>VYXC01003421.1:0-22589 GCA_013397175.1 Platysteira castanea
TGTGACAGTGGTCCTGCTCCTGCAACAAGAGGGGCAAAACCAAGTTCTCTGGCCCGGGTGACGCGTGTATCCAAACTTCCCAGTGATTCAAGTGAGGGCAGAGCCGCTACCAGAAAGGTAGGGAGGATCAGGCTCAAAATGGGACCGACTTTGTTCTTACTGAAATAGAAACAGGTCCTGGTTTCAGTGTGATGGTACCCTCCGGGAGAGCAAAGCTAGCTTACTAGTGGTATAATGCGACCGCGTAAGTATTCCTTTGCTGTACCTTCAGTATTACAACTTTCCACTTGCCACATACCCCACCGATTTTAAAGTCATTCAGCGCAGCTTCTCGCCTGAGGTTTTTGTGCACGGTTTTAAGACACTGACTTACCAGGGTGCCTGTTGGCAGAAATACAGTACATCCCAGTATAGTTCTTTGATACCTGATCTGCCAACTAGTAAAAAGTTTTAAAAAATTTGTTAAGAGTTTTAATTGAAGGCACAATGCCTTGCTGAAGTCCTGCCGTCTTCTTACACCTTCTGTTCGCTTTGCTTGCTAATAAGTAGAAACTAAAATATTAAGGCACAAGGAGAGGAGCATAACAAAGTAAGTAGTGGTGCATTTACCCATTGCCTTTCGTTTCAGTGCTACCTTAATTCCAAGAGCAACATCGTCTCCAACCACAAGGGGCATCGGTATCTGCTGCCTGTCAAAACTGGCGCTTTTTTCATCTTGAGACTATCAACTCCATCTGTCACAAAAACTGGGACAAAATCTATTTTCCAGAAACTCGGGGATCTTGGAATTCCATGTGGTGTGGAACCATGTCTGTCTGAAAGTGCGTAGACTGTGGAATGGTGGTGTGGTGTGGCTGGGAGTCAGTATGATTGATGGGTTGAGAAGCATTTGTAAGGGCTTGCTCCATTGTCATCAGTTTTACAAGCTGCTTGTGTTTCTCCTTCAGTATAATTTTTCCTATTCTTGTGTAAAAGCTGTGTTTTTAAATCTGCAAAAGCTGTGTTTAGAAACCCTGCCTTCATCCTCCTAGTTTACAGCTGTTTCTTCTAATTCTTTTTGAATAGTGGTGTTAAAAGTGCCAGATGCCATTCAGGCAGGTTGCCGTAAATGCACATTGCTATCTACACTGGAATCGTTCATGCGTTACTTTGTTGCCCTGTTCTCTGATCATACCACTGTTATTGGTGGAAATCAGCTAGTTTAGGGTGTCGGCTGGAGATGACATTGCAGATGCTGTTCAAAGTACTGCTGCACTGACTGCCTCCTAGGGAAAGTGGTCCACGGTGCCATTGGAGGAAAGAGGGCCCGGATGCTGGGATGTTCCAGACCTAAGAGAGTCTGAGAGAGAGGGTTGCAGTGGAGCAGGATTGTGCCTTGGAGCCTCCTGAGCTTCCCTGGCACGGGAGAGAGGAGTGGCTATCTGTCCCAGTGGGGCTGCCTTGTAGGGACAGCTGGGTGATGAGCTCTGCCCCCTCCCAGCTCCTGCCTTCCTTCACAAAATCCATCCAGCTCGGCTGTGCTTCATTTCTGGAGCAGAAAGCAGGCTGTTTACTCTGTGAGGAAAGGCAGCAGCTGAACTTCGGGCCTCCCAGGAGGGGGAGTAGAGGAGCCTTCGCTGCTGGCCTTGCATCCTGGCGTGGCTGGGAAGAGGCTGCCGTGGTGCTGCCTGTGTGCCTAGGCCCACTCGTGCCGGCAGACTGCCCTGGCTGGACTGTTCACTGAACCGCAGGGCATGGCATGGAACACTGCGGGTTTTGTAGGCAGAAATTTTCACATGCAGTTTTTAGTTAAAGAAATTAATATTTTATACAGTGATAATAATAATGGAAATGTTAACTTTGAAGTTTGGAGTTACCTTTGGTATCATACAACTGACAAAAATTGTAAGAGAAAATAAGTGGGTTCTTCAATTACCACACCTTTTAGCCAGCTAGAATATGATCATCTACATTCAGGATTATATATTGTCAATAAATTAAACTTCTTAAAATGGTTTAAAACATATTTCTGTCCTGTCTTTTTTTAATGAACATTTGAATTCTGTCTGTATTTGTAACTATGATTTTGAGTGAGGACTTTGGGGCTCACAGTGTTCTGTTGGAGGAAAGAAATCTTTTCTTGTGTGGAACTAAACCTTGGGAAATAATTATCTGGCCCCACTTTGATCCAGGTTTTCTGACAACTGGAATGATATCGTCAAATTCAGCTTTTGAATTTTCAGAACAGTTAATAAAAGTAATGTGGAAGGCAACTCTTGCTCTGTTTCACAAAGCACCGAATCGGACAATACATTCCACAGCTTAACAGTAGAACAAAATCTGGTAGCTTTCTGAATTCCCACACTTGCTAGGTTTTTCTATGCCATCCTTTCCTGTCTCAGCAATTAATTTAGTTCTTTACACCAGCACTCCAAATTACTATAGAGTAAGTCTCATCCAGCACTAGGGGTCATTTTGGCAACCAGAAAAGCCAGTGTGCATGTAATCTGGATTTATTGGAGAGACTCCTGGGTACCTTTTTGTCTAATCCTGATGCCTTTCTCCCCTTTTTTAATTTCACACCTTTTTCTAATGGATCTCCTTTCCAAATCGTGTTTTCTTTAGCTCTTTCTTTGACCTATTTTACACTGACAGCATTTAGAAAATAAGAAAAGCAAGCAGACACAGTACCAGCTGACCTTAAAATTCAGTAGTTCACATTCAGTTGTAACTGAAAAAACATGGCCAGTATATGTGGTTAATTCCTTGCAAATTATTTTTAAGCACATTTTTTATTGGCTTATATTGATTTTTTTTTTCCTGCATTTTAAGAGATTTACAACTGCTATTAAAAATTTTGGCAGGTGTACTGGGAATTAATTTGCTGGTACAATTTCAGTATGTGCATCTGGTAATATCTGAAATATATGCCTGATAGGGATACACAGAGAGCAATTTCTCTTTTTGAAGAAGGGACTTAATTCTCTAGTAATAGTAGATTTCACCTGCAAGTGAAAGGCAGAAACTCTGTCAATAGTTCTCAGAACTTTGGTACTATGGTGCATGGGGGTCATGCATGGGCAGCAAAAGTCCTGCTTCGTACACCAACATTCATCCTGTGGAAATGGCCCAGTCAGGTGCTGCTCACAGTAGCCTGTGCAAATGACTGAATATGGGCATGTGCATACAGTGAGGTTCTTGGGTTTGGTGTACCTTCAGAGACCCATAAATAATAATGTCTGCATTCTAAAGCTACAAAAGAAAACCTTGTGATTTACCAGATTCCCAGCACAAACTGGGGGCAGGGAAACGAATATAATGCGTTTAAGTGGTGTCTGTTTCAATAGGGAAGAGAGAGTGAAGGCATCTAAATTAGGTTCTTTCTCCACATCTGGAGTAGTTTATCATTTTATTGTCTGTGCAGGACTGTTCGGGACATTCATGTCTTAAGTTAGCCACCTAAACTAGGTGGAATTCTCCACAAAATAGTAATTTTTTCTTTGCTAGAATGTGCATAACTTCCCAGTGTGACTGTGCCTTCTCTTCTTGATTTAGTCAGAAAGCAAAATAAGGAACAGGGAGGATAGTAAGTAGTTGTATTGACCAACAGTTACTACATTGATTTGAAGCTCATAGCTGCTGAGGCTACTACATGCTTAGGATCAGTTAGGCATCATTCTGTTGGCTATATATTTTTGAGATTGGCTTTGCCAGTGTTGAGTCTTGTGAACAATACAAGATATAAATGTGCTATAATGGTTAACTGCATACACAGAATCATAGAATGGTTTGGGTTGGAAGGGAGCTTTAGAGGTCATCTTTGATGATGACATAAAGGTGTCCCTTGTATTGCAAAATCCTAACTCCTTGTATCATAACTACAAGTCCCACATCAGATGCACAAATAGTCCATGAACTATAGGACTGGTTGCAATCAAAAGAGCCTGTTGGATTCACGAATAGCACAGTTCATTGAGTGCAACATATAAGGTTCTTTTGGATTGCCAGTGATAGTGCATCAGCTGCAGAGTAGCTGTATATAGCAGTAACAGTGTAATTGCAGTCACAAGCTTAAAATCAGGGTCAACACCCAGCACCACTGAGGATGTAGGGCTTACCAAAAAGCATCCCTTCTGGGAGAGCAAGGAGAACAAATCCATCAATCTGTCCGTGCAGCTTCACACTAAATTCTCATCCCCTGATTAGGTGCAAAATTGGGGTACATTTTATAATCACGACTGTGGGAAGTACTGTGGATGGGATTGTGATCAAGCCTTTTGTTCTTTGTGGGCACTTTGTATGGAATATTTCTTTGTAGGCAGTGTACTTGGTTTCTACAAAACATTTCTGGGTATCAGGTTGAAGAACAAGACCATGCAGACTACACCTCACTCCACATTCCCCCTCGCCCTGCCACGTCATGGCAACACAAACCACAAGACTTCCACCCGATTTCCTCACCTGCATCTCAGCCTCCACCACATATTGAGCTATGCCAACACCTGTCCATGACCACTACCCTCTGGATGCAACCATCCAGCCAAATAGACAATCCATCAAATCCTTCTCTTTCCAGTTTAGAGAGAAGAATGTGGGGGACCATGGTAAAGGTCTTACAGAAGTCCATATAGATGGCATCTGTGGCCCTTCCTTTGTCCGCTGATGTAGTCACTCCATCATAGAAGGCCACTAGATTGGTCAGAGAGGACTTGCCCGTTGTGAAGCTGTGCTGGCCATCTTAAATCACCTCCCTGTTCTCCGTGTCTAGGAGGAACTGTCCTGTGATCTTCTGAGGCACAGAGGGGAGGCTGACATTCTAGCAGTTTCCAGGATCCTTCTTTCTACCCCTTTAAAAGATGGGTACAATGCTTCCCCTTTTCCAGTCATCTGGAATTTCACCTGACTGATACCAGTTTTCACATATCAAGGAGAGTGTCTTGTCAGCTAAATCAGCCAATTCCCTCAGGAGTTTGGGATGCATTTCATCAGGTCCCATAAACTTACGTATGTTCAGGTTCTTCTCTTACTGTGGGAGGGACTTTACTCCCCTAGTCCCTGCCCTGAAGTCTGTCCACTCGTGAGGATACACAAGTTTGCCTGAAATAGATTTTTTATCCAGTGTCTGCTTTTTTTCCAATATGCCTTTTACATTTATAATATTTACTTAAAAATTGAGTAGCATCCTTGTAAAGTTGGGGGTTGCTATTTATATATGAAATAGTAAGTATCATTGAGAGATTTACCCAGCATATCCAGTAAAGTAAACATGGAAGTATTGCACAATACGGTATTGCTGGACTTCTCCTTTTTTGAACTCTCTTCCAATCTAAACTACAAACTAGACCACACATGCTGTTAAAACAAATCTAAAAACAGAGTAGGACATCAACCCTTTTTTGGTCCTAAGAAAGGCAAAAGTAATGGTGAAGCCAACTGACTCCTGATCACCTGTTAAGCCAGTTAGAGTCAAGTTTTAAATAGCCACATTCTGCAAAGGTGAACCATTGGCACCGTCACTATGTGCGACAGGATAGTCGGGTCTTCCCCTTCATCCTCCCTGCCCCACACACAACCTCTTCCTTTGCGATTGTCTCCAGCAGGCAATGTGATTTGGCCTGCGATAACACCAGGTGGGAGTTGTGCTAAGACAAGAACACCAGGTAGGTGTTGCAGTAGGAACTGTCTGAATGCTCACAAAATGAATGCATTCCAGAGATGGAGAAGCTGTGGTGATCAAAGTTGACTTGGTTACACGTCAGCCTGCAAAAGGGTATAAAATGCTGCTGGAGTCAGGCAAAATGGTCTCCCAAGGCAGCAGTCAGCCTCTGGGTAGATCCTCTCCCCGCCAAGGATGCCTGCATTGTACATCCAGCCCAAAGACAGGGAAACACTCGCTTTTCGAAGGGTGAGTAAAAGTGCTAAAACCTAGCTATATGTGGAGATAAAATTCTAAAGTAACTACACACGTGATTTGTTGCTTTGTAACTGTACATTCTGTAAAGCCAAAGATTGTAAACCTGTACATTTCTAGCTGGACCTGCTTATATTATAACCCTTAAGACATGCCTGTATTATATACTTCACTGACAATACTTAGACAGTGTATTAGCAATAAATCTAATCATAATCATCCACAAAATCAGTATTATATTTCTCATGCCTGACCAAGGGTCTACTACTCTGCCTTGTCAAACCAATTTGAACCATCATAGTATTATGGGAGTCTTTGCTGGACATGTCAACATACAGACACACACAGAAGCAGTTAGATTTTTTGTTTGGTGGATTGTTTTGGTTTGTTGACCTTTTTATTTTCAGATTTTTCAAATGTTTACAACCACCCAGAAGGAACTAATAGATTTATGTTTCATTTTCTGGGTATGCTTCTTTGAAATTTGTATAATACAAGCTTGCAAGAAATTAGAAATTCTGAGTGTTTCTACAGAGGAAGCATGAAGAAATGAATAATTTTGTGGGTAAGGCAGAGTTCCACTCAATATGGACAAAAGTAAGATGGACAAAAATAAGAGTAGTGGTTTCATTTTTTTGTCATTCCAGATTATACCAAAACAAGTATAACATGTATTGTGGAAAGGGAATACCTAATTTGGTCTCCGATTTCTTCTACTCCCAAATTCAATTCCTGTATTAGAATTTGAAGATGGCTGTAGTGAAACATGCCATTCAGAAATATTTCCTCAGTGTGCTCAATTTAGTAGCTATCCTTAATGTATCCTGTGATGATATTTGCTACTGCATTGTTTACACACAAAAGTAGCCATGATTAAAATAAAATTGTCTTTCAAAACAATTTGGTTAAAGCAATAAAAATCTAATTCAACATAAATTGGGAGTTAGTAAACTGATTTTGGGTGTTTTCCAGTAGGTCTCTTTAAGCATAGCTGGCTTAATATCATCAAGAAATGGCGATGTCTTTATTGAGTTGACCTGCTATAAAAGAGTGTCAGACTTGTTTATTACACCTTCTTAGAAGAGTTTCATTCTTTCTTTCTACTGAAACAAAATGTATTTAGACTAACTAGTGTGCTAAACATAAAGTAGGCATGCAAATATTTCAGAGTCCTGACCCAGATTACCAATTCAAATAAATCAGTGTTACTCAATAAATAAACTAAGTGTGCTCAGGCAAGGATTGCTTTGATTTAAATAAGTCTTCTAAAAGGCAGTTATAGTTAATCAGTGTAACTTTTGATATGGTCTGCAGCTGAAACTCCCTTAAGTTCCTTTGTTCGTTTGCTTGAACTATCAGAGGAGAAGAATGAATTAAGATGGATTTTCTATGGAGGAAAATAGCATGGATAATTAGCAGATTTTATTACAGGAAGAGCAACTATATTCATGCAGGTACATGTATCTTTCTTCCTACACTGTTGTATCCTCTGAGGAAACCAGAAATGGACCCACAAAACCCAAGGTGAAAAAAACCTTGTTGGTGGGATGGGCCACAGGCTGAAACATCCCCCAAAGTCAGGGGAAGTTCCCAGAGGACCATGCACTGATTATGTTAATATATGGATTTCCCCCGCTTGGGATTGGTTTGTTGTTCTCCACCCCTTTATGCTATGTTTGTACACCTTCTAGAAATTTCTTTTCAATTTTTACATCTATTGTCTCCCTTCCCTTAGTCCCTCCTCTCCCCGTCTCCCATTGGTACTCTCACTTTTTTCCCACCTCCTGGCCCTCAGCCCATTGGTCCTGTTTCTCTGCCCGCGTTCCAGACCCCGTATATAAACCCGTACCCTGCTCTTCATCTTGGATCTTTGTCCCTGGACCCTCCAGAATAAACCTCATTGGTGGACCATGTACGAAGGACCCGTCTCACCTCCTTGCTGCCAACTGCTGTCTTGATCCTGTGTGTGTGTGCCGTGCTCCAGCGGGACTGTGGATGTGCCTGCTCCTTCGTGCGGCCCTCTGTGCCAAAGTGGCTTCCCCATAGCTGGGGGCGCTTCTGGAAGGCTGCGGCAGCTCACCTCCGCTCCACTCTGCACCTTCAAACTCACCTAATGTTGAAAGACGTCAAAGCAGTTAATAGAGTTCTGCTCCATACCTGTACCACACCCTTAGCTGCTGTGACTGAATACTGGCATGAAAGAAAAATGGCTTTGTTTTAAAAGTTTAATTTGCAAAAGTGATGAATGATACAATTACTTCCTTATTGAGAGGCACAGTCTGAAACATTTCCAGACAGCCTGATTTTCAGAATATGCTGAGCACCTAACCTTTGAAAATCAGATTTTCTAATTTGACATTCAAGCAAGAATCATTCACAGTCATGGATAGCTTTGAAAATATATCTCCTTTCTGCAGCTAACAAAAATTAAGGGCTTCAGATATGATAAATACTGTCAGTCATAAACTTGTTACTGTAGTACTGCAATAACAAGCATTACAGTATTGAGGTGGGCGATCTTGGTAACAACATCACAAAATAGCTGTGGTTTTCTTTTCAGGTGAATTGTTAAATGTGTTCATTTTTTGATATATCAAAATACACTGAGCCACCAGCTGTTTGCCGTTGTGTTGCAAATGAGTATTTTCTTTCTACAAATAGCAATCATCCTGTGTGTGCGTTGAAGGTGAGCTCTTTCTGCTTGCCTGCGGCGGCTGCTCTTTTCAAAGTTCTGCAAGAGGGATGGATCAGATTTAGGGTGACTGTAAAGATGAGACTAAAGTTGTTACTTTGGGGAAAACGGTTAGCAACAGTGGTGCTCTGGAGATTTCCCAAACTCTGGGAACTAAATTGTATGCTGGCATCATGCTGTTTTCTGGAGCCAGACCTAATATCTATGGCCGTATATCCCAAACACGTCCAGAGTCTCACAGATACTACACATTAGAGATGGAACATTCTCCATTCCTATTGCAAGATTATGCAATCAGTGTGAGATTAGTCATTATGTTAAATTTACCAGTAGTTTATTTTGATCTATTTTTAAATGTCCTAGGTGATAAGTTAAGGGGTTTCTACCACTTTCTTTCAAAAAATTTATTTGTTTGGAAACATCTCTTCTGTCTGATGTAAATTTACCACCTTTAGATATGATTGTTCATAGCTGTATTATATTTTCCCACTCAGGTATATTTCTAAAAGTATTAATTCCTATGGCATTCATAAAATTAATTACGACGGTAATGATTGCCATGATACCCATGCCACTTCAGTTCATTAAACTGCAGGTGGAATATTTCTTTTTGTAGCATTGTGTAGTTACTTTTATCTAATGTGTGTATTCAGACATTACATTGAGCTGAAGCAAACTAGGGTTAGGATTTAGTATGACAACGTTGCAAATACTCTTGTAAAATGAAGTTAATAGCATTTAAATTTGTTTCATTCTGTTCTAACGTCAGCTTCATACATTCACCCCACAAATCTGTTTGGTACTTGTTTCTTCCTATTGTTCATGGCCTTTGCCCCATTCTGGATACCCTATTTGTGCTTATGGGCTACAACCTGTTACATAAAAAATTAGAAACAGTGGAAAAGGTGCTTTTTAAATTAAGCTTCTTGTCTTATGAGAAAAATAGCCTTACAAGTTTATACCCTGTCTTTGCTTTCTATGTTTGGCATTTGCTTCTTTAAATTTAGCTGTAAAAGAGAGAAAATTCCCGATTATTTCCTTGCCTCTTTCTTGAGGTCGAAGTTGGTTTTCTTCCTGTGAAGGTCTGAGTTAAGTTGACAGAAGACTTGCTTTTGTTCTATTTGTTTCATACCAGTGGGAAGATGCTATAGACGTGCTATAGAGCTGAGGTTTTGCAATACACCCATGGTACCACTTTGGGGATTGCAAAGCTATTCCTGCTTTAAAACTTTTTATAATACCCCGTTCAAGGGATGTCTGTATTTCATAGTTGGTTTTAACCTAAATTTAACCTAACATATATAACTGCATTAGACAATGGGGCTTTTGGACAGAAAAGTAACTGATGGCTCTTTTTGGGTTGTGAATTCCAGCATGCTATTTATCCTCAACTCTAGTCAATTCTCATACACTGAAAAGCTTAGCAGTGTGTTCTGATGTGGATAATTTGATGCTTACTGCAAGACAGTGAATTTCCTCACTGAGAGATCAAAGGATCATATATACATGTGGCTTAAACTGTGTCCTTTAAATATTTTCACCATTCTTTGTCCCACTAAGGAATGGTTGCCTCTTTGTGATAACATTTTTATACTTATTTTCCCTATGTCTACATTTTTTCCCCTGGATTTTTTCCCACTCAGGCCGTTTCTTTTTCCCTTTTATTTTTCAGTCCCTGCTCACATTTGGAAAAAAACAGCAGAGGAGAGATCTTCTACTTGACCATATTTACTGATACTGCTATGGCCTCTCTGGTTGCCTTTTACTTAACTGAATTTCCCTTTCCAAAACTACATATTAAAGCTCGAGCATTGTACAAGCACATACCTAGATGTAGTTGTGTGAGATTTTTTCAGGATTGTTTGGGTGGCCATCCTGAAATCTTTCTGTGGGTTTGGGAATATTCTAGAAACCAGAAGTTGCAACCAGGTGGAAAATTGCAGCCTGAATGACACACTACAGATGTTCAAGGCTCCAAGCAGATAGTTCAGAGAAAGCCATTTGAATGAATCCACATGAAGTGTTTAGTGAATTATTAAAGAATGTGGCAAAATATAAGTTTGCTTGCACATCATTTGAGAACAGAAAGTGGGTCAAAACCTGTCAAACAAGAAGCTTGTTGTGAACAGTTCGGGCAGTATTAGGCTTCTTTTAGGTGGAATGTGACCCTGCTAACCCTGAAGTGTGAGTTAGACCTTTGATGTTCAAGGAGATTCTGAATTAGGCAGACATAGTTCATCCAGCCTGAGACAGTAGCAGGTAAGTGCCTGGTGCAAACTCCCTTTGGTCAAACCAGCCTTGGTTTGTAACCAGCCTTGAAACGTGCAAGATCTAGTACAATACTTTGAAGAAGTGGGCAAGAGTTGACCAGACATCTGTTTCTTAAAAAAAATCCCCAAACAATTATGGAGATAGAAGGAAAGAAAGTGAAGGAGAAATGGTAGACTTAACAGGGAAGTCTCCCTTCTCTTCCCTTCTTCCTTGTGTTTGAACAAGTACTTAGCATATATTGGACTATCATTGTCATCATTATCATGTTTGCTTTTATTGTGCTGGATCACTTAGCGATGAATAAAATACCTTTGAGCTTTTACATATGTTGATTTGACAACTCAGCAAAAGCGAACTAGTAGAGTTTTTTCAGGAAATACAAATGTTGCAGGGAAAATGTTCTGATCACAGGTGAAAAGCACATTAATTTTTCTCCACTTTTGGCCTTTCAGATTCAGTGTAATCCCTGTAATGTTCATGTCTGCAGTTATGTCTCTTGATGGGAGAATTTCCACTATACAGGCACAGCTATGTAATAAATAAGTTAATATTCTCAGACTGCACATCTGAAAAGGCACAGGAAGAGTAAAAATTTCATTTCGTCTGAAATAGGTAGTCATTTATCGTCACTGTGGATGAAAATCACCCCTGTACAAATAGCCGTAAAGAAGTACTGTGTATCCTCTTCTGTGTATCCCAGAACTACAACTAAAGTGCTTAAAACTAGGCAGATTTAGGGTTGAAGATGAGTTTCTCTGTAGTCCATCTATGTCAGAAAGATTTTATTGAAGGCATCAGGTCTTTGTCCCTAAGAAGATCTTGTGGAGATGGGTTTTGTTTGTTTAACTTGCCCTGAAAACAGTAAGGGGAAAACTCTTGTACAGATTGGCAATGGGGTGAAAATCCAGTTGCAGCTGTGTCACGGCAGCTTGAAACATAGGAACCATTTTCATCAGCAAGTATTGTCCTGCAGTTTGGGTCAGTATTTCCCCAGGAATGTAAAGCTATTAGTCACATCCCTGCAAGCTTTCTCCCCACAAATAGTGCTGGATTATTTTTATCTGCTACTGATTTTTGTGACTGGAACACATTAAACAAAACTAAATTCAGTAAAAGAAAATGACTAAATCTGCTTTGTATTTGACAAAAAGAAAAAGGTATGGTATTTTTTCCCTCAAAAATTCAAATTATTGAAATGTAGTGTTATTTAGGAGGACGCAGCCTTCCCTTTAACTCAGCTTAAGAGGTACAAGGTCATTCACTTAGAAATAGAGTAATTTCCTGTACTTTACCAAGTCTTGTTTTGTAAAGGTAGAAAAACAGAAATATCAGAAAGCTTTCTATGATATATAATGCATGCTGTGTTTTCTGAACTGTAGAGAACACAGTTCTCTCAGTGCCCTTTCCTCACTCTCAACCCCAAGTAATCTATTAGCCACTGCTACTCTTATCAGATGTCTTATCTGTGGAATGAGCTAGTCCTGTTCCAGGAACAAACTCTTGTTCTGTATAAGGTTAAGTGAACTAAGGTTTTGGTGACCAAATTTTAATCTTTCGTCATTGTATATCATGAGAAACTGTTCTGATTTTCATCAGGAAGAATCCTTAATTGGATCTCAGGTCTCCAGTGCTTGCTTTGTAGTGTCATAAATCATCTGTGATCCACTTTTGAGGTCACAGAGCCGTCTCTGTATGTTTGATTTTGTTTTGTTTCTCTGTAAATTTGGCTTCATATAGTTATAACAGAATAACATGCTTTGGGCACCTTTCATTTTTTGTCCTGTAAGAGGCTAATAAACCATTAGGGCTGTTTTATAACACTGTGAGTGCTATTTTGCAGTGTTTCATTAGCCACAAATCCACAACTCACCTTCAGGAATTCCGGATGACAGACTGAAGGTATTTTTGCAGCTGTTCTATGGGACCTCATGAAAGTCTTTTCCCTTTAAAGAAAAAAAAAACCAAAACCCCAACAACAACAAAAAACAAACAAACAAAAAACCCCCCCAAAACAAACAAACAAACAAACAAACAACAACAACAACAAAAAACAAAAACAAAAACAAAAAACCAAAACCCCATACCTTTTTATAAATCAGTCCTTTTGACAGGCCTCTATAAAGCAAGAAGACTCATCTCTGCTAAATCTGAGTATGGCCATTTTATCCCTATGCCTGTGGATAGTTCAAGTATCATCTCTCTTGTAAAATATTTTTTCTGTAGGATTGAATAAAGTGAACTCCTTCAAATAGGATATAATATGCTCCAAAATACTTCGAATGGCTGTTCACTTAATAAAACATCGCCTAAAGCAATACTATCTTCTGACTATTATATGGTGTTTCATGAGTTGACTTTTAAATTGAATTCCCTGCCATCTTTATGTACCAGAGAACATCTTGAAAAAATCAAGCTACAAATAGTGACTGTTTTCTAAAGGTCAAAGAAATTGTAAGAGGAAAAAAAAGAAAGTCTTTTCTGAAAAGAAATATTCAGGAAGCCCTGAATATTTATATACTGATATCATCTTTAGACCTCCAGGGTGTTTCAGAGTACAGACAGCTACAGTTTTTAATAAAAATGTTTTCCAAACTGAATTTCATGTCTCTTTCCAGATATATAAAAAAAGATTAGTTTCCCTACTCATACTTCTTTGTTTGAGTTTTAATAGTTAATGTTTGGGCCTTTTCCAAAACAATTTTCTGTCCGTTTTAAAAGTGCTAAGGCTTAGGATATAGAACTGCCAAAGACTGTTTGGTAAAACATATGCTAAAGACTTGCGTGCAAGGTAGTGGAAGGGGATAGATGGTTCGTTTGAAATGATCTCTGTTTGTGTGACAATGTTTTAGTATGTGTTAGCTGGTGAGATAATGCATGTACTATACTGCTATTTTAAAAATGCAGTTGGTTTACCGAGTATTAAGTCAGTGTGCAGATGATTGTGTTTATTGATCTGCTCTGAATTCTCTTGTGAGAGTCCTCTGTTTTTCAACCTTATCAGGATGCACCAGCATCTACTGTTCTTGTCTTGGTGATGAGATACCATCTATCTGTTTAAGTGGTGGTCTTGCTCAGCATCAGCCTGTTTACATCTGTGCACTCTATCTCTGTACCATATTTTCTACGTCTGAGACATAAGAGGAACTGCTTCTGCTTGCCATCTGGGAAGAACTGAAAGATCATTGACAGGAAATATTTCTAAAAACATAATTAATGGACTTGGAGAGTCATCCAAAGGTCTGTGGAATGCAATGGCAAATGACATCTATCTCTAAAGAGTACAAAGGCCAAGCATAAGGTAAAGAAGCAAAGAATATAAAGTCCTTGAATAATGTCCAATGCAGAAAGATGCAGGTATAACCCTATCTTGGCCTTTAGTAACCTGCCAAGAACTGGGCAGTGACATGATTAGAGAGTGTGAAACAAGACAGCGACAAAGTGATAATGAGCACTTCACTGCAGTAGTCCCACAGGCCACCTTCCCAGTTCGGGTCAGCTGTCTTTTCGTTGGTAGTGAGAAGTTGAATTTTAAAATGGGAGCAGCCATGTGTTTCTGCATTGCTACTGGAGAGTTGCTCCTGTGCTGACATGGGTGGACTGTGGACAGTGGCTTGGCAGCTGGCACAGGAGCTGTCTTGCACAACCAAAGGTGTATGGTAACCACTGTGTAGGCACAGTTGCCATTGTCATAGAATTAAGATTTTGTCTGTGTTGGCTGGCCACAATGGCAAGCAAAACAATATGGCTTGTAAGATGTCATAACTTGTGGAGGATTTATGAGTTTGAGTCCTGTCACACGCTATCAGCTGTGTCTGTCTTGTACCTTGTCCATAATGACTGGCCAGGCAAAGCCCAGATACCGTGTGGGCCCATAGCAGGACACAGGCGTATTGAATACACAGTCTGATTCCTTGTGGCTAAGAACTGAGGCAGAAGAGCTGTTTGCCTTGTGTCTATAGTTACTTAAATTGTCTTTCCATCTAGTAGGGAGAACAAGGAAGCTGCTCAACGGGACTTAGACAAGCTCCATGTGAACTACGTGCGGACGCACCATGGCCTCCAGCAGAGAAGTGGCTGTATAGCCTCAAGAAGCAGCAATTTGTATATGAGGAAAGGGAGAGACCCTCATTTGCAAGCACTAAAAATGTAAGCTTTGAGGGGGGTCTGCAATTTGTGCAGTTGACAAGGAGCATGAGTTAGTGGAATTCTGCTTCCAGGACTTCACACTTTGTGTGCACTTCCACAGGTGTATAGAAAGACTAAGGTATTTTGGGTAGCACCCAGAGGTGGAACTGGGAGTGGTGGAAAAAAATTAGGGAAGAAAAGACATTCTCACCTTGGAGAAAATCACTGGAGAGTGACAGAAGCTGTGCTGCGTCTGTATTTCAATCTTAGACTAGGTAAAACCAAAGAATATGTGGCAGGGAGAAAGGCTCAGTTTCATAAGGGTGGGCTATGGGTTGTCTGTTTGCATTTTGGCCGAAAGGAACGGAACTGGAGATATTTTTTACACACTGGGGCAGCTTTTCCTGGGCATTTATTGAACTTGGGTTTGAAAGGAAACAGTAAAAAGAAATACCTGATTTATCAAGGAGGGTCTATGCAACAAATTAAACTTGAAGGAAGAATGTTCTCTCTGCCTTGAAGCAAATGGGTTGCAGAGGAATGGGCAAAAAGGATTCAGTGCTGGGTTCTTCAGCCTGACAGTAAGAAAGCAAAGCAGTGAAAAAATGCTGAACCCTCTCCTCTGCCCTTCTGCACAAAGAAGTGGTGTAAACCAAGGAGAGCTCATGCTAGTGGAAATCTTTAGGTCCTGCTGCTTTAGGTTCGCATAAAGTGGGGCTTGACTGTAGCATTCCAGATCCATGCACAGACTTGACCGGTAAAATCACAGTATAAGTTGTGACTCCTGAAAACAAATTAATGAATGCAATAAAACTTAATGTTTTATCAGAGATGAGATGAGAGGAGATGAGATGAGATGAGATGAGATGAGATGAGATGAGATGAGATGAGATGAGATGAGATGAGATGAGATGAGATGAGAGGGAAGAGTGAAGGAGAGGGAGGAGCACGGTTGTTCTAGTTTGTACCTATATCCTGTCCAACTTTTCGCTTTTCACTTCCTCATCCCTGGCTTCAGTTCCTTAGTCACTTTTCTTTTCATTCCTCTCCAGTCACTCCAAGATCCAAGATGATCTTCTCTTTCAACTTGCACAACCTGTGCCACTGTCACTTTCCCATTGTATTTATCTACCACACACTCATTAAAGAATTAATGTACTGTACATTTCATATCAGTGTCTTCATTTGTAGCCCTTGCTCCTTTTCTTTCATAGTTCACTTCTTCTTAACAATTATGCAGATGAAAGTGTTCTATTGAGTTGTTTTCATGTTGTCTGTAGCAAAGTGTCAGAAGAGTGGGATGTGAAAAAAATGCAGGAAAAGAATGACAAGCCATAGTATAAAGCTTCAATTAAACAGATACAGATTACCTTCTGGGCAGAGTTGGAATCTGGTGTTCTGCTTAGCATCTATCTCCTATTCCACATTTCATAGGCAGATGTGTTACCTACACCTGCAGTTTCGGTATGTTTCCCATTATAAGGCCCATATTTATGATTGATGGTAAGTTTACCAAATTGCTTTAACTGTTTAGGCTGAGAGCTTTTCATTCTGAATATCAGCTTCAACTTGAATTTAGAATGTCTTTAGTGTAAATGAAGTACGCTATTTATGTTTAAGTTAATTTATTTTCAGGTGACTCATCAATTCTACAATTTCAAGCAAGACTTTAAAGAAGAGGGCATGGTGCCCTCATGACAGAATGTGCCCTTTGTTTCTTTTTCTTCCTTGCACTGAGTATGTGAAACACTCAAACAATCTTCACATATTTGGCCACGTTTTTTGGGGGGGCTTTTGGTTTAGGTTGGCTCTTGGGTTGATGGGTCCTTTTGGTTGGTTTTCTGGTCTTGGTTTTTATCTTTTCTTTTCTCTCTCTCTCTTTTTTTTTTTTTTTAATAATAAGTCAGTAGAAACTTTAAAATTAAGCAGATGTTTTTACCACAGAGTCCTTGTCTGCTGACTACAGCCCACAGAAGACCAGCAGGAGCTGGGTCCAATTTTTCTCCCCTCAATTTGTGCTTTTGGGTCTTTGTTTGACCCTTTTGAGGAGGGAGTTGCACTAAAAGAAGAGTTAGTTTCCTGTTTAAGGAAGGGGATGTCTTCTTCAGCCACTGGATTGTTTCTCTACATCTTCTGCTGGACCACCATTTGAGCCAGTCTCTTCTAGCATGGCCATTAGCCACATAATTTTCTGACCATCCAAGGAACACATCTGCAGACAGGTTTTCAGAAGGTCTGAGAGCACACAGGAATGAGTAAAGCTGATTGCAGATGTCCCATACAGGCAGTATGCAGTCAGCTTCTAGGTGTGTGAAAAAATCAAACACCAGCCACTTGTTTTTGATAAATCTCCTGTTCCTTTTTCAGTAGTTTATACTCACAGGCTGTGGGGTGGGAATAGAGGGCACTGAGCCTGTCAGTGGTCTAGCAAAGGCATGGTAAGAGCATCTCTAAAGCAGCCAAGAGGGAATGAGTACTTGTGCTCCAGTGCAGAAGCTTAAGTAAATTGTATCAAAAAAATTGTGGGCCCACCTGAGAAATGGGAATGCCAAAACCAAACACAGATAAGCCATCTGCTTATTAAGTGGAGCACAGCTTGGCTGGGTAAGAGGGAGATTTATGTGGCTATGTGGTAGTTTATATGGATTGAACAAATGGCATTAAAATTGGGAACTCTTGCAACTTCTCATTCCTGATTCTCGAAAGCTTGATTTTCCAGCCTGAACAATCTTTTGACATAGGTGCTTAAGAATGTATATGTACAGTTTCATTAGCATGTTTGGGATTTGCAGTTTCTGCCATGTATGTTATTTAAAAAGTCTTCTAAAATACTTTGAAACTTTGAAAAATATTTTCAGGAACCTGTTCCTTGTGTCTCTTGGCCCACTAAGCTAAGTGCATTGACTAGCACAAGGAAGAGAAAAATTAAAACTAGGATTTTTAAAACAGATCTAAAATAATTTAGGGTCACTTGCATGACTTTAAAAAAAATCACTATTTTAAAGCCCTGTGTCTCAGAGTGTCTACATTTCACTGAGTAGGTCTGCTGCAAAGCAGCTAAAGTTCTTCCTGTTTCATTCATTAGGACAAAACACACATATGGCTTTAAAACCGGGACGATTTCATAATTTTCAGAATTCATCTTGCCTCTCCTGGACCTCATGCAGGTATAATTTCTGAGGAAATTCCATTTCTTTGGTGGGGGGAGGGAGGAAATACTTCCATGACAGGTTGGCTTTAAAATATAAATGGTGCTGTTTGAAGCAGTTTAAGAGCCAGAAATGCCAGACTGAATCGGAGAGACTGATTAATGGGCAGGTGATGCAATCATAGCTATGTGATAAATTGCTTGGATATTTCTTTATCAAATGCCCTGCAGTACAATATGTCAGACACTTACCACATACATACACACTGCCTACATATGCATGGGCAGATGTCTGGGGGCAGATCCATGGCAAGCATAAATTGACTAAGATCCTCTGAAATCCCTTCAAGTTCTGGACCTTTGCTGGTTTGTACCAGTTAAGGACTTGGCCCTTTTGTCTCCATGTATGTTCACTAAGCTGCAGACCAAACTGATGATTATTCTTCTTAGTAAGTGTTGCAAGTTTCTGGCTCTTATTTGCTAAATGAAAAAAACAAATGTTCCAACATGAAACTGGGCTTAGATCCCAGTTTTCAGTCATACTCTCTATTAAAGGTTGAAGGCTGTTGCATACATCACCTGAGAGGCATAAATCAAATAGTAATAGTGCTGTTGTTTTCCTAAAGAACTCAGGGAAGGACTTAATTGCATTCACATATCCTACTGCATCAAGCCCGATGTCCTGCGTCAGTGCCATTAAGATTGAGAAATCCTTACCAGGGATACAATGCACACAATAGTTACAGTCACTGATGTAATACTGGCGCCAGTAAGCTTTATTTTATTTAAAAAAATACTACTTTCCATGTACTTCAAAATAGTATAGACATAAAATATTTTTTAAAAAAACAGAAGCTCTGTCTGTGTAATTTGATGCTGAGCCTTAGCAAAACAGGCAATGTTCCAAATATTTTCCCCTGCTCAAATGGTTTAAAATATGTTTCCAAGGGTGATTTGGCTGGAGAGGCGACCACTGGGGAATTACAAGCTGAAAAGTTTTATTTTTTTGTGAAGATCTGTATTTCTGTGAAGAAACCGCAACTGCTTTTAGAGCTGGCCAGGAGCCAGAAATAAGGTATGCTCAAAAAACATTCACTCTAGTGAACTCTCATTAATGAAGCTGAAAGCAAAAAACATTTTTCTTAAAACTTAAGAGAAAGACTCTGAGATAGGTCCATTGCAAACAGAATACTTCAACTCCTATGTAAGGCCCCTATCCCCTGGAGACTCCTGCCCACATTTCCCCCACCTTGCTTCCTAGTCATACCAAATTTTTGCACACTAACATGAAGAGGATCATTCTTGCACAAACATTTGCCAGACTGGGGCCTCCCTTTGTACTTACCTAGTGTTTCACATATTCAGTAGGAAGTCAGATCGACTAGAGTCATAAGTAATGCATAATTTTACATTGCCAAGTGAAGTTTAATTTATGATCTTGTTAGACTCATAGCCAAATATTACTTCTGGCAAAAAGAATGTTTACAACGTTGTTGTTTGCACAAATTACAACTATTTTTTTTTCTTTGGAGCCTGGTCCATGCACCCCTGTAAGGCAGAGAATACTGACACATCTTTCTGCCTCTGTGCAGATGTGTAACAACCATCTGACACTTTGGAGGACTTAGCTCATGGGAAGCCTGTGAAGAACCCATTTGGGAGGCACCTGAGCTATCTTCTATAGAAGCTACACTACACAGCTACATTATTTGTTTCAGAATCTGGGCTAAGACCTTGGCAGAACTAGGTACATTAATCCTATCTGTGTGCTAGGGCTCCATCTCTGTGAGCATCACCTACCTTCCTGCACTGGACATATTTTCCTAATATGCCTAAATCTAGACTCCAGTGTGTATTACCTTGCTCCATTAAAAAAAAAAAAATTACAAACTAGAGCAGCACTTGCATCCCATATGTGCCCAGGGGAATCTCAGCTTGGAGCATATATTGATTTGTGACTGTCAGCTTTGGAGGAAAATATCTCTAGTCATCCTTGCTCAGAAATATTCTGCATTGTGGTCAGGCCTTTTTCACAACAGCCTGGTGGTGAAAGAGACTGCCCAGGAGCTGGGAGGCAGGAACACGCACTTTCTTGTTGGTTGGTTCTCTGGCCTCATTAATCTGACATTCCTCTCTGCATGGTGGTGCAGCTTTGACAGGGAAAGTGGGAATGACCTCTCCAGAAACACTTCTCCATTTACTGCCCTCTTCATCATATTTCAGGAAATAGCTACTTTGTGCGGCATGCTCCCCTACAGTGAAGACCAAAGAGTGTATAAGAGGAAATCTAGTTAATCCTGACCAACATTGCATTTAAAGTAATTCCATGACTGACTTCAGGAGGACTCGTGTCCAGCTCTCCCAGGAGAGCAGCACCGACAGTCTTGCTGTCTGTGTTGTGGAAGAGTCAGTACTCAGAATGGATTCATACCTTCAACAGACCAACAATAACCCTAGTCCAGGCTTATCACTGCAGTTTTAGTGTTCAGTTAACAATGAGTTATTGCATGATAAAAAAGGTAGGGATTATTATACAGACTCTTGGCCTCAGGGAAATGGCATATGCAACTATTGCTGTACTTTGATCATAATGCCCTAGGGGTATTGGTACCCACACCTAATTCTGATTATATTTTACAACTTTCTCTGCTCTTTTCCTGTGTCTGATTCCTTTATGAAAGAAAAGCCCAGAAATATTTTTAGCCGTCCAGGGAATAACCATGGTGCCACAGTATAGATCAGAGAATGTTTTGCAGAGGTGATCCATCCTTTTAACAGCCGACAAGGAATATCTGAGATTTATCATTTGATCAAAGATTGAATGATTTTTCGTGTGAAATAATCATATTTTGATTGTCCTGAATTAGCTTATTAAACAGCTGCTTTACTTTATTTTTATATTTCCAATGCAGTGTAACTGAGTGCTCTTTCATCTCTGTTTTTTCATTAACTTTTATGACTTGTCCCAATTAATAATTGAGAACTATCCTACTGAGGCTGTGTGGGGAAAAAAAAAAAACAAACAACCAAACAACAAAACAACAGTAAGAACCAGCGAAAACATTTTTAAAGGCTACATATGCAAATATTTCCAGGGCATTTAACCATGATGGTGTTCTGAAGACTGACCCTTGGGGATCTAATCTCAGCAAGATCTTCTAGGATAAATTCAAAAGTCTTTTCTCTGGAGAATTATGGAATAAGCTCCTCAGTTTTTATGCAATTACTGCAGTGAGTCCCTTATTCCTCCGCTGTGCCACCAGCCTCCTACTCCTCACAGACAGACTCTGACCTGAACACCAGTATGTCAGTGGGACAGCAAAAACCAAACTTCTGCACTGGCATAATCAAAGCCCACTTGCTGGAAATATTTCTCCACTTGAATAGTATCAGAAAAGGTTGTTCTAAATTGTGTGAAGAGTCCGGCAGTGGAATGCAAAGACTCCTCCACACCACTGCTAAGCACAATGTAATAATCAGAGTGAGCATGTCTTCAGCTTATATCTGTTTACCATAACCTCTTCAGGCTGAGGCAAACAACCATGGCTAACTTCAAAGAGCTCAGTGGCACTTACTACGCTAACTGTTTGGTAATCTCTGCACTGGTTGTCAAGTGATTATTGCACAGATCATAATGCTAGATACCGGACAGCTGGGGGAGCAGGTCAGGGGCAGAGCATGTGCAAGGTGATGCTCTTTGGAATCAGTCTTCCCAACCTCCATGTTCAGTCAGCAGTTGCACAGCACTGGTCCATCCTGGTCATCCGATTCCTTTTTGAAAGGGTTTGTATTCCTTTGGACTGTGCCACACACAGGTTTAACTTAAGGGGTGCATAACTTAATCATGTGTAAAGAAGTGTGCAAGAGATTTCTTTTTGTATCTGCTACCTACTTTATTAACAGCTCTGATACTATGAGAAGCAATGAAGAACCATTCCTGGTTTGCTTTTTCCAACGTACCTGTGAGTTCATCAAAATACCACTCAGATATCTCTTTTTTCATATTGAAGTCTGTCTAATTTCCACCAGTTCTTTTCTACTGACAAAGTTACACATATTAAAGTACTTTTACCTGTAGTAATTCTGCCAGGAATATCTAATGACTGCTGCTTGTTATTTTGCTGTTAGGCACACCTTGATAACAAAAGAGAAGGAGCACAGAGCAGGATAAAATGAATCAAAATTGTGTATAAATGAGGTAGAACTCCTCACCAGGTTGCTCTTTTCTTGATGAGAACCAATAAGACCAGTTCCCCTCTTGAAGATATAGCTGGTGCTGCCCTTAAGGAAGAGAATTCATCTACCTGTGGCTTGATGTTACCACTGCTAAAATTGACTAGTGTCTGAAAAGTCACTGCTTGGAGCTGACTCCATGAGACATGTAACTCACAGCCTTTCACAGAAGTTGGCATGGGCTTCATTATTAATAAAGTCCCATGCATACATGTGTCACGATCCGACTA
>VYXC01003422.1:0-67232 GCA_013397175.1 Platysteira castanea
ATTTTCACTTGTTAATTTATTTCAGTATCAATGGTCATATCTCAGCTGAACAGATATTTTGTTGTTAGAAGCTTTCTTCATGCAGCCACTGAAGTATAATAAAAAGTTATTCACAGAAGATAAAATGTTACTATGGAAAAGCAAATCTTTATTAAAAAATCAGAAAAGCTGAAATTTCTCAAATGCTACAAAAGTGAATTTGCACGAATTTAGCTGTATCTGTCCACTGGATTTCAGACGAACAATAAAACTCTTTAATTTAATCCATCTGCTCTGTAGAATGAATCCAGTGTCACTAGCACTGATGTCATCCTACAACACTGCCTATTTTCAGAGCTTCTGTTTTAAATATTTTCTACCAATAATATTTTTCAAGGCTGCCTTTTCAAAAGACATATACAGCTAGTTTTCTTTTTTTTTTTTTAATAATTTTTAATTACTTTAGGAGAAGACTTGCACAACTTAGGCAATAAGTCCATAGAATCTTCACCATATTTGTCACGTAAATTTGATATTCTGAATTGCATATTTTTAAAAAGAAGAACAAATGTCCTTGCTCTATATAAGACAACATAGGTTTACTATTAAGGAATATGCATGTGGACTACTTTGACAATGCAGAATTTATCTAATAAAGTATATTCATGCATTTAAACCTAAAACATTTTCCTCTCCATTATTTTTAAGAGACAACATATTTTATATTAAGGAGTTTGCATACAGAATTTTTAAGGAATATCAGAGAAGAGAGGCAAGAATTCAAGCTTTATTCCAGTTTTGGACCAAAACAGATTCCAAATTCATCCAGAGGTAAAGATATGTTTATTCATTTTATGCTAAAATGTATCTTTATACCAATCTCTCCTTGTACTATTTCTCAGATAAATTGTTATAAGTGATGCTCACAGTCAGTGAACTACTGTGTGCTTCTGAGTCTGGGCAGAAGTGACTTGAAGCAATTTCAAAAAAATTGTAATAATAGTATTCTAGATCAAAAGGTAACAAAACATTAAAACATGAACAAGTTATAATTTTAACAAGTAATAATTTTACTTTAACTTCTCCTGCTCAGGTTTAAGAAAATTAGAAAAAAACAACAACAAAACAACAGCAACCAAAAAACCCCAAACAAAGAAAAAAAAAATCAAAAAAAACAAAACCCAAAACAACAAAAACCCAAACCAAAAACAAACCAAGTAAAAACCAACCAACTAACCAATCAACCAACCACTCCAAGACAGCAAGCAAAGACAGCAAACGAAAATGCATGTGGCGTATCTTTTTGAAAGCTAAAAGCAACATAAAACCATGGGGAAATGGAAGCTACCATGCACCCTTAATTACAGGGACATCTCTCACGCTATAAAAATACTTCATTTAAAAAGCAAGTTAAAACATCATTAAAGTGGCAGACAAAATTACTCAGAAGTAAGAAAACTTCAAGTTTAACTTTTGTCACTATAACCTCAGATTCATACCCTCTTGATTAATTTGAAAATTATTTTAAATTGAATCAGGTGTTTACATTGAAGATATCTTTAAACCCACAGTTTTACCTCTGATATCTTGTGCACAAGAATGACTCCTTAGCCACCTTACTTCTGAATACGGATACTTTATAATATGTATTATATGATACATCTTCCCCTATACTAAATGCAATATCTTTTTTGGTCAGGAGAGTACTTCAGAACTTTTTATAAGCTTCAATATGTTGTGGGGTTTTTAATTAAAAGAAGAATCTGAAATCTGAAAATATTTTTGTTCTGGTAAACAAAATAAGAATGCACATAGCATATTTTCTAGCCATTCAAGGTATAAAAGACTCTTTAGAAGAATAATTAAAACATTTTCAGAGAAAGTACTTAGAAGTATAGCTTTTTAAGGCTGATTTTCTTGGACTTGCTACAAAATCCACCCCACTAGCTGTATTTTCCTGGATGTCTGAGTTGATGTTGACTTGAAGTTTTGGAGAAGAAATAACTTTTTGATCTTTAATTTAGCTGGCAAAGTTTCTTAAGAGACAGTTGCTGTAGAGAAGTGATTTCATAACATCTGATCATATTTTTCATCTATGCCATGCATTTTGTTCCAGGAATAAAATTACCAGGAAAAGTTTAAGAATACAGTTCATTTGTATTATATTGATCTGTGTGTCTCTGAGTGTATGCTTCCTTATATTTTCAAGTCTGAACTTTAAATTCTATGACAACATTTTGTAAAGTGGAGAAGCTAATTTCACAGGGTATTATGTTTCTGCAGTGCAGGAGGACCTCTGCATAAAGGTTCTTTTGTTGCTAAGAAAGCCATTAAGCAGCAGCAAGTATTTAGGATAAATTTGCTAAACACTGTCATTTTACCCGGCATCTCCACAAATGGTGCCATATGATTAACTCAACTCTGACATATTTCTTTAGTCTGACTACTAAAGGTAATGTGTTACTAGGTCTCAGGGTGCATATATATCTGCAGTTTATATGGATATATACTTCCAATCTTTACCCCATTAGACTTATATTGCGCATCCTGGCTGCTGTTTCATGATATCCTTCATGTTATGTCTCAGCTCTGGGGTTTTTTTGTGTGCTTGTGCTATCCTGTGTGCTTGTGCTAGCTCTTTCATGTTCTCTCCTACTCTGGATTACTTAAAGGTCAGGTACCAGTGTGGTTTTAGAATATCCATTTGTGTAAATTTTAACCCATGAGCGGTTACTTCTGTTTTCCAATAATTTTACAATACATTTAAAACATATAACTGGTATTTAGGTATTTTGCAGAAAATGCAATCTCTCCACCTCACTGTATTTTTTTCCATGTATTTGTTGGCTATAGCTTCCTAAAACTTGTCAAATTAGGAAATCATGCTGACTTTGCTAAAGAAGCTAAAAAATATCCTTAGAATTAGGTTTTAAATACAATATATACTTATTTGAAGGTTTGGGGTTTTTCCCTTATGGTTTTTTCTGGTTCTACTAGTTTTTCCAAAGATTAGTCTGGTTTTATGGGCTTTTTGAGGACTGAATGCAGAAGTTAAGAAACACATTGCTTAAAAAAAAAAAATGAGAGAGACAAAAATTAACCTGCTCAAAATTATGACTAAATGCAAATATCTGATTTAGATAAATAAGGGAAATAAAACATTTTCTTTATTGAGTTCTTGATTCTAACAAATGTGTTAATTATTTATGATGCACTTCAGTGAGAAACATCCTTAGAAAAAAATTTAGTGGATTCTACTTAACAATAAGGAAAAAATGCACACTGCAATCATTCAAAATAAAGACACCAACAAACACACAAAAAATGCCTACCTCAGTTTGGCAAGTAACATTTTTCAGTGCTGTGGGAGATGCCTACATGCCACTGCCATTTACTGCAGTCCTTGCTTTTGTGCTCATGCAACATTTGGGAGATATGACCTCCATCTCCTTAGGCATTCCTCAGTTTTATGACAACCTGTTGTTGCTGCTGACTTTAGGACAGAAACTGATTGATTATCAACCTCTGGTAAATCTCCTCCCAGAGGTAGTGGGAGCTTGCAGCTTGTAAGTGTTCACCTCGGAGTGTGCACAACAGTTATGGAAACAAATGTTAATGTAATGAGAAGTTAATCGAAAACAAGAACCTGAAGAAATTAAGTCAACCAACACATGCTGATTACCAAAATACTGTCTTCAGATTGTCATCGTTTGAGCTGGTTAAGCATCAGGCTCCCTCAAAATCTGTTATTTTTATAAGGGGAAATAGGATTACATTAAGGAAAACTGGAAATTTGCAAGGCGAAACAGGCACACCCTTGAGCAATTACAGTATAAAGAAAGTTTTATTACTAACAGAATTAAAGATAAAAAGAAATAATAAGAAATGAAAGCTAAATTCCCCTCTCTTCCAGCACCGCCTCCCTTTATCCAACTCGCACAAAGGATAACAAAACATGGATTTGGTCAGTTTTACAGTTCTTAAAAAAGTGTCTCCAATATTTAGGGAAAAAGAGAGGTTTTTTTCTCTCCTTTAAATGTGGTTTCCAAACTGCCACTAGCAACAGACCTGCCCGGAAATCTGCTGCCGTGAAAAATCACTTTCCCATGAATCTTGCAGTCTTCCCACACTGCCAATCATGGGCCACAAATGGGGTGTTTCTCATTTAAGGATAAGCCAGCCTAAAAAGCAACAGGTCTCTTTTTCACAAAATCTCTACAAGTCTCTTACAGCTCTTGGGTGACCTGGTGTGGCCACTTTTCTTTTTCCACAGTCTGTACACCAAATTCTCATCCCCCCATGTCTTTCTTAATGGATTAAAGAGGAAAGAAGAGTTTGTGATATTACAGTTTTTACCAGGGTCTGGAGAAAGCATTTTTAAGCTTTATGCTGGGTGCGACTCCACCCTCTTTTCTTGCCGCCTTCTTCAGCTCCGTCCCACATGACTTACTCGCTCTTTCTCTCTGACCTTGAAGCTGCCATGATTTTCTTTGGGCTTCAAGTTGGAGAAAAAGCCTCTTTCCCTTTATGCTGCTAGCTGCATCATGTCCTCCTCAGCCTGACTCAAGCTGCATTGGTTGCAGAAAACTCCATCATCTCCCACCGGCTCTGCGTGGGGCTGCAGGGTGGAGGAAGCCTGCCAGGCCTCAGAAAGCTGCACCGGGTGGTCTCGGTACGCAGCAGCTTATGGTTGTTTCCTAGCTGCCCACGGCTCTGAGACAGTTCTCCCACAGTGACCGGGGGGGCCCGTGCCCCAGGGCCAGGGAAAGGGGGAGGCCCGGGCCCGCTCCAAGAGATGGACCCCAGGACCGATTTCTCCCTGCCCCCCACAGGAGAGCTGGAAACCAAAAGGAACTTCCAGCACTTCTGCTGCTTTTTAAACATGCAGATCGCAAGAAGCGATTGGTCTAACTGACTGTCCATCAACTATGTTCCAACCCACTACACAGATCAAGAAAGATACAGAACAAAGTGTAAGGAAGTTGCTCTGTATCTTCCATGCTATTCTGAAGAACAGGGTTAAAGGCCTTGTAAGTCTGCTGATTTCTTCACTTGCATTATATGAATTAAAACTTTAAAAACAAACTTCACAGATATGCTGCTGAAACTAAAGCTCGTATCCTGCTTTCTAGTCACCATTTAATGAATTGTTTTATTCTGTCAGCTTTCAGATTTTGTGTGATAGCAACACAAGTTTTTAAAGGGAGAACAATGCAAGGAACAATACTAACAAAAAACCCAAACAAACAAACTCCCCCTTCTCTAGTATTTTCTCAATGAATTAATCAAGGATTGTATTTTAATTGTTGTCTAAGTATTTCTCCAATAAAATGGGCACTCAAACAGCAGTATTTAGTAAATTAAGACTGATGCCACGCTGAAAATATAGAATATATTTGATAAAGTTCTGTATAAAACATATATATTATTGTTACTGAAATATATTAGTGGAGCAATAAAACAGACAAGAAAAAATCTTATGGAAGAGTAAACTCACATAAAAATAGCTAACAGAGAAAGCTCTTTTAAACCACTTCTCTGAGGTGATGGTGAGAGGTAAGTTTAGACATCAAAAGAAAGGATAGGCAAGATGAGATGAAAGATATTGATTGAGAAAGACGAAAGTAGCAATGCTGTAAAAACCTGTAGCACTTCAGCACTGTGTGTTTTGGCCAAAGGAGAACTAGAGCATGACAAACCAACTTTTGAGGCCTGTTCCAAGGATTGCGACATGTAACTTTGTGTAGACAAAGGATCTGGACCATTTCTCACTGCCCTATGCTTCAACAGGCTCAGCCATATAACCTAGACATTCTTGGAGTATTCCTTGCATGCGTGAGCAAGGACATTAAAGCTCACCCCTCCCTGAATATTCCTCCTGAGGGGAACTTTGGACTGTGAATTAAGCCACCTAAGGGAACTTGAGATAAGGGTGAAACTACTGTCCAATTACTCAGGCCTAGGGAGAAGTGAACAAACCCAAGGGAGAAGAATATATCTATAAGAAAGCCAAACCGAGCAGCTGTGCTGTAAATCAGCTCTGGCTGAGTTTGGAGTGGGAGAGGCCATAGCCTAAAGGCTCCTATAGTTCAGACACCAGGGAGCTAAAAAGGTGAGCTGCTTCTCACCATACCATATTTGCAGATGCATTACTGTGAAATTATATTTTAATTATTGTGACCAGGTTTTGCTTCAGCCTTAGGCCTGTAAATGTGAGAAGCCCATATTTTCCTTTCCATCAAACTCACAAGGAAAAGCAAATACAAAGAGTTTAATGGATAAGTGCTAGTGTTGGTGAAATTCTTCACATGACTTGCTGAGAAAATATCTGGTTTTTTTTTTCTCTTTCTTTTCTTTAACCACAAGTGGGCTATGGGTTCCAATCTGGACTGCTTCACATGACAAAGACTGTTGGTCTATCTGTTTCCATGTTGTTCTCACTTTTATTAGGCACATATGTTCCAGTGCAAGATCCATGCAAAAACTGTGATTTAGAAAAATTTTCTGTCCTTCATGATACACAGACCTTTTCCTTAAAACAAAAAGAGACGAGGTTGTGAAGTTCTATTTTATTTAGATTTAATAACAAATGAAATACAATTTATAATTGAAATATTTTTTGAAAAGGTACAAAGAGTTGAATTGGAAAGGATGTGTTACACATCTTGAACCTAAATTGGTTGGTGATGTTGGGAAGCTCCTTGGTCATTGTAATGGAAGTAAGATTAATCTTGTGAGGATGAGGGGTTTTGAGGTACTTTTCATATTTTTTCTTTTTTTTTTTTTTTCCTAAGTGGACACCATTGATTAAACTGTGTCCAAAATACCTGTCTTGTCTTATAATCATTACTGGAAATAGCGTTTTTCTTCTACAAACCAATCAATCAACCAAAAAATAAATAAATTTAAAAATGAAAAAAAAATCTAAAAGTTGAACATTGTTATTGATTTTGTCCCATTATTCATAGAACATGTCCAATGGAACTGTAGTTCCAGCTCTGCTCTAGATAACTGTCCTGGACTCCCTGAATACATATCAGTAAAAATTTCTAAATAGTGGAAAAGCTAAGAACAGGCATCTGCTCCAAATTTTATTGCCAGATCACAATTATAAAATTAATCTAGAAAGTTTATTTCATTAATCAAGTCTGAATTTTGAAGCTGTTACTGTAAATGTAAAAGGGAAGATCAGTTGTCAAAGTGCCCTTGGTCTCTGACTGTCAGGAGTCACCATGCTTTAAATGACAAAATAGGGTTGAAGTTTTAAAGAGCAAAAGCCTTAAAAGGGTTATATTTTGATTGATGAGTTACATTATGACTGTTATTATAGCAGAGACCTGGAAAACTATAATAATTAGCTTGTCAGCTCAATTGTTACTCTTCATTAAAAATGACTATGAGGAAGCAATTAATCTCACATCTTTAGCATCATTAGGCTATTCTATACTGCAGTTGTGTGCAGTTCAATATGTCAATTAATCTTCAGAACAATATTATTTTCTAATTTAAGTCTTCACTTTTCTTATTGTACTAGTTTGAAATCAAACCAGTGGGAGATCGCAAGTCAGAATTATAATTTCAATAGGAGAATATTAAAAGAAATAAATAAATGCAGTAGTACAAGGTTACTGACAAAAGTCAGAATACAACCTGACACTCTATGGTGGTGGCAGTCCAAGCGAAAGCGGTTCTGTTGAAGTGGTGATCCTGTAGAAAGAAGGGTCTGAAAGTCCAGCAGTAGGTCTTGTCTTCTGAGAGTCCAGCAGGCAAGCCCTGATGTGGTGTTCAGAATCTCAGCTTATATCCAGGATGGAGTTGGCTCCTCCCTCTGGGCGGAGCATCTCCCAATGGGATGGTGAGTCCTGGGATAAGGCACTGATGGGCCATTAACAGGAGGTAGTCCAAGGGGGAGTTATCTCTGAGTCCTGGGGTGAGGCATTGATGGCCCATTAACAGGAGATAGTACAGAGGGAGAAGGCAGGGAAAACACTGCTCCACCTGGTTCCAACAGCTCACAAAGATGGTAACAGAATACACTTCAACCCAGGACACTTATTTTGATGTTGCACTCAAAGAGCAACATTAAAACATATCATAGACAAAATAAAATTGTTGTAATGGAACTAGAGTGGAAAATTCCACCTCAAAGTGTAAAATTTAAAATGGAGGTCATTATTATCTCTCAAATCAGGCCTTGCACAGCTTATTAATTCTCTTCAAGGACTAAAAAACCAGAAGATTATTGGTAATGTAGAAAGAGCCTAGGCTTGCACAAATGAAGGAGCAACTGGGCTACTGTGTGTCTTTCTCTGCCTTCCTTATGTTTAACTTCATAATTGAGCCAAGTGTAAATGGAAGAAGTGTTTCAGACCCAGAAAACTCAAACCTGAAGTTGGATACATGAAGTCATGTTAAGTTGTGTTTGTGAGACAGAGGAACTGAGGATCCTGTGTGGATGAAGCAAAGCAGTAAGCAGGACTAGAACCCTGAAATTCATTAGAGCTACCTTCGGCCTCTTCAAAGACCTGCTTGGAAGATCCCAAGGGATAGGACTCTAGAAGAGAAGGGAGTCCAAGAGCGCTGGGCAATATTCAAGTCTCTCTTCCTCTAAGCTCAAGACCAGAGTATCCCTGTGATGAAAAAATCAAAGGGGGCTGAAAATCTGCATGCACAATCAGGGAGCTTCTAGAAAATCCAACTTGGAAGACAGGTATTTATGGGATGTGAAAAGTGGACAGGACACATGGAAGGACTTTAGGAATATCATCACAGCATGCAGAGATGTGACAAAGGCCAAGGCCTACTTGGAATTGAGTCTGACAAGGGACATCAAGGATAACAAGAAGGGCTGTTAAAAGTATATCAGCAGCAAAAGGAATACCATGGAGCCACTACTGAATTAGATGGGTGTCCTGGTAATGAAAGGCACAGAGGTGCTACTGAAATAAATATTCAGTACTCCTGTTTGTATGTAGTACACATGGACCAAGGCACATTTCAGAAATATGTCACTGGGGAATCGCCAACACCAAAATAAATCCTGAACTGGAAACACCATAAAATTTTGAGTAAAACACATTTTGACCACGAAAAAAAAAAAAAATGAAGTTCTACTGGCTTTTAAGATATCCTAAACTTTAATATTCATTCAACTTAGAGGTGCATTCTGATTTTAGCTCCTCAGGAAGAGAAAAAATCAATTCACCTTTTCTGTCAGCTAAAGGAATATCTATAAAGAAACTAAGAAGAATTGTTTCCTGTGCTCAACAGGAGACACTTTCCATGTGGGTAATATCTGAATTATCTGAAGAGCTGTTGAACAGAGAAGACTTTGCTATGACTGTATACATTAGTCTTTTGTTCCCGTGTCTGCTTACAAAGCGAACTGATTAAAACAGAGCCAAACTTCTTTGGCAGAATTGTGAAACACTCCAAGTTCATTGACATCCAGATGACACACCAGATAGATTTTAAGCTATCAAATTCAAGAGCTTTCAAGACTCTGTTTCTCTCTCTGATACATACATACCTCTATATAAATATATGTATGAAGGAAAACTTGTTTCAGAGGTGTATGCATGCCTTTTTTTCATAAAAAAACCCCCTCATCTATACAGTACAAATACCTGTACTTTTCATCCCAAAGTTTTCAAATGTTGTATTTTTATTAACGGATACAGATGCTCCAAGTTAGATATCTTGAACAAAGAATTTGAAGTTGTTCACTGAAAAGAGATGCAGAACAAAATTAATTTTCCAGTTAAGGTCAGGTGGAAGGGCATTTATCAGTTAATACAGATAATTATATTTAATAAGATAACCCTTGTTTTAGGAATTGTAACCTGGTAGACTGCAAATGGAGCATGAGAGAAGCAGATTGAAATTGCCTGATGGGCTTACCGTTGTATGGCACTTCTGGCTCACTGTGGAATATGGAACAGATCTCTGAGAGGGTTTTTATTTGGTAAGACCAATGGGTGTGGAGAAAATATTAATAATATCTGAAGCAAAATTACCAGCACCATAGGAGATGATACCCTAAGTCACCCTTGGTGACCAACACTTTCAGCAGTACACTGAAAATGGTTTTTCATATTTATAAAAAAAAAGGAAGGCAATGACCTTGCAGAGAAGAAAAGTCAAATTTGTGAAGGTGGCAACCTACTCAACATGTTTCTCAGCTGCAAATTAGTGGGCTCAAACCACAGTACTTGGAGACACAAGATAGGTACATACCAGTACCAAAAGAGATCTGGTGGCTTGACAATACAGATAATGATGGCTAGCCCAGAAAAGCTGATATTTTCCTTTCTGCATGTAGGGCCTGAAAGTTGAAAAGGTAACACATAACAGTATGTAAGTCATAATGCCTAGGTCATGATTGCTGAATCTAAAGCTAAAGAAGGGAATCTGTGCTCTTGATATAATTGCCAGAGCCTGAAAAAATATTAATGTGGACAAAAGAAATAATAATAAACTGAAAATCATATTCTTATCTTTTTCTTTCTCTAATGATGTGGTCAATAGCTCCATGAGGCTGGGTTTAAAATGGCTTTTTAGCTGGATAAAAATCAAATATTCTTCTAGTATTTATAGGTTTTTTTATATGTATATAAAACTGATTTTGAAAACAAAGTAATCAAAATGGAAAGACAAAAATACCTTTTGCTTAAATAAAAATAGAAATGTAAATTGCAAATCTCCACCTCATAGTTAATGACTATGCAGGATTATACATGTTGCACATCTTATTTAGGATCAAAGTAGTAGGAGGCTGATTTTTCAGAAAGGAATTACAGGTTATTTTTTTACAAGTATTTTTAGACTGGATAACATACATATTTATTGAATGCACATTGTTTGTCTGTGAATCAGGACTAAATTAAATACAGACTTCATAAATTATACTCACTTTGAAGTGGGTGTTTTTTTAATAGTAACCAAATATTTGCTGTTAAGAATGCAGTTTTTAAAGGAAAATAGTAAAGATTATGATAAATTGTATTTTCTTTATCACACAGGTCTTGCAGTTTCACCCTTTCCTTCTTTAAGTCATAGGCATATAAATTCAAATAATTAAAAATAATCCTTACTGAGAATGTAAATCCAGTGTTCAATTCATTGTTTTGGAAATAATTTTTAACTCAACTGAAATTTGCATCAATTATGTATTATATCTTTGTACTTGAAGAAATTTGGAGTGTTTATATTTTTTCAGATTGTTCAAACCTTTTCTAACTTGGCTTCCACAGGAGGCTGGGGCCAGAGGACATTTTAAGGACAGCAACTGATACCCCTACTTTCTAAGAGCAAGTAAAGATAAAAATTATTAATATATACACTTTTTATTCCTATTTTTTTACAGATCTGTTGGAGAGGTTGTGAGGGCTTTATGTTAAAAAAATATGTAATTATTTCTTTTGTCTTAATTTGCCTTTCATCCTCCTTCTATCTTTTGATAGAAGTGTGCTACAGAGGATTCTTGATAGGCCTGCAAAATGACAAGGAATTCCACACAAAAGGCTTGGCAGCCAGGGAAACTGATTTGCATGCATTGCTAAGTGAATATGAAAAATCCAAGCTGATAATGAAAGTGGTGATATATCAGCAACAAGTTAACCGAAAGTTAAACCCTTCATAATGCTATAGTGATGCAGACAGATTAGCATATAAGAGTTAACAACAGACACCTCATTGGTCTCATATTTATTTCTAATTCCCAGCACAGTAAGAAATGCAGTATGGAGATTAGATGTGTATAGGAGCTATATTCTTAAATTCTTACTTTTAAATAATGCTCACAGTACTACTTCGTAATAAAGCCATGCTACTATTTGTTGAACATTTTGTCTGTTTTCTTGTTAAACTACTGAGATAAACGTATAATAAAATTATTCTATGTACTTGCCTGATTGTTAAAACTAAGACGCACATGAATAAATGTTGGTTTCTCTGTAATAGTGAGTACTGCAATGCCATTTGTGGACTATCAGAGACAGGATTACAACGTCAATCTTATAAGAACAGCACCCTTCAAGCTTTGAAATGTTTAGTTACGAGATTTGTCAGTTGAATACACAGCCTGAGTCAACAGTGCATGGCAATGGAGATTTTAAAATAAAGCAGGAATTAATAATACACTTATACTAAATTTATAAACTTGTCTTTATACCGATATGTACTGCTTCATTTAAAAGTGAGCAGATTTGGGTTCCTCTGGGAGTTTTCCTCTGAATTTAGCTATTCATATGTAGGTTCATATTAATTCTGAGATAGGTCTCTGATGCAAAGTGATGCCAAATGTGTCATTGCCAAAGTCAACCTTTTAAAGTAAAATAAAATCAGGTTTACTCCTCAGAAAATCTGAAGAACTCTAAGAAGCTGCTTTTTTTCTTTGTATATTTTTGGCTTTTTGGTTGATGTTTTTTTTGTTTGTTTGGTTGGTTGGTTGGTTGGGTTTTTTAAAATTTTATCATACAAGCTAATCATAATCTGTTTCTGAAATCAAAATACTTGTCCAGAGTGATTGAGCATAGCTTTTCAATGTTTCATTTTCTTCAGTCACAAACAAGGTTTTGCACATCCTCTGAAGCAACTGAAGCGTTTGTTCAGAACAGGTACAGAAGGGTAGAAAAAAAGCTTGTAAATCAGGTAAAAAGACTTTAGACATAATAGGTGAAGAGACATGGACAGAGCAGTAAGAAAATAATGGGAAATAAAATAGAGAAAAGGGAAATTAAAGCATACAAAGACAAAGAAAATTGATTAGGCTGTGAAAAAAAGTGCTTTATTTCTGAAAAGAATAAAATATGCATTTTTGATTTTTTTTTTTTTTTAAGGCATAAAAAGCTCCAAACTACACACACACAGTGGTATGTTAAACAGCTAGTGAAAGATTATTGAGGTGTACAGACTAATCCAGCTTCCCTTATGCACAAGACAGCTTTGGATCATAATAAAATACTAATAAGATGTATTTATGAATGAGGTCTATTAAAATGGATCTGAAGAATCTATCTGAATCTATCTGAAGAATCTAATAATACTCTAGTAAACTAGAGAATGGCTCAGTCTCTTATATTTATACCAATTGTTTTTAAAAAGCGCATTAGATACTTAAAGCCTTGCTTAACTCTTGTGTTCTCTGCTTCTCTTCAAAAAGGAAACAGCTCTTTTCATGCGGAAAGAAAACTACTGCAGAACCTACTTTTACTGTGTAACTAACACTTGCCTGCATAGCTAAGGAGAAAGAAGAATAGGAAAATTAGTTCAATATTAATAAACTGCTTTTAAAAAAATATTATTTCTTGATAAATGCAGACAGAATTAACCTAGTTTAGAAATGTCATATGGGATGTCAGCAATGTCTCTGTATTTGTGTTCTTGTATCACTCTCTCTTTTAATTTAACACCCTTAGGAATCAGAATTGTAGATCAGGATGCCAAAGTATTTCTTCCCTCCTCTTAACCCAGTTGTAAATGAAAGCTAAATAGAAAAAACTTAGTGCACACATTTTCAGTCCCTAAATGTTTACTTTGGACAGCTGCACTCACATGCTAGTCAGTGACAGTGATCTGTCATGGATTTCCCTCTCTAACTAACTTATAGGACTGTGACACCTAGTACAACTATTTTTAGGGATTTTTTTTATTTTTTTTTTTTTAACTAAAACGGATATAGAGAAAATTAAAATACACACATGTATCATTCTTTTGCAAATTAAAAGGATAATTTGTCACCTGCATAGTGAAAAAAAACATTAATAGCTTAAATGAAACCCAAATACACATCTTAAAAGTCAAAGACAGTTTGGTCTTCTTTAAACCCTTAGTATAAATCCCAGCTCTCTGGGCAGGGAACATGGGTTCTCAAGAGGGCAGAGTTGGCATTCAAATGGCACATTGAACCATGGTGTGATGGATGATGGTCACCTGATGAGGCTGAGTTCGTGCAGAAGTCATCAGAAGATGCTGCTGTTGCATGTCTTAGGGCTGTAAGCCAGTAAGGCAGTGTTCTCCTTCCCCCAGCCCCAAAACAAGACTGCATCACTCCCACACAGCCCCAGAACAAGACAGGCAGTTTCTCATAAGGTACTAGAAAAATACTAGCAATCTAAGGCTTCATGCAACCCAAACTCATTCTGTGACAAAGGGCCAGGCTCCACCTTTTTCTTTTTATCCTGAGGCCTTAATTTAATATACTCCCGCTATATTTTATCTCTTGTACATTAGAAAGCCCATGAGTAATAAACCACTTAAGTAATTTTTTGAAAAGACATGGAAGGAAATGGGGACATGGGCAGACTGATGAGCTATGAATGATTTTCTTTAGATTATTGTGTGGATAGCTCAACATGCAGTAAGACTCAGGAGGTGGAAGACAAATCTAGATACATTGTACAACACTAAGATCTAAAAATTCATTACATAAAGATATTTTCCTATGGACATCCTTTATGACTACCATCATTCTAGTATGTTGAAAATGAACTTGAATCATTAAAAGTCACTGAACCTTCTGATTTGTTTTGCTGAAATGTAATATCTTGTTCTCAACAGTCGCTTGCTTAGAAGTGTTCAAGATCCTAAAAAATGAACTTTTGACAAGTGCGTTTATAAGCAATCTGCATCTTTGCAGTAGTATCCTGCAATTGACATATTATTTGATTTCTATGCATTTATCAAGACACTTAGGCAAGATTCCTCTTGGCAAAGTGTTCAATATGTTTATCAAAGACAAAACAAAACCGAATAAACAAAAAATAACTGCTAGATTCTTTGTGTCATCACTGCATCATGGAAGTGATCTGTCACTTATTAAATGGAAGGACTTCAGTTATGTGGAGACTCTTTTTAGGTAAAGATGAGCCAGTTTATCACAGTCCAGGATCAGGCTCTTGGTTGCAACTTAGATGAGGCTGTGATGTAGTGATGGAGATAACATAAGTGTGCTGAGCTCTCTGCCTGCTTTGACAGGGGGCAGGCAAAAACTGATGACTGGTGTGGCAAAGTGAGGGGAAAGTCTGATGGTGGCACCTGGGAAGGCAGTTATATGAGCACAGAAAAGTTGGGGTTTTAACATTTCTTACTGCAACGCGCCAGAATTCTTGACTAGTGGGATATAACAAAAGTCTTTCCATGGTGATGGTCAGGGTGAGATATATTCCCTGTGTTGCTAATCAGGGTAGATGAAAGTTTCCTTTCGAGGCTGATCAAAATCCTAATTTATCCCTGAATGGGTGGGCGGAGAAATATACTGAACATGTATAAACTTAATCTCTGAGATCTGAACACTGTGTGTAGGAAACAATTAAAACAAGATGTGCGGCAGACTCTAAGTTCCGTAAAACTGAGAAACAATTAAAGAATTGTTAAATGGTTCATTAATTCCCTTTGCAGTCTGGCTCCCTGAAACCTGGGGCACAGTGCAACTTCCTAGTGAGAGGTATCAAACAGCAGAATAGACCTTTATACTTGACGTGAGAAAGGGGAAACTGAACTGTAATGAAAGGTCCCTTGGGGCTGCCATCAAGTTAGTTCACATCCACTTTACCACAACCCCTTTTAATAAGTGCATCTTTCTTAATGATATTAATGATATTTAATCTGTGATATGGCTCAAGAATGAAGGATTTAATCTCTTTCTCAACATTCCTTAGGGCAGCTGGCTTCTGAGCTTGACACAGGTAATTACTAAATGGTCATTTAGGACTGTATCTGAAGATGCCTGTTGTGTGCTTTTGTTTTCTGGAAATCGCATTTTATGTTTCTTCTTTTGCTATCTTGACCATGGAATCTGGCAGCAGAAATGACCTCTCCTTCAGTAATAGTGATCTACATTCAACTGGAATTACCAAAACTTCTCAAAAATGAACTTGTTTATTTTCTGAAGTCTTGGACTGATTTTTCCTGAACGCTCCAAACAACTAGAGTTTAGTTTACTGGAATTCTGTTAATATTTTTAGATGAGTTAAACTAATAATTTTCATTTTTCTTCTCTGGGTGCATACATTTCTACTGTGCAAAATGCATTTGATAAGTCTTGCCAGAAACTCCAGTGTCTTCACAGTGTGGTTTTTCACTTAGATACTGACAATAAGATTAATTTCTGTGCACTTCTGCTCACTAAAGAGGTCTGTCCTATGCAGTGATAGTATTCTGAGAAAATATGATCATGTAGCTTTCATATTGCTTAGCAGTGATTGTTTCACAACCCTTTCAGAAATCTGTTGCTAAATCTGTTCACTATGAAAGTGGTATGTGTATTTGGGTATTCTATGCACATCATCATATTGGTACAATGAAAAACAAAGGGGAAAGAGCTGGATTTTATTTAGAGTTTGTGTAACTTGCTAGATTTAGGATATGGAGTGAGGGATCATTTTACATGTGAAGAACAAGCCACTGCTGCAGAAAGTATGTTCTTTGAAAAAAGAAAAATTGTTGTTTCTTCAACAGGATCTATTAATTAAAATGGAATTATAAGAATTGAGTTTTATATTTAAGCAATTAATGGACTATTTGTCTTTTCTGACATTCATTCACCCATAGCATTAACTCAGCTTGTCAACTTGTTTACAAAAAGATGGAGATCCTTTTTCTTTGCACTTTTCTCCACCTAATCTTCACAAATAAGGATCATTATGCAGGAAAAAAGACTGAGAGCAAAATTAAAGAAAACTGGAACATTATATTTTAATAGAAAGAAATTGTGGTCAACATGCCTGACTCCCCCCACAGAATGCATGCTAAGGGGGGATGAAAAGAGCATAGAGCAGAGTGGAAATTTATAGACACAGTTACAACAGTATGGAAATTACAGGGGGAAATGTGGTTGCTACTCCCAGGACGAAATGCAGTCAGCATGCCCGGCTTCCCACACACGCACATGATAAGATGGGATGGAAACAGAGCAGAGTGGAGGCACTGTGGCCAGGCTCTCTCGAAATCCCTGCAAAAGAGGGAACTTGGTGTTACCTTGTAGCTGATTAGTTGCATAGGAGCTCTCAAACAAGAGAGGTAAGAGATGTCTTTCTGTTGAACTAGCAACCGTGGGTAAGTCACTCTCTTCAGATGTAATACTAATACACATCTATCCCAAATTTGCCTGCCCCCAAGGTATGGTCAGCTGTCATGGGATACCCTTAATTGGATGTCTAAGTAAGAGGTTCATTGGGAATACTGTTGCAGTTAAACATATTAGCAAAAAATACATTTTAATAAAATCTCCCTAGATTTTTCAATAACAATTTGAAATTAATTTTACTGCTGACTTTTGGAAAAGTAGGAAGTGCCAAGCTAAATCTTAAGCCATTATTATGGTTTAATATTAACACTGTAAGCCAATGTCTCTTGACAAGACAAGGAAGTAAATATAATAGTATCTTTATTGATAATTCTATCCTAAATTTAACACTACATCTGAGATGTTCTTCATAATGTACTGTTGATGTTCAAAGAAGGTGATTTGTTTGTGTTGTGTACTACTGAGCAAAATATAAAAACAAGGGCAGATTATTTATTTGGAAAAGGCTCTTCCAGGAAAAAATAAATAAGTTTGAAAAATTATATAGCATTTTGATGACTACCATGATCAGTATTCACTTTGTTAACAGTGATAAAGTTTTCAAGATTATGTCAGTTTGCCTGCAGCTGCTACTATATATACCACATATACATGTTTTACTTTTATTTTCAGTGTATTAGGCAAAATGCATTCACCAAAGAATTTCTTTTCCCGAAGACAATCTGAATTCATGTCAAAATTTATTTTATAATATTAAGTTCAGCTTTGGTTCACAGATCAAGACATAGGTGTGAAGGTGAATTACCATTTTAAAGCATTTTGGAAACACATACATGCATCTTTTTCTCAGTGATGTGTTTATTATAATAGTTTAGATGTTCACAGTTTCACACTAAATTTCTTCATTTTCATGGGATTTGTCTCAACCATTGGAAGTCTTTGTGGCATGACTCGCTGCATGCTTCTATACAACTAAAATTCCCAAATATTTATGATTTTGTTTATAATATTTAAAAATCTCTAATAGTTCAGAATTTTACTGTTTCTTCTGAACACAGCTTCTCAGTGATGTCAGTTATTATCTTTTACAGCTTGAGGAATTGAAACAGAAAGAAAGGGAGTGGTTTACAAAAGTGTATTTTACACCTTTTCATAAGATTTGCAAAAATTATAATTTAAGAAAAAAGCAAGTTAAAGCAGAATGTAGCTCTTCACACTAGTGACTTCAGTCAAAAGAAATGTCTTTAAGTATCTGATCTTGTATTTCTTTATTTTTCTGGGTTTAACTTGATTTAACTAGCTTTGAAATGCACATTATTATCCATTTAATTTTAATGCCCAATATTTAATCACATGATTTAACTGAGAAAAACCTTCAAACAATCTGAAAATTTATGGTCTTAAAATTTAGTCTCCTCTTGACTGGTGTTCATTTCAGTATACAAAAGATCTCAGTAAACATACACAGATGCTTGCAGTTAGCAAATTAGTATCAGTTTTTAATGCACACTAATGGCATGAAATTACAGTTATTCAAACTATTTTAACTGTTATTGCATTCTTACTGAGGACAGCCAAAGAATCTGCTGCAGATATGTTAATTTCCTTTCAAAAAAAATATGAACAGTTAAGTACATTGAAGAAGCAGCATAAAATGAACCATTAATAGCCCATAGGTCTTCTGTGTTCCAGTCAAATACCTCATCTCATCAGCCACACAAAACAGTGGCTTCCACACTAGTCAATAGTAATCATACCTGGAAATAAGGCAAGTGAAGAAAATGTGAAATTTAGTCTAGATAAAGATACATAGGCAGTAAAAATTTAGCTTTTGACTTGTGATGAAGCTTGTCATAATGATGACTGCAGAAAACATTACATAAGATTTTCTGGATAAAATTTGTGTTTAGCATCCTCACTGTTAATAAAGGTTACATAAGTGTCAAATATACTATCAAACTTAAAAAACAAAACAAAACAAAACAAAACAAGAAAACAACCCCAATCCCCAAACCTATCTCACCTTTCAAGGTCTTTCCTCAAGTGTTATAACAAATGACAAAGCAGATAGAGTCAGACAACTGCTGCACCAGATAGGAAATCCACTAATGTTCCCAGCCTTTTGTAAACTCATTTTAACCATCAGCTACATGATCTATTTCAGAGAAACAGGATTAGTAAATATCTTTTGGTTGGCAGATGTAAAAAAAAACCCTCCATAAACCCATTTGTCACTTCTATGTGGCATCTGTAAAATTATCTGCAGTAGGAAAACAGCCTCTGGAGTAATGGATGAACATGATACAGAAATATATTTAGCCAAGTATTACATCTGCATCAATGCTCTTCTCACTATGAGAACACTGAATAGAGAAAATTTGATCTTAGATCAGCTTAAACACCTGGCCTGTGATTTCTGTAGCATATGACTCAGTATGTTTGACCCCCTGACATCGTTTCACTGCAGAAATCTGTTAAACAAAGGCAGTTCAAGGCAAACCACTAATGGAAAAGCCTACTTTCTTCGTCATGTTTACTTTCCCCCTGTGTAAGGTTTCTCTACCTCCAGTGAAGCATGGAGATACCCGGGCAAGCTACATAAAATGTAGCTCAGGACCTGGAGACAGCCTAGCGAAAGCAGCGCTGCCTTCCAGAGGGTGTGTCCTACGCTAGCTGGATTTCTCCTAAGCCTCTGGCAACCAGTAACTAAACCCAGCTGAAACATTTCTAACTTGAGCACAGGCAAATACAAATGGGAGCACAGAATATACTGGAATACACTGTGTCCTCCTCCACAGTCTCTTTGACAAAGGGCAGTGTCAGCAAGACGTGACAGCAATGTGTGGCTGCACCACGGTCAGCAAGGCAGTCCCACCCCAACACCAGAAATGAGGCAGAGCCCTGCAGCCTCCGGGTGTAATGCAGCTGTACAGACAGGGAACAGTCATGTTTTAAAGCCAATGGGAATGCAATAGGTCTTACAAGGAGGGAAAAATATTTGGTCTCTTAACCTCTGAGCAACTTGCTTTATTGAAATTGAATATGTTTCCACTTTTAAAATTGCACATCTATAAAACCTGTTCTAAGAAAATTAAAATTTACCACTGATAGAATTATTTTTCTAAAAATGGTTACTGTTGCCTTTTGTTGCATTTCTGTGTAATGTTTCCCTTGTCATTCTTTCTCTAAGGAGGGGATCTTCTTCTGAGAATGCTTTAAATTACCCTAACTACAAGAGCAGGTGTAAATATTTCAAACTTCTTTACTTCTGTCATTTCAGAGGAAAGACTCCTTCTCATTCCATCAGACTTGTCCTAATGACATGCATTTTAGGAGGCTAGTAAATCACTGAAGAAATTATTTCTTTTCTCTGCAGCCTCTTTACACAAGAAAGGCTTTGCTTTGGAATTGGATTTCTAGTGAGGAGTTGTGGAGGCCAGTGGGCCTGTTGACAGAGGAACCACGAGGGTCCCCTGGGGGAGGGAACCCTAAGAGATACTCCTCATAAACCCCCTATTAAAAGCGTCTTGAATTTTCCAAAGTTCTTTGCATTATTAAAATACATATAATCAAGTGTGGTTGTATTGGTAAAAAATTTTCAGTTGGATTTTTATTGTCTATGATAACTTGGCCTCATTTTTTTTTCTAGAACTGTTGATATCAAAATATTTTACCGTTAAATACATAAATGAAAAAATCTACCTGAAAATTTCTTTATTTAAATACATAATCCAGATATTAATATGTATATTTTTATACTTTCAGAACTTTCCCTCCAAAAAGTAAGCTAAACATTTGGTGTGGATATGCTTCATATAGTGGTTTAGCTGAGGTGTATTTACACGAATAATTTAATTATTATAAATTTACTTAAATGTAGTACCCATTCTTTGTATTCTTTAATTTATAAATCCTCAGGAGAAACTTTATTTGTAAACATATTTTAAAATAAAGGACATTTTTAAGAGCCATTTTATGCAAATGTTAATAAAAAGGAAACAAATGAAGACCGTTTCATATCCAGAACCATTAAATTTAATTTTATAGGTACTTGGAAAAAGTACTGAAAATGGTGAGAGAGGAAGGAGGAGTGATGATATTTTTTTGAAAAAGAAGTTTGCACAACTTTTACATACTGTAATCTCTCAGAATTCATGTCTAGCTACATTTTGGATTGTAGTATAAGATTTAGATTAGAACTTTTGGTTATTACTGGACAATACTGGAAGTTGTATGTCTTCTTCCCTGACAAATAATGAGACTGGATTTTTGTAGGCCATAAGCCATTTCATAATTTCTAAGATATGAAGTATTTTTAATTTTTAACCAGTCAATAAGAGACCCTTCAATCACAGCATATCATCATACTGTTATGCTGTGGAAGTGCTTTATTCTTATATTCTTCCATGTTCACCTCATTGCAAGAAGGGTCAGTTTGACAGTTAAATAATGTTATTTTCTCATTCTATGTTTCTCACTTTGTCTCTTTCTTTGTCAATGAGTAGAAGAGAATTTTAAGTGTTCACACACTTAATATTTAACTAGCTGGATCACTCACTACAAAATTCCTGTGAAGACGAGTGGTTTTGTTACAGAAAAAAACCATTTTCCCTTCCATGATTGGCCACATATACTGAATTTTCCTTCTGTGCATTTCAGCATTAAAAGATAAACACAATTGCATAGGAATGATTCTTCACTAAGGAGATGATCTAAAAAGTGGAGAGGCAAGTTCTTGGTCATTACATAAACAGAAGACTGAATTAAAATGACACTCTAATGCTGCCTCTTCTCTGGCACTGAAAATGAAATGCTTTTCTCTCTGATTAAAGTAGCACAGGGAACAAGAAGCCTTTCACCTGAATGCACTGAAATCAAGGGTCTTTAACTTTTTTTTGGTACTGTTGAGATATACATTTTCTCATCAAGTGGAAAAATACAGAAAAATAATCTGCAGAGTCTAAAAGGTGAATTCAAGAGGCCATGCCTCGGGAAAAGGAAAAAAAAAGGAAAAATCAAGCTTACCTCATATAGATCATAATGTATTTGGCATACAACTACCTCTACTCTGTCACAGTGCATAAAAATGTAGATGAGGAAAGAGATGCCAAAACACAAGTCACAGACTCTCAATTGGATACATTGGTTTGGTTTTAAATTCTAGTATCATTTAGATAGTAGAAGTCAATAGGGTCTGTCCTAGAAATTGCTCCCTGTTATTCCTGAAAATGAAAAATCCAGACTTCATATTCAGAAGAACATTTCATTAGTTTTGGGTGAGGTTTTTTGTTTTGTTTTTTAACAATAACATTATAGGGCAAACAAATACCTTTATATAATGCTGCTAATTAACTAGGTTACTGCTTCTGTTAATCAGCAGAGTGGAGTAAAGCAGAAATCAGAGCAAAAGGTATGAAGTCACTGCTATCACTAACTTCTGACTTGCTTCACTAGAAAGGACATGAGAAATAATAATTCATAATAATTCATAATAATTCATAGTAATGCCAAGATGTGTGTTGTTTTGAAAAACAGTGGTGAAAGTTTCACAGAACACTAGAACCAGTGGCATTGGTTAGGCTATTGGGCTGAATATTGAGCTCAGCATATTTGTCTCTAACAGTGTTCAAGAGCAGGTGCCTACAGAGCGTAGGAAGAAGAAAGGCAGCACTACAGCAACTTTCTTTTTACCTCTCTCGACAATCGTGTGACAGGAACTTCCTGGGTTTGAGGTAACTTCCCATGTGCTCCATTATTCGATGTACATTATTTCTGGTATACAAACTTTTCTAGCCTTTTAGTGATGAATAGCAGAGTTTGTCAAAACTTGTGATTAATCTTCCATGTCAAATTCTGTTCTAGTTTTAAGATATTTTGGTTGAATCAGAAGAGTTGGGGAGGGTGGGGGGTCAGTTCTGTGATATTGATGTCAAAATTATAACGATTGTCAAAATTTAATAATCATCATACAAAAAAATAAAGATTATATCATTTTTGAACACTTGGATAACACAACTACAGTTTTGAGGCGTTATTATTACTACTACTACTATTACTACTACTAATACTAAAGTTCTTCATCATCATCATTATTCTTAGTGCTAGTAGTAGCATTTTTAATCATCATCATTATCATCATCATCACCTACTACAACAATTTTGTTCTCCCAGAAGATTTGATTTGGAAATTTGGACTATTTACAGTAAAAAATGGAAAATTGACACTTCTTGCTTTCCAGCCCTATAGTGCATTGCCTCAGCTTCAAGAACAAGTATGCTTTTGTACTCATTTATTCTGCCTTTAGGCAGGCACTATTTAAGATGAGTGTAATTTAGACAAAGTTTGAATGAGGGCTAAAAATCTCAAAAGTGATTCCTTTCCAGTGAGAGATTTAGAGTGGAAAAGGGAAACAAAGTATTGCCCTGTGAAAAAAAGAGTGACACATGAGCTCAGTCATGTTATGAGACAACAGAGGCACCTCCTCAGGAAGAAAGAAAGAGAATCCAAGACTTTACCTGCCTATAACAGCATAAGACTCTATTCTATTTCAGCTGAATTTTCAACAGTCTATCTTCATTTTCTAGTTAAGGTGGCTGGCAACTTATGCCTCAACAATATCCATCTAGAGCAGATTTTCTCTATCAACAGTAAACCAAATACCCTTGCCTTTCACAGTTCTATTAAGCTTGTTGTATGTTTGAGGCAACAACCAAGAAAAATATTTTATTTTCATGTACTCTCATTTTAGATATTTGTTCTTAAATGTCAAGGCATAATCGCTATCAAATATGATCTCTTTTTAAACCCAGGTTATGGAATAAACAAGGCCATTATGCCAAAAGGCTATTATGCCAAATTTGTGTAACTCAAATTTTATTTTATATGCAAATAAATTTATTATCTATTCTTGATTTTAATTTTTTTTTCCTATGATGGTGTTATTATTAATACTGCTACTAGTACTCTAAGTTCTTACTAATATAGTGGCAAAAGTATGGTTGCCTCAGGACAAATTGAAATTTCAAACACAAAGACAGGAATGTAAGAAAAAATTAACTGCAGGAAAAAAACCCCACCCTATTACAGAAAACTCGTTTGCACTTTGAATTTGGGCATCTTTATTTTAAGCATAAAAAGATTTTTTTGGACAATATCTAAGCAAACACTTAAAGGCTCACGATAACAATAGCATCTAATCATTGTCTAATCATTCCACATCTAGGACTATCAGGTTATTAAAGACAAAAATAAACTTGTGGTCTCATAATTAGATGTAAAATAAATAAGCAAGACCATTCCCCATTCTCAGAAAGAAAACCTCACAGAAATATTCCTACAGATGAATCATTCCTTAGATTACTTAACTTGTTTCTGGTAGGTGGTAATATATTCCTAGTACAAGGTCTTGAGGACAGATACAGGCAGAACTGGAGGAGTATAATGTACAAGAGCTAAGGTTACAGACTACACAGCCATGAGGTGAAACAGATCACCTATTCCTGATGTTTCTGTACTGAAGACCCAAACCTGCAATTTTGGTAAAACTAAGCGTCTTCCCAAAATGTCCGCTTCAAGATTTGTAGAGCAAAAGCAGTAGCAGTAGCCAGCCAAAATTGTCTTCTGCTTGGAGAGAAAGCACAATAGCGAAGAGCTCACTGTTTGAGGCTTGGGTCTGCTGAAACTCTTTTCAAGGAAACTGTAGCACCAAGTGTACTTTGGGTGATTTTAGAATTTCAAGTTTATGCTGTCAGATTCGGCTTGGTATGGCATGCAGGCCCAAAATCCATTTTTATGGTCTTCTGCTAGATAGTGTGTCTAGCTTAAGTGCTCATATTCTGTAAAACAATTTTTTAACCACAACAGATACATCTGAAGATACTTTCATTATAGTTTGGAAAAGAACACCCTCTCAATTTTAGTTTCAGTTTACCAGAAGCCTCTATAAACAGTGTAAGGGTCTTCTGTGTACATGTAAAACCTCTTTGGCTTGCTTCTGATACACTTGTAGCTTTTACAGTAGACAGTGATTAGTTTAGGAGAGTTTTAGGACAGAATCTGTCACTGCTTGCAAACAGTGTTGGGAAAGTAATATTTGCAAAGGTCAAGAAACACAGCTTCTGCAAATTTATGATCCTCAATAAGATGACAGTGATAAAATTTCTCAAAAAGAAAACCATGATAGGGACAACATTTTAGATTTTTGTAGCACAAGTAGGCAGTGTTGATCACAAGGCAGATTTCGTTTCTATTTTCTGTGAAAATCTTCATATATTTCATACGTAATGTGACTTGATTATATATCTTATTCTACCTATTGCTTTGAAGGAAGGAGGAGGAATTTTCTGATTTGTCATTCTTCTTACAACCCAGGAAAACAAACAAGGTAACTGATTGTCTACTACAGTGTATGCTCAGATTTCAGGTGTTGTTCAGTCATTAGTCTCAGGATGCAACTGCATTACATTTAAAGCTAAATTAAAATAATACACTATAAACAGGACTGGAATCTGACAGAACAAATAATTTCCTAAATAAGAGAGAGGGCAAAAAATAGTGCTTTGATTTTTAACCTTTCTCACATCAATCATAAAGAAACAAACAAACCATACAGGCAAAACTGTCATTCAGGGTTTAAAAGTACTTTTCCCCTAGCTTCTGACCAATCAGAAATACTTTCAACAGTAAGAATGTCAGTGGATGTGTTAAAAAATGAAGTTCTTAAACTGCAGATATGAGCACGTGATCCTGGCCTCCAGCAGTAACTCTGTCAAATGTGTGTGAGTTTATTTCATTATTACTAAAAACACTTGCTTATACAATTGCATCAGTGAAAGGTTAAAGCCTTCACTGCCCTCCATCCTACAGTATGGTCCACGAAGTCAATGTGATTACCCCAGTGTAATGTTACCTCTCCCAAAGCCTTGCACATGAGTTCTTGGAAACTTCCCAGTATGCGTTAGACCGTGCTCAGGAGAGTTTTTGCTTTTTTTCTCACAGGTGAGATGTTGCTGTCCAGTACAGCTTATGAAGACAGCTTTGGCCCTGGAAAGATTAGGGACACGATCTTTCATAGGTGTTCATTTGATCTTTATTTCTCCTCCAGCCAGCATGGCCGGACACCCATCCAGACCATCCAGACTGCCCCTCCTCCCGGCAAAACCCCCCGGCCGGGCCACCGGGCCACACAAAACATCCAATCACACACAGAGCCCGGGAACACGTGACCTGAGAGCAGGGGTCCGGGAACCCCGTGCTCCGCCATGCGTCACCCAGGCTCCCGTCCCACCCAGGGGGAGCGGGGCGGGGGCGAGCCCCAACAGTGAGAGAAGAAGTCTACATGTGGATCATCTTTCTCACATTCACATGCAAGTGAGTGATGGTTTCACAAATCAGATTTAGGATTTCCCAGTCACAGTGAGAGCCTGGAGTCCAGAGGCTGTCTCAGGCTAACATTAGCACATGCACATGTTAGAATGAAAGAATAGAGTCAGATCAGCCATGATGGGCTCCCAGAGGCTTTACTGCAACAAACTGGTGTAGAAATTAATGTTGTTATGGTTAAGAAGGGGTATGAGTTCTTGGGAAATGGGTATATATAGAAGTTATCATTAAAATGTAAAACTGATTTAATAATGTAAGTAAATATTGGGGAAGCGGTACGCGAATTTAATTATAGGTAACAGAACAAGAGGAACTGCACGAGCTGAAGAGAAGGACCTCTGAGATACCTCACCTGAAAACACTCCGGACGGCCATCGGACAAGACACTCAACCAGGAATGCTTCTCGCTATGGACCAACCAGGATTCGTGATAATCGGCCAGTCACACACTGGAGAGGGCGAGCCAATGAACTGTGTTTTGTTTGGATTCTGGGGGGTTTAAAAGGAGGGGGACCTTTTTGGCTGGAGTGGTCTCCCCTCCTGGGACTGTCGGGTGTTGTGGGATTGTTTGGTTTTTTTTGTTTAATTCTTTTTGCCTGGATTCGTCACGGTAGACCCTGGACTGCCCAGGAGTCCCTGGTTTTTGGCTGTAATTTGGAATAAACGAGTTAACCTTTTCATAGAGGTTTCTGACTCCGTTCATAACAATGTTACTCTGGGCAGATTATTTGAAGCTTTAATCTGAGGCTGTTGTCCAGCCTGACCTCTCCTTAACTGCAATTCTCAAAAAATTCAGCTCATTTGGAAGTGAAGCTCAAGCTCCACCAGGAAAGTGAGTCAAAATGTAACCTTATCTGTTCCTTCCTGAGACAGAACAAATTACAGGGTTTGCTTACCAAGGAAGACAAAATGATTTTGAAACTTACTGCACAAATACTGTTTTAAATTGTCACCCATTCCCACCATATTTCTCTGAATTTTCTACCAAAAGTTGGTACAGAGCAGAAGCTCTTTCTATACCAATGTAGAGACATTCAATAGCCCTTCACAGCCACTGGTTCGTAGCCCTCCTTCTTCCACAGCTCTAAAGCAGTGTTATGTTCAGAAAAAGGTATAAATGCAATTGCCTTATGACAAGATGCTAATAAACAATGGTCTGGAGTACAATATGTGATCGTAGACATTGTGAGAAACATTATAAATAAACCATGGAGAGTAGAAACAGCAGGTAGAAATGAAGTGAGTTATTAGTCAGTGGTCGGGGAAAAGGGAGATGGGTGGAATTAGTGGAGAAGGGACAATGAGATGAGGACACTTACACTTTAAGTGTCTTGCCTGAAAGATACCACATTTAGTGACTGAAGACAGGCAGTAATAGATCAGAAGAGAAAAACGCAGTGTGTTAGAGTAGCACAGCGAGAAATGGGAACACAGACACACTTCTCATCATGGTTCAGAAAACATCACTCAGAGCAGTTGTTCCCTACTGCAATGTCATGAAAGTGGCAGATGGCAAAGCTCTAACTGCACCAAAAGGCTTTAAGAAATACTGGGGAGAAAGGAAAATAAGTTATAAACATTTGGGGACAATCCAAGATTGAGGCTAATGAGTCAGTATTGGGAGAAGAGAGGCCTTCAACTCTTGTGGTGAAGAAATTAAAAATACAGTAGGGAGGAGGGGAAAAGATTTTAAGATACACAAGGCCATTGATGGAGATAGTACTGTGGCGGAGTTCATAAAGCAGACTGACTACTGTGCAGTTAGCACATTTTCAAAAAACTCATCCATGCAAATGGAAGAGGGGAATGGGCTCTAACGACTAACAAATCATGTTGAAAGGAAACGTCAGGTCAGAGTGTGAGATCTGAAATACAGACCCATTTTCTTCACTCTGTCTTTTGCTTCTGCAGTTACTGTATGTCATCCAAAACTGTGACTTACACTAGGTGAAGTTCTGTACAATTTGTGGTAACATTACAAGAAGGAAATAAGAAATCAGGATTAGGAAAACACCACTCCACCCTACACCCTGCTGCAGAATATTCCTGATAGAAAGGCAAAGAATTTATTCACCCATTTTCTCGGTGCATCACTAATTTTCAGATGAGTTTCATATTTCCTTAGGTGAAGTTTGCTAGTGATGAAGTGGCAGTATTTCTGAGGTGTTTCCTTACCCACTTTCTCCACCTGAATGAATGAATCACAACATATAACTTTTCAGCCCGAATTCCTTCCTCGTGTGTTTTAGCAGCTTGGGACTGCAGCCTCAAACTACTTGAGGAACAATATCTGTCTCTGCAGACACTCAGGTCAGAAATCTGAATCCCCTGACCACTCAACATTCCACTCAGCCTGTGGATTTTCTTTTCGTTACTTCTTCACATGTTGTTTACTTCAACATGAGTCAATACATCCGCATGTATCAATTAGTTTAATAAAAACTAGTTTAGTTATGGGAGGGTGAGCTGTTAACACAAAGAAGCAGCATAGCTTATGAGTGAACTTCTAACTTTAATCTTGTAATGACACCATATGTAATGAAAATATTATGAAGAATATAGTGAAAAATATTAGCTAAAAACACTAGGAGTTGGGGGTCTACTTTATGGACATTTGTTTATTCTGAACAGTTCTGCCCATCTGGCTTATAGGCTTTCTGCTGCACAAATACTGCTGGAGGGTTCATCTCTTCAGTATACTAAAGAAATGCCTGCAGTTCTGGAAGGTGTACTCAGTAATGTATAGTAGTTACTTATGGTCATGATAGCAGCAGAGACACCATGGATCTTAGAAAAGACTACACAGACACAAAATCTCAGATTTAGTTTGCAAACTATTTCGTTACATACTGCAGGGCTATTATCAGAGGCAGAGCAGAGTAATTCAAAGTTAGGTGGAGTAGGTTTCCACAAGTCATACAGGTTCTTCTAGACTGCAGAAAAAGAAATATTTTGGATGGGTACCAAAATTTACTTGTAATAGCTTTTGACAAATTCTTCATTTTTTAGCAGAACATTTAGAGACACCATAATTGCTGCTGCAAGGGAAAGGACAGTGTGCCTGGGGAGTTGGACAATGAGGAAAAGAGATTTGAATCAGGCAGACAGTGTGAAGAAAACTTTATTTCTGCTTCTGCTGTTGCTGGCAAAGACCATTAGCATATGCTGGTAACTTCTGCTAGTGAAGAATTAACCCTTTTGACAGTTGTGCTTCCTCCCACACTTCCTCTCAGTGCTTGATTAACAACAGAAAAAAAATATCAAAAATTACAGGGAGGTTTAGTCAGGAATTTCACTTCAACTTCTTGCGCAGTATTAACTCAAAATAATATTTTTTTTATTTGGAAAATAATTTTTTTTTTATTTGGAATAGGAAAATTTAAAGGGAATTGGACAAACTGATCAACTTCTTTGGATAAAAAAGAGGCAGGATGAGATGAAGGAACAATGGGAATGGCTGCTTCATAAATCCTTCCTTCAGAAAGAAGCTAGGCCATGTTTAAAAGCATAATGACAAAAGGCTGTTTAAAACAATAATTTAACATAGTTAAATTATATAATTTTGTTGAAATATTTGTTGTATGCAATGGGTAAGGTTTCTAAATATTACAAATATTTCACACAAATAACTTTCCATAGTGGCTTTTTTTGACAAAAATCTTATCTTTACAAACAGATGACAACTGTTTTTTTGTGTGTGTGTATATGTGTGTGTGTGTGTGTGTATGTATTTATATTTCCTATGGATTCTTTTTTTTTCCTCTGGTAATGTTCTTCCTCTTTCTTCTGCCTATTTTCCTAATTTGTCTTTTAAAAAAAAAATTCCATATGTTTTGTTAATTTTCTTGTATTTATGATTTGCTAAATACCTTGCTAAAAGAAAGGGAGGAATCTGATTTCATTATGCCAACAATAAAGCTGTTCTGTGCAGATTTTCTCAACAGAGGTCTTTACATGCTGCTTTAGTTGACTTGGATAATGCAGGTACTTCTGTATCTTCAAGTCCTTTGTGTCTGGAGAGCTTCAAACTATGACATTTGCATAGAAATTAATTTTGATATTAAAAGCTTAAATGGAAGCTGTGTAGAAGATCCGGACATGTTATGAATTCCCTTCAGTCCATTTTTTTACTTATAAAATATGATGAAGAATATAAGACTTAATATGCCGTAAAGGGATACATTAAATAGTTGTTGCCTTTAATTACATCACTGGTTTTGGAGATGAAATCTCTTTTCAAAAATTAGTAGCAATCATAGACAAAATTATTATAGAGTGACAAAAGCTGGTGAAGAAATTCAGATAGGCAAATGAATATACGGCCTGAAATTCATGTTTTATTGGGCTATATAAAACATGACTAAACTATAACCATTAGTGCCTTCATTTTGAGGTAGTTGTCTAGTTTGGCATTTGTACTACCTATGGTCCTCGAAAGCAGATTTTCCACAAACTTTATTAGAGTAGTATTTTGAATGTTTGAGACTAAAGCACACGTGGCAACAATGTGCTTCAAGAAATATCAGATTTACGTGTCTTTTAATAAAACTAGGAATTTCTTTGGAGGCGGTATAATCTTTGAGTTTCAGAGTTTGCAATTGGTATTTTAACTTATGCAGATTTTGAATATTTATTGAACTATGTGTCTGCCAACGGCCAAAATCAGGTCTATACTTTCACTAAAGAAGATAACAACTTCTTAAGCCTTACCCTTCCAAATGTTTTCCTTGCTTTTTATTCCACTTTTCAAGATAAAATGGTGATGAAACCTAGAGACAATGCTATTATGTTAACAAAAATGAATACGATTCTGATTTTCTCTTGCAAAATGGGTTTTTTTTTGTCAAGATCAAACATTTTAAGTATGATCAACATACCTCTACTGTCATTTACAGTGACTCTAAGAAACAGGTGCAAAACCTTTGACGAATAATGGAAATACACCCCAGAGACTCCTACATACTTTGTGTCAGGTCACGGCAGTGCAATTTGTCATGCTGTTCATTTACAGGAGTGAATCAGAAATAAAGGTAATATTTAAAAGTGTGACATTATGTAATTGTCACATTTTAATGGCTTGTCAGCATAAAAATATTTTGTGATAAGTAACTTTAATACAAGAAATGCTTTGTAAAACTGCAAAGACTGAAAAATTATCATGAAAATCCACATCATTCCCATGCAGCTGGCTCTGAGGATGCTTCCAGTAGTTTACTAGTATCATAAGAGAATCTCGAGGTTTTAGAGGGGCTTTTCATTAGATGGTTGTTCATGTTTCTTTGCTGCATGCTACAGGAAACTTTTTGACTTATTAAAAAAATACGGTTGGGTAGTTAATCAACTTTTATGGAAACTTTTACATATGTGTCCTGCATATAACAAACAGACGTGCTGACCTCTGCTTTGCTTGTAGCTGTGGGAACTGACATCGTGCCTAGCACTAAAGGTATTAATTGCTTGCAAATGTATGTATATCAGATATCAACAAACAGTAAGGCAAGCCTTGCAGTTATTTAGTTCTGTATGTTTATTTTTATTAAATTAGTGGGAGGAGCAGAACAACAAAGATTTATCTTAGAACATAGTTGCAACAGGTGATGGCAGGCTGCCTGCATTCTTACTAAACACAGGATTCTAATGTGGTGAACTAAGAACTTTGAATCCGAGTTTATACCTACAACAAAATGGATTAGAAAGTATTAGAAGAAAATTATTAGGAGGAAGAAAGAAGGATCTGGGTGTCATTTTTAGGGTGTTAGCCAGCTACTACAAGAGGTGGTCTTAATCAATGAATTTCAAGACTTGATATGTTTCAACCCAATCTCCTACACATCTCTTAAAGAAAATTTTCTTATAGTTACGTGTTTTATAATCTCGATCAATTTTTCAAGTACTGTGTTTATAGAAATAATTTCACTGAGACCAACAGCAACAGCTAACAAGAATTAAATATTTTGTGATTAAATATTTATGAGTAACAAGATCTCTTGATCAGATCATGAACAATATTTTTTGGTTTTGGACACTTTATAACATCAAAATACTTATATTTTATTTTTGCTAATTTTTTGTTTTAGAAGATCATTATCACAAGTTCCTGACTCCAGTGTTAACCATTTCATTAGAAGGAGGAAGTATCATTTACCAAAATGTAAGCTTTCTAGTCTGATCTTCACAATGCATGTTTGCTGAAAATTGTGAAAGTCTTCAAGGTATGCATTGCTGTTTGCAAATTCAATCAGAAGTTTTTAAACAGGCAGTAAGTATAACTGTTTTCACTATCAATAGTGTATCAACCAAAGCTCTCCTATAACTCATAGTTTAATTTCTTAAATTGCTAAAAAAAGAAACAAAATTAACCTTTACAGAGTCCTATATTTTAAATGCTCCCGAAGCTGCCACAGCTTCAGAAAAATATTCAGAAAAATATTTTCATGTTGTCTTGCACTAGAAGCAGTATCAGTGGAAGTGCTGTCTGCATGTGAATGTTTGGTCCCCTGCCAATACATGCAGATTATCTCCTGATACCCTGGGAAAAGTACTGGTGAACAATCAGACATGCACCAGTTGAGATCATGTGATAATTCTTGTCAGATTTGTTCAGTGGTTTCTTAAACTTGTTTTTGTGTGGGAAAGCAGAAAGTGAAGCAGTCAATACGCTAGGACACAGCATGTTTTAAGTTATTCTTTTACAAACAGGTATTACTCAATATGATGGACTCCTTAACTTTGAAACACAGGAGACCTCTAGGACAACATCTAAACTTGCTTTAGGACAGAAGCACTAATGTTGGTGGTCCTCTTTCTAGCCAAAGGACATGCATGAGAAAAATGTCTTGATTTGACTGTCCCAGTATTTGACACCACCTGATTTATTAAGATAGAAGCCTACAATGGCGTTTGCTCACCAGACCCTTCACAACTACAGAAGTGAAAAAGCTGTAACAGTTAAGTGCCTGCACATCATGCGGAGGCACAAGGTCTAATTAGAGTGCTAATTATACAGCAGGATGCTCCCCTGATTTCTCCCTGAAAACATCTGGATTTGTGCTCCAGCAGCTGAGCTGGAGCCCCACAAGCACTTACTGTGTTTTGACTGTAGTTATAATAAGAAGCTGTACTATAGTACAAACAAAAGACTAACAATAAACATTAATTCCACAATATAATGTGGCATAAAAACTGCAGATGAGAAAATTCTCAACATAAATGTGATATTAATTGTTCTGGTTATCACTCAATACTGGGGGCCTTTTTACAGATCATATTTTATAAATCATTTTTAAAGATCATCTTCTTTGCCTTGTAGTGGGTTTTGTAACAAAGAGTATGAAATATCCATAGTTTCTGAAATCATTCTGAAGTGGAAGTAATGAAACAACATTTATGTTATCCTTTGTTAAATGCTAGGCCTATATGCAGTTTAATGCCTATGGGCTTAAAACCCAAAAGTTAAAGTAAAATGTAATTAGATATTTTAACTTTTATTTAACTCACTAACTCTTAAAGCATGTTTGCCCCCTAAACTAAGCAACATTTTCAAGATTTATAAAAGTATCATTACTTCTACTATTTTTTTCTGCCATACATTTTTCAGGGCTACTGTACATTACAATTTTTTTTAAAGTCACCATACCAGTATGCACTCTTCTGTAAAGATCTTGACATTTGTTACTGCTTGACAACAGATGAGCTAAAATTATGCAAAAAGGATATTATTAAAATAAATGTTATCTTTATAAAACTCCTATCTCTCTTAAACTTTGTTTCACAAGTTAATTTTATATAATGTTTTTTCCCAAGTAGAGGGGGAAAAGATAAGTGAAATGCAAGAAATAGAATTCATTATTTTATGTGAAAAAAAATCATCCTTTTTTGCAAATTAAGTCGATTGCTATGGGTCATACTGCTTGTTTTCTAGATTTAAAAATAATATAGACTCATATATGATAAACAGAGAGTTGGAGACCCTCTCCTATGCAGACAGGCTGAGAAAGTTGAGGCTGTTTAGCCTGGAGAGGAGAAGGCTCCACTCTTACCTTAGAGCAGCTTCGAGTACCTAAAGGGGCTACAAGAGAGCTGGAGAGGGGCTTTTGGTGAGGTTATGTAGTGATAGAACATCATGGAATGGCTTTAAGCTGAAGGAGGGTAGAATAAGGTTAGATATAATTTACTTTTATTTAATTCTTTACAGTGAGGGTGGTGAGGCACTGGAACAGGTTGCCCAGAGAAGCTGTGGTAGCTCCATCCCTGGAAGTGTTCAAGGCCAGGCTGGATGGAGCTCTGATTAACCTGGTCTAGTGGAAGTTGTCCCTGCCCATGGCAAGGGACTTGTAACCAGACAATTTATAAGGTCCCTTCCAACCTAAACCATTCTATTACTCTATGAAAATGAGGAAAATAAAACATAGAAATGGTATTTTTATTATAAAAGGGAAACATAATTCCTAATCCTGAAAACACTTTGAAATGGAGTTAAACTTAATAAAATATGAGCTAAAGTAGTTTGGTACTTACTTGCCATCACAGTTATTTAAGGTAATATTTAAGTCCACAGTTAAAATATAACCTTATATATATGTGAAGTAATTGCCTCTTCCCAAAACCATTTATATATATCACAGCAGTCTGATAAGAGGAAAAGCTGATTCCCTACAGTGTTCATGATTGTTATTGAAAAAATAGGTCTCTTTTGTGATCCAACATAATTGCTCTGTCAGCTATTGGGGTTTTTTTGTCCATGGGTGGATTATTATCTCTGCCTTCCCAAGACTTTCCTTACAGCTTAAATTTTTACTTAAAATCTGTCCCTTTGCATGTGTAGAGAAAAGGGTGTTTTCAACAAATAATTGTTACAAAAGCCTAGATGTTATAATTATTATCATTTTTATGCATATAGTATAATATAATATCCAACTCTGATGATTAAAGGTTTATAGTGTCTATACAAAAATGCAGCATAAACCTCAGTGTTAAAATGCTATTGTTCAGTTTCGGTTTTGAAGGAGTATGTAGGCTCCACCTCTCTCTGCTGACATTAGAAGACACTTCCAAAACCTTTCTTTGGCATGATATTGTGATAGGAAAGTATTTTATATCCCTTTCCTTCCTGTCATAAGAAAGTTTTGCATAAGCAATGAAACTTACTAATTGTTGATGAGTATGATTTGATACCTGATGAGTCTAACTCTATTCAAATATGCATTATTTCAAACCAGGTGAAATGCAGTCACAGTTTAATATACTGTGAGTGTGAATTCACCACAGAAATAGCAAAAAAAGCCCCAATTATTTACCCTTTCAATTTTGTGAGGTCTTAATCGGTCAATAACTCATATAAAATTTACTTTATAGATTCTATTAATTATGCTTTTACTTCACAAACTGGTCCAGTGGTGACAACAAAAAACCCATTTTCTTTTTGATAAATGAAGGAAAAAAATATCATTAAACTCCAACTATATATCCACTTGAAAATGAAGATAAACTTATTTCAAGTAAAAGTAAAATGGGAGAAGTATAACTATCAGCTGTCTATCATGAAGCCATCTGCAATAATTTAGGATGATTACTTACAGCAAGTAAATAAGTGACCTAGGATGAAACTCCTTTTGCAGTTGCACTTCTACAGCATGAACTGCAAGCAAAAATACTGCTGTTTTAATTGTTATCTTTCATTAAATGCAGTTCACAGAATACACGGCTTGTGTGTGCATTTTCAACATCCGGAGGAGATTCTAAATAGGTTCTACCTCAACATCACCACCTCCATCAGCTGAAATAACTTTGCAGGACCAGCGTTATCACCTCCATAATGACATATCTGACCTGAGAAAATTTGCCACTGAAACTAATGTAACTATTGAGTAATTCACATGACTGCCTGGGACCTGAGCAAGCTTATTTACTTCAGGGCTTCCCGTATTCCTATATATTTCAAAAGAAGCCCACAATCCCTCATCTTATTCAACTGGTAATTTTAGAGAGAAGTCAAAAGACCTGCTCAGCTGGTTTATGGCGATAATGGTTTCTCAGGAAATACCCATTAAAAATATGTGTGTCTCAGTTGCTTCTCTCTTTGAATTTCTGGCAAGAGAAATTGTCCAGAGCATTATATGGCTCTTAATAGATTTTAGGTTTTATTTATGGAAAACTTTAGAGAGGTTTTCAGTTGGCTGGCCACATTTGATGGACTTTACTAGTACAGCTAATCTATGATTCCTTAGTGAGTAGAAAAGTTTAGTTAGGTATGAAAGTTCTCTAGTTTTGAAAGTATTTTCCACATTTTTTTCATTAAATGATTACAAAATCATTCCCAGTAACCGTGTAATTTGGGTATCACACATATATAATGATCCCATTTCCGCAGACATAATTTTATTTTTCCCTTTTGTTTATGGATTAGTACATTGCTTGCTTTGAATTGCTTTTCCAAAGACTTATCAAAGAGGACAAAAATATATCCCTTGTCTGTGTCTGATATATGTTGTAGAAATTAACGTTACATTTCACAGCTATTTGAATTTGTTGAATTTGTTCATGAAGTTAATTCTGAACATGAATCTGAGTTTTCGAGGTAGATAATCGGCAGATAGTATCCACTGTCACAAAGGAAAAACATGCATGAGCATTCTCTGGAATGCTTTGAACAGCTCAGCAATAATCATTTTTTTATTAGACCAGTATCAGTGAGAAAATAGTTGTCTTTTTTTCATGGGTTGTAGTCCATACAGTGCCCACATGGGATACAAACGCTGGTTCTCATCCATAAGGCGAATTTTTTGAGGAACTTGGCTTCAAATGGTGGTACCAAAAGGCATGACTGGATATTTCATTCTTGCTTCTGTAGTTGTATCTGCGGTATGAGAACCTGGTGCTCTGAGCTGGATCAAAGGGATAGAAAGTGCCCATGCCAATCTGAACTCATTTAGTATTGCTTTGAAGCAGGAGCAATATCAGGTCCTGTTGCTGCATTAGGACTGTTATTTTCTTTTTCGTTTTCTTGCAAAAGAAAAATGGCAGCAATTGTATTTTTCTCTGAAGGCAAATATCACAAGGTTTTTACAGTAATACAGGCAGACTGAGTATTATCAAAGGTCTGTGAAGGAAGGAAGGGATTTTACCATTCAATTAACAGTTTAGATTTTTTTTTTAAGCCTAATTACCTGCAGAACCAGAAACCCACAAAACTAGCACAGGCTTGGAGACTGACTAATGACTATGAGCTCACATAAAGAATGACCTCAACACATGGACCTTTTCTAAGTCCATTAAAGAAATAATAAAAGAGGAGTTGATTCTCTCCTCCATCAGTGTGCAGAACTCACTGAGAACTGGATGATTGCAGTTGACCAGTGGGATGTAACCCCCCAGTGACAGTAAAAGAAGATGAGATTTCCAGGCTCCATCAATATAGCATGAGTTGAAATAGCTGAGCATTCCACTGATTTCAGCCACCTTTATTCAACAGTGGTATTCCGGTTTTGGCCAGGAGTCATTTTCCTCACTATGGCTGGTATGGGACCGTGTCTTGGATTTGTGCTAAAATGATGATGATAATACAGAGATGTTTTTGCTACTGCTGAACAGCATTTACAGAGTGTCAGGGCCTTTTCTGTTCCCCATCCAAACTGCCAGGAGACTGGGAGTACACAGGGATTTGGGCAAGAACACAGACAGGAAAGCTGATCGCAAATGACTGAAGGGGTATCCTATATGATATGAAATCACGGTCAGCATATAAAATGGGAGGGAAAGGAGGAAGGTTTGGACCTTTGGAGGGATAGCATTTGTCTGCCCAAGTCATCATTACATATGATGGAACCCTGCTCTCCAGAAATGGCTGAACACCTCCTGATAATGAGAAATAGTGAATGACTTCCTTGTATTGCTTTGCTTGAATGCATGGCTTTTGCTTTAACTATTAAAATATCTTTTTCTCAATCCACAAGTTTCTTTAATTTTTACTCTTCCAGTCCTCTTTCTGATCCTGCAGTGGGGGGGAAGAAGCAAGGTATTGCATGCTATTTAGCTGTTGGCTGGGGTTAAACTACAACAATCAGTTTTGGCATCCAGTGTGGGGCTTACTGCTTCAAGATAGTGACAGGTTTGGTTGGGATGTGCTAGGTTGAGTTTATGTCTGTTGTTGCTGTTTAGAGGTAAATCAGCAAGCTCCTGTGCTTGCCGTGGGGCTCACTTGCCTGGCTGTACACTGGACTCTCGTGCTTGTTAGCAGCTGCTTTTTGCCTTCTCCACTCACTGCAGTGCTGTGCTGATGATCACCTCCCTCTGCGGTGCCTGGGAACGTTCTGATAACAGCCCCGGCGACGTGCCCAGGCTGGCAGGGGGCCAGGGCATCGCTGCTGTACCTCTGCTGCTGTACCTGCACTGCTGTACCTCTGCTGCTGTACCTCTGCTGCTGTACCTGCACTGCTGTACCTCTGCTGCTGTACCTGCACTGCTGTACTGAACAGTCTGCAATTCCAGTGTGAATTTGAGTGAAAGTGTCCCTTGGATGAGTCCACAATGGAGCACATATCCACCTACAGCCTCTGGAGGACCCCACACTGGAGCAGGTAAATGCAGCTGAAGAGGGCTGTGAATTGGAAAGCCTGCAATGGAGCAAGCTGCTGGCAGGACCTGTAGACCTGTGGACAAAGAAACCCTGCTGGAGCAGGTTTACTGGCAGGACTTATGACCCCATGGGGATCCCATGCTGGAGCAGTCTTGGGACTTTACCCCAAGGAAGGGCCTCATACTAGAGCAGTTAATGCAGCCTTATGAAAAAGTTCAAGAAGGACTGTCTTCTGTGGGGAGGACCCCACACTGGAGCAGGAAAAGCAGAGATTCTCCTGCAGCCCATGAGGAATACCATGGTGAGGCAGGCTGCCCCCTGAAGCTCATGGAAGTTTGTGGAAGTTTGTGGCGGACTGTAGCAGGAACGCCTTCTTGGTAACAAAGCTAGGGGCAAGGGGAAGAGTTCACTGAAATGTCAAACATGATGGTCTGGCCCAAAGGGAGCAGAGGTGGAGATTATAATGAATATATCTTTAAGTCAGTGTTTAAGGCTTGGTTGGGTAAGACCTTGAGCAATCTGCTGTAGTGGGAAGTGTCCCTGCACATGGCAAGGAGTGTTGAGATTTGACAATATTTTAGGTCCCTTCCAACACCTCTATATTCTGTAATTCTATGATTCTAAGTTGTTGTAACCTGTGACTTGAGCTGCAGGTTATAGGAACTGCTTTAACACCTGATCCAAGGGAGGGGGAAAGCAGTGCAACAATGAACAAACTTGAGCTGGTGTTGGTGCCCAGGAGCTCCACTTAACAAATCAACTCTCCTGTCCCGAGTGACTGCCATACCTGAAATCCCAGAGGCACATCCATGCACTAATGTATCACAAAGTTAAATATTAAACTGTCCACAGCCTCCTTGTTTCAATTACTTTCACTCTGATACTTGTGGCGAGATAGACTTCTTTATTCTGAAAATGAAGCAAAAAATTCCTAACTGCTGCAACAGACACTGTGACACACAAAGCCTAATTACTTATATTCCACTGATGGATATGTTCTGCAAGTTAGAATGAATTTCTGTCCCACAGGAATTAAAAAATTAAAACATATTCAGGATTTTAAGCAATGTGAAAACTGAAATGCTATGTGTTTCTGAATGAATAATGACTGATCTTTTCTTCTTTGCTAGTAAGGCTGAGTTACAACTCATGTGACTCAAACCAAATGTTACAAACCAAAACTGAAGGAACATTTGAGTCTTTTGTAATACATAGTAAGCACTAAAATACACAGGAAAGTACAATATATGGGAAAAGTGCTGCTCTGCATGCAGTTAAATAGAATAACTTTCCTTGTGAATTCCCTGGAAAGGACAGGCACTGCTATGATCACTGAAAATACCTTCTTCTGTACTGTCATCCCACACTGGCACCCATTCAGCTTTCCTGGTGAAACAGTATAGTATTACAGCTCCATTTTCTTTGTAATTAAAACAGTAATCAGGGTATCACTCATTACCTCCTTCAGGCTAAAAGACAAGCCTTACAATACTCTGTTGAGAAATGTCAGAATCAGGTTATTAGCCATAAAAATTAACTACAGCAGCCTGTCCTAATCTTTACACACATATGTGCACACTTTTAACACAGCTACATAATGGCAGAGACAATATACAGAAGACAGGCAAAGCTTCACTCTTCCCTACCTTGTCTCAAAGCACACAGCAAACCTTGCAAAATTAACTGATGTAGAGCTGCTTCTGCAGGAGGTAGGATTTTTTAACTGCCATAGTATTGGAAATTCCTACTAGAGTCAATAGAAGCCCCTTAAGGATGGGTTGGGCTATTATACTATAAAGCTGAGGAGGAATGGCAGTGTGATGGGAGTGTATATCTCCACCCATTTCCTCCTTGAGCATTCACTCTCCAACAGCCTAATTCAGCTCTACATCTTGCTCAGTGCTGGATGAGAAAGGAAGCATAGGTGGTAGAAATAGTTGTATAAATCCAATTCTGGTAATTATAGCTCTTGTGTAAGACAAAACTAGCTTAGCTGTTTCCAAAATTTCTATTCTATACAGAGTAATTATTTAAAAGACAAACCTCAGAGAGAACCAGCTTGACAAAAACTACTAAAGGTAGGGGGCCCAGCCGTTTCTCGTGGCTATTATGACAACTAGGAAAAGTTACAGGAAAAATATTAGCAATCTTGACTGTCAGTGTTTTTTATGGACTGTATTTGCTCCAACAGCTTAAACATAAAAAGACTTATGGCTCCAGTACTTCCCTGACATTATACTGAACAATTCAGAACCTATTTTTTCTCAAGACATTCTTCAGAGAGTATTTCTGGAACAATAACTTGACTTTACGTCCTGTTGCAGAAATAACAAGCTCTTAAACTACCTGTGAGAAATACATGCTTGCTCTAGTCCATCTCTATTCACTTACCACACTTTCACATGCCTTGTAGTTGATACCCTGAAGAGATTTCCTTTTCATGAGCTAGGGCTGTCTTTTTATAAGAACAATATGAGAACTATTGATATAGATTAAGTGTTTCTTGTGAAACTCATGTTGCTTTAATTTTAAATTCTACCATTTGATCACTTAAGCAGACACTAACAGATTAAAAAAAAATCAAATAATTTCCTTTTCACTTCTCTCTTCTTTTATCTTTAATCATATGTGAACAATAATACTAATTTTCTGCATATTCTTTTTCATTTTTTCATCTAAGAGTGTTAAGTCACATTGATTAGGAAAGACAAGAAATTTAACTCTGAAGTTTTCTAGTCAGATTGTTATAAATTCCATAGCTTGTCAAATATGCCCTTGAAATGAAATTGTGCCGTATCACAAATGTGGGCTGATTGCACCATCTACACATCTTCTAGACACTAGATCTTGATTCTCCACCACTTTGTACCTTGAGTCATCACCCCATGATACTGAAAGCCAAGAGTGTATAAGTACACAGCTCTGGAGAACACCCAGAGTTTCCATCATTCCCTCCTCTGAGGTATAAAAAGAAATCAGAAAAAGTGGTCTGCCAGTCATAATTATCTGGAACAGGGGAGAGGGGATTAAAAGAGAAAGCGTATAGGGGTTTCCAACAGAAACCTTTCACAGAATGTGTCTATATAGCCTGCTTCTCACACTTATTACAAAGATGGGAAGGTGCTGGTTGGGAGTGAGTGGCAGCATGCTTACACAAACTCACTGTGAATATTGATTCACATCTGAAGAGTTTTTCATGACTTGTTTCTCTGGTTTTGATGGAAACTTCACAAGTTCTCTATCACTTATCATCAACTATGATAACATAAATTAAGTTTCTTTGTACTAGAAAAAAAAAAAAGAGTACAGACCAGAAAGGTCAAATGACTAAATCTATATGTGGTGACTAAGATACAAGATTTGGGGGCAATTATATGTCTATATGATTTGACTTCATATTTCTGTATATATAAACTGCAGTGAAAATATTCAGTAAAAAGTATCGTTCACTCCCTTAAGCCCTGCATTTTCAAATCAGGATGTGTGTTTGCGTTTATGTGTCTAAATGGAGTGTGGTGTATTTGATTTGGTTCATTTTATGTTGTATATATAGTTCATATCATGATATACTACATATTTAGATATATAATACATAATGATAAGGTAGTAAATATTAGTGCAAATATTATTTGTGTGTGTAGTTCTTCTTACAGTGAACAAATATTTTCTCTGTGTCCTTTTTTTTTTTTTAAGTTTTATTTTGCTTTGTAATCAAAGAAACTAGAAAGTCCTCACTAAGCCCATAAGAAGCCCAAAGAATTTATAGACTAACTCTTGTCATGACTCTATGAACTGAAGATCTGCTGTACCAGAAAGGAAAAAGGGACCAAAAAGAAGGAATCACTGCAGAGTGCTGCCCCTTTTCCAAGACACTGTCACACTGGAAGTGGATTTACCTGCACTTCTTCAGTGTCCTTATGATGAGCCAATCTTATGTCAAGCCTCTTCACGTATCTGTAGACCTGCAGGCCAAGAGGTACATCACCAATTTCTGTGTGGCAACAGTATTCTCTTGACATTTCACCGCCGTGGTTTTCTGAGAACAAGTTAAATTGGTCCTAGCATTAAAGATCAGAAAATGAATGTCTCTAGTTCTCCAGCGATGTTACAAGAAGTCTGTTGTTAACAAGAGGGAGGAATGAGCTATTTCATACTAGTTAATAGGATGCTTTATTCCATCCACTGAATATTTCTAGTTTTGTTCTCATACAGCCTAACAAAATAACCAAAAGCCCTTTCTTTCATCATTCCCTTAGTTTTGTGGACTGTTCTGTACCAGGAAAGCATTCAGCAATCTAATGACTGAACACTGAAAAATGACATGTCAGGGAAATATTGCCATTGCTTTAAGCTCACAGAATTGAGGTAAAAACTGATTTGAGAGAATACTCTTAGTCAAGTCATCATGGTATATTCTTACAAGCCACAATTTTAACAATCTATATTTTAATTGTAACTAAGAGCCTTTACATATAGAGTATATGTATAGTATAGTATGAAGATACTGGGTGGGGGGTATTTTTCTATACCAATTTAGATACAAATACATTTGAAATGCAGTAAAATTTGAAACAAAAGCTATTGGTCCAGTGCCTGTTAACTTCATAAGTTAAGAAAGATAACTTTTGGGGTTTACTTATAAAATATATATCCTAGGCTTTACTATTGAAGAGAGGAAAAAAAGGAATGAAGAATAGTGCAGCTGAATTTGTAACAAAACATGGAGGAAGGGTGAGTGTACAGGTGTGGTGGGGATCACAAATTGTGCTGAAATTTATATCACAATTTTGTGGACTTTGATGCATGTACATTTTTATACTTGCTTGGCTATTAGAAAGTCTTATTGGAACACTATAAAAGAGAGGCTGAAATGTTTTTCTTTTCTTTTCTTGGTTTTGGACTTAATATCTTTAACCATTATGCTACTAGGAAGTACATTACCTTAATAACTCAGAGTTAGAAACAGCTTACTCAGATGGTTTGATGACAAACGTGCCTGTCTGCCATTTACACTTCTTTTAAATGAGTAAACATTTGCTGCAAGTATATTGCCGGAGTAAATCAGGGAAAACAAACCTGATCTTAGCAGTTTTTAAATTTTAGCCTTCTCAGGAGAGTAAGCCTAATATCAGTGACACACCCCTTCTGTGACTTTTAATAATATTCGGATGTAAATTTGAAATGCAGGACTCAGTCCTTTTGATGTCAATTCGAATTATAGCAGCAGGTTTTTTCGGTAAGATTAATACAATACATGGTGCAGCTTGAATCTGAAACTCAGGGCTCATTGTCCATGATTCAAGATACCTTAGCATTTTGCCATGTGCCTCTAGTGACATTTCTTGCAGAAGCACACAAGTAAATTGTCTCATATGACTGGAGGGTAGTCTCAAATATCTAGTTCTAAAGCACCACTGTTTACATTTCCTTAGTGCCTCCAAAGCCACTCATAGTGTTCAGACTGAAATAAAAGTCTGTTTCATCACTGTCATTATAACAGTTTTCTGGAGCCTTGAAAAACATGGATTTCTAGGGACTGTGTCTTGACATCTGTCATTCTGACAACAGAAAAATTGAAGTTCCAGATATATTGCGGGCTAAGCATTTGCCAATTAATGTTTCTGCTGAAATAAGGTTTTTACTGGTATGGTTCTGAACAGACAAGGCTTCTCGAAGCATTACTTGCAATACACTGGCACAGTACCACACTGGAGTGGACCAAAAAACACCATATATTGGGCATCTGACAAGTGGGAAATTTATTGTTCTGGAAGCTGTTGTTGGGTAGCCACTTAAGTACCTGCATCATGGCAAATACCAGTGGTACTGTATAATCAAGGAAATTTTTCATGAGCTGAGCTTTCCCCTATTTGCATCCCAAAAGGATTTCAAAAAAAGTCCCAAGGATTGTATTTCTTCATTTCCATTTGTAGTATAAGCTCATGCAAATGCACCACAGAGAGGTCACAGAAATATGGGTTTGGAAGATATTTTCTTTTGCAACCCAAGCTAAAAGCAAATTGTTTCCCCTTAATTAATACTTCTACAATATTACACACCACTGTCATATGAGCAACTCATCATCTCCCCCAAGTGGATCACTATGTAATATCACCAATAGAATGTTCTAGGCCTATTTTAACTTTTTCTTTTATGTTCTGACCTAATATGAAACTTGCATTGATGAAACTGCTACATGTCAAACCCAAATAATCCAAAAATGCAAATGAACTTATCACTAAAGAGAAATTCAGTCATCTGCAGCTGTTTTCCACACACCAATCTGTATCTGTATTCATTCTATATATGACAGAAATTAAAAGATAACAAGGAAATGAGCAAGGATAATTCTATACCTGAAAATTTTCTTTAAAAAATTTCTTAGCTGTTGCTGTGATCAAACACAAGAAGAGGCACAATGCTCCTGAAACATGGAAGGTTCGTTTGGAATATAAAGCAGAACTTCATACTGTAAAGGTGACTAAGCACTGGCACAGTTTTGTCACAGAGGCAATGGAATCTCCACTCCTGAAGATATTCAAAAGCTGTCTGGAAATGGCTCTAGGTGGCCCTGCTTGAGCAGGGGCACTGGATCAGATGGCGTTCAGTGGTCCCTTATATCTTCAACTGTTCTCTTATCCTTTGATTCTATGAATGCCCATCCCAGGTCTTTTAGCATATAATAATGTATATAATTGATTCTAAAAGGACATGTTGCTGGTAATAAAAAGTGACACAGTCTTAACTGTATCATATTAACACATCACTCCTCTGCTAGTATCTCTTTCTCTAAGAGCTACTAAAAAAACTGTGTCAGCATGCCCTTCTGATATTCCCTTCTTTACATCTGCCAGTTTTCTTCGGCTTGGAAAGTGTTAGCAGGAGCTGCTGCATTATATTATCCTCATTACTCTTCAGAATACTTTTCTGGCTGCTCTCAGAGGAAACCGATATATGCATCTTCTTTATTGCATGAGACATGAGACTGGGAAGGCAGAAGAAAGATACAAGATAATAATTGAGACATAAGATAGCCAATAACCATGCCTCTCTGTGATTAGCAGGCATATGGACAAAACTTTCAGGTGTAAGGATTAAACAGCTTATAACACCAGGCCTTATCTTCCAAGTAAAGATATTGCAGTGATTAAGAATCTTCTAAAGAGATCTTAGATGTGTAGGCAAACATGTTCCCCATGTGGGTAGAAAATTGTGTTTAACAGTGAGTTGTAAGTATTATTGTCATGTGAAAATGACACATGAAAACGGTAGCTTGAGATTTAGTTGAAGTTTTGAAATTTTAACCCGCAAAATAACGGCAAAGAGGAACCAAAATGCTGGAGTAAATGCTAGTTATTTTGGAAATAGGTAAACAGGTGGTATACAGAATCTATAACAGTGTTGGAGCCAAAGCCTGTTTAAGTACTTGTAGAAAAAAGAATTCTTCAGTTTTAGATTAGACAGTTGCTCTCTGTATGTCCTGGTGAAAATTCAATGTCCCTTACCAATCCTAATATTGAAGTACCTCTCACATATTTACAAGTGGACCTTAAAGGAATAAGCTGTAAGTGGCCCTTAAAGATTGCATATAATCTTGTGTTACTCTATGTACTACATTTTTTCCAAAGTGGTAATCCAGTATTTTTATTGTGGTTTCATATTCATATGTAATTTGCTTTTGAAGAGAGGACTTAGAATAGCAAATAGAAAATTGGAGCAGCAGAAGTCATATGTGCTTTCCTCAGCTGTAAATGATCATGTAAGGCAGCAAAGACTTAAAAGATTGAATATTGCTGGAAAAAGGGAAAGGAATATAGTCCTGATTTTTGTGTATGACAAGTGGAAATGAAGTATTATGTAAATAAAACCTTGCTTCCCTAACCTATAAAAGGTAATCAGATTACATTTACTTCTTCGAGTTACTAAAAAGCCTTTTCATGTCTGGCAGACAAGGAACTCCCAGTTCAGTTTTAGAGACTTTTTCTTAAAAGCTTTTTGTTTCACTGCAGTTAGGAATGTGAATGATCAGGTGAAGGTGTTCCTTTTGCTTTTCTTCAGGAAAAGGCACTTTTGTCTCAATGACTACAACAGGATACAGAGAGAGAAAAGACAGGGTTTTGTGGGTTTATTTCTCAAGTGGAAGCAGCCTTGTTCATCTCCTAGTACTGAGCATTACCATCAGTTTTGCAAGAATAATAGATATTGAAATTGAGAGCCAAAAACAATAAATCTATGTCAGTGTTTAGATTTCTGTATCTGACTTAATTAAATATCTCATGGAAATAGATATCTCTACACAACATTACAGATATGGCAGGAGATGGAAAATTGACAAAGGCTTTGTACTCCTTACAGCAAGTCGAGGAGTCTCTTGAATGTTCATATTTGTTCAGTTACTGGTTAGACAATGATCAATCCATTCATTAAGAGAAAATATCAAAATTTGTTATTTGCATTCAAACTGCAGTGTTTTGCAGTGCCTGTGGTTCATCTTCCTGAGGCCCCACCATTACTGGGACCTCTCTCCACATTCTGTCTGCCAGATCACAAGGCTTTCCTCCTTCTCAGTGTAGCAAGGAATGTTTGCTCAATTAAAATATGTATTTCCACAGACAGCGAAAAATGAGCAAATTTTTGAACACCTGCAGCACTGTTTTGATGTAAAACACATGGATTTCTAGAATTTCAGTTACTCAGAGGTATACTAGAAAACATTCATATAATACAGATATATTGTAGTGAGAGACAACCATACATTATTAAAAAAAAAAAAAAAAAACAAANATTGCTTTTCAAACATTTTGGAAAAAAAATACTCTTCTAGCATAAAATGGATAGAACAAAGAAGGGTTTTCTTTTTAGATTTTGTTTTTAATAATAAAAAGACTGGTAGAACATAAGTTGCTTTTAAATAGACACAGTAAAAATAAAAATATTATCCTAAAGCCTGTATTCACAACCAAATAAAGATAAAAATCAAACTCATAGTTCTGGGGGATTTTTTTCTTTTCCACCTATAATGTCAGGCCATCTGTCAGACATATAAAAGGGAATATTTTCATGAGCTGTTTACCTCTGTAAAGGATAGTTTTTATAGCATTCAGAATTTTTTAAAGGTGAGAATGACATGGTTGCTGTGGTCAGAAAAGAGACAATGACACTTGTGTGTGGAACAGATTGACTCTTCAGGTTAAATCTTCCTTTGGGGAAAATTTATGTAGTTGACTTATGCTGGGTTATATTGATTTAGGTCACTATTAAGGTCTCTGCATATTCAAGCTATATCAATTTCTTTTACTGAAAAAACAAATGTACTTTGTACACCCCAAAATAAAGCTGGGCTCAAAATTATGTGAGTGATGCTAAAAATCATTACAAATTCTGTAATTAACCTACTTTCCTTAGCAAGAAGAGGCTAAAAGACCTTGAATTTATTTTCTGAACAGAGAAAAAGGAGAAAAGGGTCAGGCTTCTCAGCAGCTGAAACAATAGTTGTTGCATAAACAGAACAGCACGGGGATTTCTGAATGGGGTTTGAACTACCTTGTTTATTGAACAATATTGTGGTTATTTTCAAACTGTGACAGGTGTAATTAGAATACTCCTGCTACAGAAGACAGTTCTTCACTAATTTGACTATATACATATACATACATAAAAATATGTGAGGAAGCTACACTATTACCTGTATTGCATTAAATACAGAGGAGAAATGTACAACTAGAAATAATCAAGTAAGATGTTGAGAGATTTATCAGTATTAATCATATTTTTTAAAAATTCTCTATCTATAAAATATTTGTGTATGACAAGTAGGAAGGAAATATTATGTAAAAGCTTAAAAAATAGGTTTTTTCTGGAATCAATATGCAATCATAACAGCTTTATCATGGAAACATATTAATATATTCCTAACTTCATTTGGTATTCAAAGTTTTTTCTTACTTTTTTATTAGAAAACTTTCTTCCATCATCTAAAGGAAAATGGATATATTTATACCTGCAGATAAACAAGGAAAACTTTTCTCTGTGAAAATCATGTTAATCTTCTATTCTTTAATTTTAAATCAGTAACAACAATCCAGCAGAATGCAGAGTTGTGCCATGATAAAACAAATGTTGCATAGACTGTCTTACAAAAGTGAAAATTTAAATCCCAATGTGGAAGCAATTTTGCTAAGAGGTGCATATTAGTGCAAGTAGAAGCTTGCACTTTTCTCTCATGTTGTGCATGGACTTTCTTGGGAAGAAATATAGTTTTATGTCTTTCAAAGACCTTAAATATTTTCAAGAATTTCCACCACAGTGGAATTGATCTCCTCAAGATATGAACCCCTCAAGATTTGAGTCAAACTTAGGAATTTTTTTTATCCTTTTTAATCAGTAGCTGTGGCTGATTATGATTAAGTAATTGCAGTATGAATGTTGTATTCTTGGCTAACATTTTGTTTCAAGTACAAGGGAAGACTCTCAGGATGAATAGGCTGTCTGGATGAGAGCCACCAGGAGTGAAGTGAGGACTGAGCAGTAACTGGGGGAAAGGTAATTCCAGCAGTGGGAGATCCTGACCATCAACACATTGACCACCTACTCCACACCGACTCCAGAGTCGATGGAGGGAAAAATTGTGCCTGCAGAATAATTAGCATGAGGAATGAGAGACATAATGAGCAAATAGGGAGTTGAGTAGTAATTAAGGAAAAAGCTATGGAAATTGTAAACAATGAATGCTGATGCCTCTGTTTGTTAAAACGTGTAAATAGTGTAAAGTTTAGATGATCAGGGAGCCAGCCTTTTGTGTGCTACCACCCAGCTCCCTCCTTTGTGTACACTAGGATAAAAGACAGAAATATCTTCCCTGGGTGTGTGAGTTGCTGCTGCACCAGGTAACAGTCCTGTGCTCAGGACAACAACGGGGTTCCTTTGAATTATGGTGAAATGCATGTTCACATTTCCAAAGGAATTTTATTGATCCAAACTTTGAAACAAAGTATGTTCTGGGTAAAAAAAACAGTCTGAAAGATTTCCGTGAATGCTGCTCATATCATCTGCCTGCGAGAAAGCTTAGAAGACTGATTTTGCTAAGCTGCTCAGCTGTAGCTTGGGAGAAAACACTTCACTTCTCTGTTCCATTGCCTTTCTTCTAGCAGTATTTTTAATGTCTTCTTCCCCCACCCAAGTCCTTTTATGCAAGATGGGCATAAAAGCATCCTTTTTCTACTGCTCATTTTGTGGGGATGGAAAGGTTTTGTGCGTAGGAAATACATATTGACAAGGCTGTTTTTCAGAGAACACATAACATGATGAGTTACTTGCAATAGGCTCCAGTGGTCTGGAAGCAGTATGACATGAGTATCCAAAAGAACAGTCTCCTGAAATGTTTTATTCAATTACAGACAGGGAAGTAAAGAGCAGAAGCATAGCAGATTCCAGGACAAGATTTAAAACTCAAATTTTTGAAGGGGAAATACGTTTGCCTCCCTTTTTCGCTCTTTCAGTTTTACACATTGTCATGGTTTGACACTGGCCAAACACCAGGCACCCATGAAAGCTGCTTACTCACTCTCTCCTGCTACAACTGGGCAGAGGAGAGAAAAAATTTAAATGAAGGGTTCATGAGTTGAGATAAGGACAGGGAGAAAACACTCCAAGGGCAAAAAATAAGTTTATTACTAACAAAATCAGAGAAGGATAATGAAAAAATAAACCCTTAAAAACACCTTTTTTACCCCCAGTCCCTCCCTCCTTCCCACTGACAACTCAAGGAGACAGGGGGTGGGGGTTTGGTCAGTTCATCACCCGAGTTCTTCTGCTGCTCAGGGAGAGTAGTTCTTCCCCTGCTGCACTGTGGGGTCCCTTCCCACAGGAGACAGTTCTCCATGAACTTTCTGCAGCAGGGGTCCACTCTTACAAGCAGTAGTCCTCCCAAACCTGCTGATACATGGGTCATTCTTCCATAGGGTGCAGTCCTCCAAGCACAGGTTGCTCTAGCCCGGAAGGAGGGGCCCTCTCTCTCCACTGGCACTCCCACTGGATCACAGCCTTCTCCAGCCATGGGCACCACCTGCTCCAGCATGGGCACCTCCCCCATGGGCTGCAGGTGGATCTCTGCATCCCCCGTGGATCCCCATGGGCTGCAGGGGCACAGCTGCTTCACCATGGTCATCACCACGGCCTGCAGAGGAATCTCGTCTCTGGTGCCTGGAGCACCTCCTCGCCCTCCTTCTCCACTGCCCTTGGTGTCTCCATGTTGTTTCCCTCACATATTCTCACCTCCTCCTCTTCTCTGGCTAGAATTAAAACTGCACCCCCGCCTTTGTTTTGATTTCTTCTTAAATATGTTATCGCAGAGGCGTTGCTATTATCTCTTATTGGCCCAGCCTTGGCCAGCGGCATGTCCATCTTCAGAGTCTTCAGGGATTGGCTCTGCTGCACATGGTGGAAGCTTCTAGCAGCTTCTCACAGAAGCCACCTCCGTGGCCCCCTCCGCTATCAAAAACCAGGCTGCACAAAACAACACACAAGCTTTACTACTCTTCTTTGTTTTGGATTTAGTTGGTGCAGTGCAGCCCTCAGATTTGTAAGGCTTTTTTGGCTTCATATATAAGGGAGTATTGTTTTTATGACATCCCGTTTGTCAACACCCCATGCTTATAGCACACTGAAATGGCAAAATACTGATAAAGCATTTTGTAGTATCTTCACTTGGTTATCAGCTAAAATCATACCTAATATTAGCCAGATTTTGGCTTAAATAACAACCCATGCTTATGCACTTCATCCTTGTTGAAGTTTTTCCATTCAAAGCAAGATTTTATTTCCACCAGGAAAGTGAGCGTTTCTGGAGTCTTGGTTTTGGTTTTAGTTTTTGGCTGGTTGGTTGGTTGGTTGGTTGGTTGGTTGGTTGGTTGGTTGGTTGAGGGGCGAGGGCCTGGTGTTTCTGTAAAAATAGTAGTTGTTTAATAAAAACATTTAAAGGAATTTAATACATTTTTATTTCAACAACCAACACTAAATGTAAAAAATCTTTGTATTAAGATTCCATATGCATGCTGAAGAAAAGCTTTTCTATTTATTGGCTACTGTACTTGCTCGAGTTTCATTGCTTTTTGCAATTAAGTGTTATTTTGCAGGATTATTTGGAGAAACAGCATATAGTAGGAAACAGTCAAGGAGATTTCTAGGTCAGGAGAAGACAAAGTCAGTCATGTGTTCAGCTCTTAATATCTGACAATAGCAATCAGTTCTTACAGTGTCATGGAAATGAATTACAAAGCATGCTTCTTTAAGAAGCTGCTATGTGTAATGTGGCATCTGCTATTTCAAACATGGTTTTTATTGACTATGTAGTTAATATATTTGATGCATAATACGCACATAAAATGCACATAAAATGACTATGTCTGTACTCCCAGGGATGTCCATAGGCTGCAGTAGTACCTCGTTCCCTCCATTTTCTGTTGATGAACAGATATTTTTGTTTGTTATCACATTTTTTTTAAATGTATACTCATTCACAAACTGTTGTACTCAACATAATATTGGTAATTTTTAAACTCATCTGCTGTGACATTCTACATATCCTATTTTTCCTAATCTCTCAGGAGTTTTTATTGTTTTACTCTGGGATACACTGAGAAGATATTTTTCTCTTGGTTGTTTTATTTTTCATCTGTCAGCTGAAGTCCTACCTTATGATAAAGTTCTTCTAGGACTTAAGAAATTAAATAGTTCTGTTTTGTGAAATAAACAGTAATCAGGTGTTGTGAGGCCAAAAGTAAAAGATTATACAATGAACTGTTAACACATGCAATCTTGATAAATTTGAAATTGCCTAAAGGAAATTTCAAGAACTTAATAGATGGATTTTTCCCAGAACACTGTGGCGGAAGGACAGAAGTTGTAAACACCATTATCACATCGATTCCTTCCATCCCTAGAATGATCTTTAGCGCTTCATGAATTTCTGTTGGACGCTGAACAGGTCTAGTGATAAGAAAAGAGAGTGCTAAAGGGAAACTAGCCTTCAAGTAAAAGTTCCAAGTAAAAGCTTCAGATTGAGGTACTTTATTACTTGTTATGATAATCTAGGTGGAAATATGGCAAGTTTGTTCTCATTTCATTTAAAAAAATTCAAAAATATTAGATATATTTATAATGTTATGTTATAATTAGAAGGTTGTATTAGATCAAGACAAAAAACAAAGACTGTAAGCTACAAGCACCAGGTGGCAAAACACAAAAATATTACAACCAGGCACAGACCTAATATTTAAATAAGTGACTGGAAGAATCAAGAAAATAACAAGAAGACTAGAAAAGATGAGCTACCAAGACAGACTGACCTATAAATGATGTTGGTTTTGAAATTTTCTTACACTATGCTGATAAATCTGGTCTAGAAAAGTTATGTTTTATTTTGGTAAATGAATGTTTTAAAACTTTCTAGTGCACTTTAGCAGCTCTGGGAGATTTGTTCCAGATGATTCTTGGTTTAACAACAAATGTGAACTTTAAAAATATAAATCTTGTGTCTTTTCAAAAATATTTGATTGAACTGTTTTTTTAAAATTTATTTCACTATCATCTACTTAACATTTAAATATCTCCATTTCTAGGGTAAGATAGAACTGTGTAAAAAGCATTTGTGGTGGAAATTCAACAGCTATCAAAATGATTTAATTTTATGTCAGCAAACTGTTTTCTGAGGGAAAATTAATCTCATGCTGTGTGCTTAAGCACACCACAAACCTTGAAGTAAGAAGCAATCATAGTACCAAAGCTAGCTTTCAAGGTCCTAGTGCCTCAGAAGCACCTACTTTGCCTCACTTGCTTATCAGTTCTCGGCAATTAATGTCTCAATGGATGCCAGGGGGCCTCCAGTGCCTTTTCCTTTCCAGCTTGTGACAGCAATGAAAATAGTCGGGTCATGAGCCACATTCACCCGCTCTCTCCCTTGCAATTGTCTCTGATGGGCAATATGATTTGTCCTAAGAACACCGGGCAGGAATTGTCCAAAGATAAGATAGCTGGTCTCCCATTACGATCAGATTTATTGCCAATATATAATGTAAGTATTGCCAATGCATTATACAATACAAGCAGTTCTAAAGGGTTATGATATTAGGCAGATTCCACTAGATATGTACTGGTTTATAATCTCTGGCCTACCAGAATGCACAATTAAAAAGCAACAAAGGACTTATGGAGCTACTTTAGGATTTTACCTCTCTATGTGACCAGATCTTAGCTGGGGCCACCATCCAGCAGCTGCTCACATTTTGTCCAGTTGGCCCAGTCTCCAGCAGCATTTTATACCTTTTTGCAGGCCAGTGTAACAAAGTCAGTCCCAACAATCGCGGCTCACGCATCTGAGGAATGAGAGCATGCAGACAGTTCTTCCTGTGATACCCACCTTGTGTTCTCAGGACAAATCATGTTGCCCACCAGTGGAAGTCCAAGGGTGGACAGTGTATGTTGGGGGAAAGAACGCACGTGAAGACCTGGTACCAGTGCATGATCAAATTTGTAGTCTATAGCCACCTTCAAGACCTTTAATACACATTGTTAGCTTAGTGATTGATTGCAGCCAGAAGCTCAAAAAAATGAGCAAATATGGCACTTCAGAAACATTGAACATCATATGCAACAATGCAGCTTGTAAGACAGTGATATATACACCCTTCTGACCCTGCTGTGGATTATTCTAATTGAAATTACCTGTTTGTGACCAAGGAGAAGAAACCATTCTCCAGAGATTATATACCTCTAGATTTTTGCTACCTAATTTTATTAAAATTTTGATTGCAAGATCTAATTATTTCTTAATGTATGAATGAAGATCTCTTCAGCAATGGATAGAAGTACAAATGAGTACCAGACAGTTAACAGAGAGAATGTTTTCATTTGATTGATAACTTGTTTGTTTATTTTTGTAAAGTGAAATCTAATTTGAATGAAAATAATTGAGGGAGAATACTAAATATATATGTATAAGGTTGAATTATTAGGGTAATTCTTTCATTGATAAACACAGATTTTTCTCTTTCACATATGTGGAAGCACATGCATTAAGGCAGAGATATTGATTGATTCTAGGTAGGTGTGTTCACCTAGTATGCAGGAAAGGGGAAGGCAATTGGCAAAGAACTTTTGACTCTTGTTTGTCCTGCAATAAATTGATAATTAATGTCATGGTTTCCAAAAAAATATCATACTATTCCAGTCATACTATTAAGGCTTAGTTCTCACTGGCCAGCTCAATAAATTGGAACACATTTACTTTCATTGTTCTACAGACTATTCACTCATGCCTTACCCATTTTTTCCTACTCTTCAGAGATTTAATCAAAACACTACAGTGCCATAGATAGTAAACTATTTCAATGTGAAATCAGTGTCTGAACAAAACAGAGAAGGCAGGCTAATAAACAAAAAATGGCATAATAATTAAAAGTATTTTGATTGTAGCTGAAAAGAAAACATGACATGGCAATTATGATTTCTTATAAAAACCCTTTAAGACGGTGTCTCACTGATAAAGCAATATTTATGGCCTTTGTGTTAAAGACCTATAATGATATTTGAAATATAAGAAAAGCAATATTAATTAAGCAAGTACTAATAAAATTCCCTGAGTATGAACATTATATTTTAAGATAAAAATTTTTAAGTAAGTGAGTTTCTGAGCTTCATCATCTTTGTATTTGAACCAAAAGTTGAGCTTAAAGTACCTCATTTGTACACCTTGCATGACAGCATCTCATCTTTGCAAGGTAAAATATATGAATGATTCTTCCACCTGATCTTCAACCCTCTCTATGCTATGAGACCTCTATCATTTATAATTTTTGGTGAAGGTTATTAGAGGTACATTCTCATCTATTCCTTTTAGTATTTGCATTTCAATCCTACCAATTTGTCTAATCTTTTCCCAAGTTTTTGACATTGTGTTTTCTCCCTACACAGAGTCTAGTCTAAAAATTTACAAGTTCATTATTCAGTGTAAAAACAAAATAATTATTTTCTCTTTAACATGATTCCATACGCCAGTAAGTGCTACATCATTCTAACTTTGTGGAATTTGATGAATAACAATTATGCCTTCATCCGTATCACTGCTTTAGTGGTTTTGTTAAAATGTTTTGTTTCATGGCTCCTCAGGGAGATTACACTTGTTTCCAGGTAGACTGATGAATTACTGAGAAGTTTGTTAGAGATCAACTGAACAATATTATTGGCAACTAGTGGGATTTCCTCTACTTATGCAAAGGTAATTGTTACAGATAATAAATATTTTCTGCCTCAACACTAGTCAAAGTGGAAAATTAGCAGTCATAATTGCTGAAGGTGACAAAGAGTCATAGAATCGTAGAGTATCCTCAGGTGGAAGAGACCCACGAGGATCACAAAAATTCAACCCCTGTCCCTGCACAGGATGACACCATGTGCCCAAGGGCAGTGTCCAAATGAGCAAAGATGTTCACTGAGACTCTCTTTAAAGCAAAGCGGAAGACACTGAAGAGAAGATAGGCCTTGTCTGCTTCACTGTTGTGTTTGATTTCAAAGCTCCATGCAGAAAAGACATGAAAGAGAATAGTCATATTTAGCATAAAAAAGAATAGGTCACTGTTGTTCCATGTTCTCCAGAATTAGTATGGTTACTAGCCAGCCTTTCATCTTTAGCTACTTGATTTTTTTATACACACTTGTCATACTGTGGTACCGAGCATGGATTCAATCCTGAAAAAAGTTTGGCACTGCAAACCTATTTATATTGATGTAGACATCAATTATGTTCATTGCTTTAATTCTGTGGTATGAGTAAAATTTCTGGTGCAAATGTCCTTGGATTTTTAAAAAATAATATCAACAAAATAACATGGAAATATATCTTTGGTACTGGTACTCTCCACTACAAAACTGTTGAACTATCAGTGAAAATGTTTCCTCCACAGTTGCTTCTGTTAAGAAATTATCATATAAGAAATTATCATATATGGTGAGGGTGGTGATAGAAAAGGTAAAGATGTGAAAACTATACAGTCTATGGGTATCTTGCCTCCTTGCTATGAACCAGCAGACATTTCAGATTCAGTGTATGGCCACTGGCCATTGGTTGAAGATTTGTTATAAGTGCCAATACCTAAAAAGAAAAGAGAAAAAACCTTCTTTCCAACAAAAGACAATGAATGTCTGAGAAATACTATGATTTGTAAATATGTTTTCCAGTCTTGTAATTAAATTTTTAGTATTCTCAGCTTTTGCTTCCTTCTACATACTATTTTATATACATATCCCAAGACAGTTGATTTGGTTGTGAAAATAAGTTTGTCTTCTCACTCACGTGGTTGTTAATAGACAAAAGACAGAAGAAATAATGGGTATGACAACTGTAGGAATGATAATCAAACACATATATACCTGAGGTTTTATTTTAATCTCTATGAAAAGCACAGGTACTCATGCTGTGAATTTGTGCCCAATTTTACCAGAAGCTGGGAAAAATACAGAGAGAGAAGTAATTTTTATAATTATTGCTGGAAGATACCCCAGGTTGGGGTACATAACTTAGGGAGTAAAAGTATGTAACAATCACCAGAATTTTAGTATACAGTAATTTGCTTTGGTTCTTCATAAAAGCATGAACCACAGAACCACAGAACCATAATCACTCATCCATAAGGTATCACATTCTGTTACTCCTAGGGTTTGTGAGTTTTAATACTTTCTAAAAATATATTGCTCATAGAGTTCAAGCTCTGTGCCCTCTGTATGTGGATTAAGTCCCTTTGATAAGTAGATAGAAACACATGCAGTTTAAAAATTCCAGTGACAAAACTGTAATATAAATTGTAACAAAACACAGTTTCAAATGAAGTCATTTTGTTTTTTTGACTTCTTAGAGTCAGCTACAGCAGGATATCTGACAAGATAAATTTTTTCTCCTCCTTTGATCATGCAAAATGTCTTTTTACTTCCTGAATTTGGATAATATATTTTGTCATTTTACCTGGAAAAATTTTGCTTTCTCAGATGGCCAAAAATTTTTCACTATTGGAGTGTTCAGATAACATTGTTTTGTCAGAAAAAGTTTTAAAGAATTAGGTATTTGTTTATGTTTGGAAGACTCCAAAACTAAACTATTGCTAGATCATTATTTCCCACTGAATATTCTTATTCAGAAGACCTTTTTATTTTAAAGGATCTTTCATCAAATTGAATTGCACCGCAAGTGTAAAGTGCACTTGCATAATTGAAGTGCTAGGCATACAGCTTAAAAAAATGTTTCATTTGTTTTTAATTTATAACATATGTACTTTACCATTTCCTAAACATGGCTAGCAATATACTGTTGACACCATATGTGGGAGCCAGTGAAAGGGAGAGACCCCGAGAGATCTCCCCAGGTTAGGGTGAGGCCTCCCAGGACGCTTTGTTCTGCCATGCCGATGTACCCCAGTTCTGTTTCCCTGACCTGCCCGTTGGCTCCCCTGCCTCTTTTCCCCTTATATATCAAGGTGCCACCTATGTATCACCCCTGCCCCTGATGCTTTCCCCACTCCCATATAAACCCTGGAACTCTCCATCCCCCAATGTCTTTGGTCCCTGGTACCCTTCACGCATGNTACAGCTTAAAAAAATGTTTCATTTGTTTTTAATTTATAACATATGTACTTTACCATTTCCTAAACATGGCTAGCAATATACTGTTGACACCATATGTGGGAGCCAGTGAAAGGGAGAGACCCCGAGAGATCTCCCCAGGTTAGGGTGAGGCCTCCCAGGACGCTTTGTTCTGCCATGCCGATGTACCCCAGTTCTGTTTCCCTGACCTGCCCGTTGGCTCCCCTGCCTCTTTTCCCCTTATATATCAAGGTGCCACCTATGTATCACCCCTGCCCCTGATGCTTTCCCCACTCCCATATAAACCCTGGAACTCTCCATCCCCCAATGTCTTTGGTCCCTGGTACCCTTCACGCATGGGGCTCAAATAAACCTGTGCCCTGGAATCCCACACAAAGACCCTTCCTGCCTCTTTGCCATCGACCTGTCGAGAAGCTCTCTGGAGCGTGCGTGTGTGTCTGTGTGAATGCAGTGTCTGCTGAGCAACTTCCTGTTGGAGTAGGTTCAGGAGGTCATAGCACTCCACCAGAACATCCCTGGATTCGACAACCATGTTTGTTCTGCCAAGCTTACTGTCAAACATTTGAAAAAAGACACTTGCAAGTAATGAGATTTCATTATTAAAGCTCTGATTTTTTTTTGTACTGAGAGGTATTGTCTATGATATGTGGAAACCTGAAAACACTTATTTATGTATGAGGTAATTATATTCATGTCAGCAGTCTCATTGAGTTAATAAGATTATTAACAAGAGAAATGTTGCTCCAATTTTGGTGTTTTCAGAATTAGACCATGTATTCTGTTTCTATGTTTTCAAAATCTTACAAGCTGTTTAAGCAGCTCTTTTCCCCCTAGATTTGCTCAATCCTAGTTGTTAGACCTATATGTTACGGAGTAGTGATATCCAAGTCCTTTAAGCAGCTTTAAAGATCTAAGCCTAATATACTTGATAGATGCCTATGCTAATGTCATCACTTTCCCTGGTTTCTGTGCTGATTTTCATAAGCATTGCTAATCAGTATGACAGAACAATATGATCTCCTTTTTAAATCTCAGGAGTTCTTAGCCTGTCTTATATGTGGTCCCACATTGTAAAACATAAAAAACCCCACACAATTATCTCCCTTCTTTCACAAAGGGTGTTTCTTGTATGTAATGATTTATTTTCTTAGGCTGCTGCTAACAGAAGTGGGATTGTGTGGCTCCTGCTGTGATCCAATACAGGTTTTTTCTTCCCTTATTTTTAACGAGGACTTCAATTTCCAAATTGGTCTTAACTGTTGTGTTCTTTTTTTTTGTCTGGATATACAATCAGCAAAATACACCTTAATTATGAATTCAAGGTGGAACTACTTCATAGTGAATTTGCAAATTGGAAATAATAACCAACATTCTGCTATTACTACACTGAGGAAGATCTATGCTTCAAATACGCACAGGAACCCTGAAAATGATGCTTTTGTAATTGGTGATAAAATAGTAGACTTTTTCCCCATGCAGAAATTTTGCACATGATTGCAAGCTTATGCAACTGGTAAGAGAATGATGTCTCACAATGATACATTAGCTTGCATCCCTCAATGATGTAAAGATCAATGTTGGCTGCTCTCTTATTTATTACTTACAGATACACATTTATGTTGTCTTGCTCTCTGACAGCACAGAACCCTTTCCCATTTTTCCTTCACCAGCAAGGTCTCCCAAGCCTTTTTTCTAAAGGCAAGTTTCAAAAATAACAATCAATAATGGACAAGATCCTGTTTATGAGTCACTTGAAGAAACTCAGCCCAAAAAGTTTCATGGGACATGTTGGGCTATGTCTACTAAGGGTGTACAGACAATGTCCTTGAAAGGCTGCACTGTATATCTTTGAAAGGTCATGGAGATTGTAGGCAATCTGCAACAACCACAGAAAGGGAAATGTCGCATTCATATTCAAAAAAGTCCAAAAGGAGCATGGTGGGAAGTGCAGACCAGTCTGCTTCACTTGGATGTAAAATAGAACAAGTCCTCTTGGAGCACATTTCTGGGCACATGCATAACCAGAATTTGATGACAAACAGTCAGTGTGGGCTGCTGAGGGTGTATCATGCATGACCTTGGGATAAAATGGCAGAATTTGGGAATGAAACAGGTGGATAGGTATGTCTATTAGCTTGGGGTGTGATGTTGTAGGTGTGTTGACAAAAAAAAGAGACAAAATTAGCTGGATCATTGTAGTAGTTACTGGTTCACATTTCATGTAGGAGGTAGTTACAGGTGAGATTCCTCAAGGGCCTGTCCTGAAATATATGCTTTTTAAAACACTGTGAATAAGTCTAAAGGGTACTCAGTCACCAAGTTCATTTATAACTTCAACCCAGGAGCACCAGTTAACACCCACTGGAGGGCAGGACAGTCATTCAGAGGAACCTGACAGAAAACAATGAACAGACCAACAAGAATTCCATGAAATTCACCTAGAACAAATGCAAAATCATGCATATGAGATGGAATAATCATGCCTTCTGGTATGATACAGACCAGGGGCTCATCAGCCAGGGAGCAGTGCTGCAGCTGTGCAGTAAGAAAATATCAGCCAGCAGTGTTTCTGGGCAACAACGAAGACTGTTCTTTTCTTGGGCTGTATGAACAATGCACTTGGAAAGTGATTATACCCCATTGCTCAGGATTTGTTAGTCCCTATGCAGTTACCAAATTCAGTTTACATTCTCCCAGCATGGGAATGGAGATCACAATTTACAGGAGCTCAGGGATGGTCACTGGACAGTGGGACTGGAGCATTCACCCTGGGAGGAGATGCTATGGGGCATCTCAGAGCAGAAACACTTTCAGAGCACCTGACAGCAACCCAGTGCCTATGGCGAAGGGATCAAGGGGATGGAATCTTCACAGAGATGCCTGCAGGGAAAAAGAGAGACAGTAGATATAAATAGAAATGGGGAAGATCCCAAGTGGACATATGAAAAAACTCACTTTAAATATAATTAAGTTTGAAGGAGGTTTCCAGGAGGGATGGCAGACTGTCTGTCCTTAAAGATTTGTGGGAATGGATGCACCTTGGTACCCTGAGTACCTTGGTCTGAAATTTCAGTGCTAACCTTTATTTAAGCAAGATACTTTCCCAAAGACAGACTCTGATTCTGTTAGAGAACTCTGACTCTAGCTTTTCGATTGAATAGATTTGTGGGGTGAAGAGGCGAGACAGTAGATCACTCTTAGTAGAAAAACCATATGACAGAACATAACATTCTGGGTTAGCATTGGCTGATTCACTGATGTATACTCAGCATACCATAAAATAAAATAGTGTACATTGGGAGGGATTTCTAGAGTTCACAGTTCAATCCTCAGCTCAAAGTAGGTCCAACTAGATCAAGTTGTTCAGAATATTTTTGAGCAATAAAATTGACTGAGAGAAGACGCCAAGTATGTATTTTAAACTATGAAAACTGTACTCCTACCTCCCTATGCTAAATAATAAATAAGAATTTTGACTGCAGATTATGACAGTGAGTCATCATGGCCCAGTTTTTATTCTGAGAATTATCATTTGTGGTCATAAGGAGTCTGAATAGAATGCAAAGAAATCAATTCATCAGTCATAACCCAGCCTTTGCAATATATCAGACATAGACATTAAAGTCACCTAACAGATACAGGGCTGAAGTAAAATTCAGGCTTTGAAGGATACCTTTCATTTCCACTCAGGAAAGAAATGGCCTTTAGGAGACTCTGGGAAAGATCTAATCCAGGTCTCATGGAAAAGCCACACAAAGGATCTTCCTTGAACAGCTACAGTAAGAAAGCAAATACTTCCGAGAGAAATGTGGAAGAAGTCATGTTGTCAAGGTTATGCAAGAAAATGTTTTCAAAGATCAGTATTTCTTCTTTGGAATTCAATGCACCTTTCCACTGCATAGTAAGAAATTTGATCTTCTCGTGGATATGAGGTAGTGTCTTTATGGTGTTTAGCACAGTTTCTGAGCTAGTTTCCATATCTTTATACTGCATTGCATATTTTAACTTTAGCCTCATTTAGAACTGATCTACTGAGATGAGACTAGTTTGCCTGGCTACCTTCCATCCCTGCCTTTTAGTTTTCTGTTATCCTGAAATATCTGCAAGGGGTTAAACGAGACAGCATTGTGCAGCACTACAGGAACTGATTGCTTGGGCTGCTTCAGAAACAATGTATGAAAGATTTCCCCAGAGGCTGTGGTTTTTCAGTTTGAAGCCTGGAAGAATAGAACCGCTGCTGTGAAGCAGTGAGGACTGAATGAAAAGACACTCTAGAAGTGCCAGTCCCTCTTGAAACAGCTTCTTATTCCCACTCAGCAATTAATTTTTTCAGCTGCATGTGTCTGGAAATTGCAGCATTATCCTACTGTCTGATTTACCAGTTATGAGGGAAATAGAGAAATTAGGACCATTATAAAAGTTCTGTTGTTTTGGGTTTTTTTAATTTGGAGGTCTGAATCTCACTAGTTCTATTTAAATCATTTTCTGTTACGTAGTTTTATATGTAGTTTGAGGAAAACAAGCAAGCAAACAAACAACAAAAAAACTCATGGAAAAACTCCAAGCCAAAATAAAACAAAAATGGGTCTTTTGAAAAGTTACTTTGAAGAGTAGAATTCCTAAGTGTTCTGTGTGATTCACTAGCCAAAAATCAAACATTCCTGCAATTTATTTCTTTAGCTTCATGCCCACTTCGGTTCAGGCTCTTATCTTCTTTAAGTATTGCAGACCTTGGATGCACACCAAGTAGATTGTTCCCCATAGAAGCACCAATTTCTAAATGGCCTTCTGCATTTTTGTCAAATATTAATAATTATATACTAAAAAGTAGGGCAGATTTCTTCACTCTAGAAATTTCCAATGAAAGCAGTTTTTTTTATCCTCCCAGAATAAAAGAGATTCTGACCAGCAATTTAAAAATATCGTCTTGCTCTGACACTGTCCTGAGGTTGATGTACAGTCCAAATTAAGTATTTTGTCTTTCCTTAACATCTCTCCAAGCTCAGCTCAACAAAAGACTAGGGAGTAAAAGTCCTAGTTTAATGTAAACAGTGTCTTCTCTTGCACTAGTCTTTAACGAATAAGCAACACTGCCAGTGATTTATGCCAAATTTATGGATGGAGTATGGCGAAAGGCTCAAACCAATAGTGATTACCAGCCTGGTTTACACTGATGATAGCATGAAGGATGAGGAGAACAAAAAGGTCACAGCACAGGTAAGAAAAAAAGAAAAAAATTAGTAGTAGACAGCTAGGGAGTAAGCCTTCCTGGGAATGAAGTTATAAAAGAAAAAGTGCAAAGAGAAGCACAATAAAGTAGTAGTTGGATAAGTCTGCCAAGTCTGTAGGATGTTTGGGGTCCATTGATTCAAGAGAACTTCCAAACATGTTTTAAGAGGTTTTATCATTTCTTGTGACTGCATGACTTGCAGGTCTAGTTAGTGCGCTTAGGTTAGTGTGCTTTTCATAGTTATGTCTAACTGTAGGTCAGGCAGTAAATTATGAGGTTTTAAAATTTCCTACAAATGATGCAGTGAGCAGTAAAACTTCAAGATCTACAGGTACCATGATTTTGCCCTTTCTTTCAGGAGTGACAAAAGAGTCATGTCTGATATTTGTTTCACCTCAGAGAATTCTGTGGAATTTCAAAAATATGTCTTAAATACTGGAGTGAAAATTACGTGTTACAGTGAACATATTTTGTTTTGTCAGGCCTTTCTTTAAGAAAAAAAAGTTCATGCAGAATTCTAACATCATGGTCCTAAATGTTATGGATCACCACAAAAACTGACATTTACCCTGCACATTTTCATTGGCAAGAAATTTGCAGCAAGTTATCCCTTTCTTAAGCTCTCTGGATGTGTTTTCGGAGGGGTATTTGTGAATTCAAGGAAAGAAAATGGTTAAGAAGCTTCTTCAAAAAAACCTCCAAAATTAGTATCTTTATGTTTACTAGCAGTAAGACAGGATGTACTTATTAGCAAAAAGCAAGAGACAAAATTGAAACCGTATCTTCCCATGACCTGGTAAGGGGAGATCTAACATTAAGAAAAAGTTGCTATTAACCTAATTAATTGCTTCTGGTGTATTTGGCAAGATTTTCCTTCTTTTCGTTTTCACACAGGAGCAGCTGTGCCACTAGCCACAGGTAGAGGTAGCACACACACACTCAAGGGAACCACCAAAGTTTCTTTAGCAGCCATGCGGTGTGAATAACAGGCTCCTATTTCTTCAGCCTTTCCTCCATATTCACTAATAATCCTGGCCCTGCTGAGCTGCATAGTGTGCTCTCCTGCTGCCACTTATTTTCAGACTCTGCTCACCACTGCAACAGCAATTTAAAGCCTGTGATGTTTCTGCTGTGGTTTTCTTTGCTTCCTGAGCAGGACAGAGAAAGAAGCTCATTAAGATTGCCATGCAACACATCAGAAGGCAAAAGCACTTACCCGTGTCTCTTTGTACTTTTGTAAGGGATGAAAACTCCCAGAGGTGAAGAATCCAAATAAAGTTTATATTGCTGCAAAAATACAGTCCATCTTTCTCTTCCTTTTTCTTCCCCCACAGTCAGATCAGATAAACTGCTCCACTTTCATACATACAGTATGTTGAATGTAGAAAGAAAAATGTCCTATTTAGAAGAATTTAGAATTAGAATGAAAATAAGTCTGCCATCATTGTGTCATCCATCATCTATGTGCCCTTGGCAATTTTGTTTAGTCGTATGTCAAAACTAAGTGAACCAGAAGCAAACTGAGCTGAAAGAATAATAAACTGGAATGAGAACGACAAAACAAAATAAAGGAAGAAAACTCAAACAAACAACTCAACCTAAAAAGCTCAGAAAAACTTGCACCAGTCTTCTTTTTCCACAATAAACTGTTCCAGTGTCACTCTACTGTTTCTAATCTGATTGTTTTTCTGCTCAGTTCTTTTAAGTCCGCTTGCTGTTGAAATACTCTGAAAATGTCTAGATCACAGCACCATCCCTAGTCTCACTTTAGTAACTGTTAACACAGCAGGTTGTAGATACAATGAATTTACCCACAACACGAATCAATACCGCTGCTGAGCTTTCAGGAATTTATCATGTGTAATTAAAGGTTAGATCAACTAAAATGTTGTCTCCTTCACTCTGCATGAGTACATGGGGAGGTTTGAGAGTACAAAAGACACATTTTTCCTGGGTACATTTTTTTTTTTATTTCCAGCATGACTAGACTTCTTGTGGAGAGGAAATTCAAAAGGGAAATCTCTGAATCACTCATCATTTTGTCTAATAGCTCTAGATTTCCAGAGCATCTCTTTACCTCTTCCTCTGATCTTGAAAGCTGATCTTAGGAATCAGATTGCCAGAGCTGTCTAGTGATACATGATCTTAAGGATAATTGCTCCTCCTTCGAAAGCTGCATACACTCTTCTTGCTATTTCCTCTTTGCTGCTGCCTCCAACTGTTAATCTCGATTCTGTTTGGTTGAAGAATCCCATTACAGTCTCCTCTGGTACTCGTGTCAGACTCTCGCCAGTCTGATCCCAGACTGATCCTTGTTTAGGAGTGAGGACCTTCAGGCTCTTTCATACTGCAAGAGAAAATCCTCCTTGAGAGAGAAAAAATGCCTGCCTACCTTTTCCTGATAAAGAGTGACCTATTTGCCAGGGTACAGCCTAACCCCCCTCCATTTACCATGGAAAGCAGGTAGGGCTGCCACCCTGTCTTGCAATGACCTGAAAAGAGGAGCAGTCTTCCTACTCTGGAGCCTTCATGGCTCTAGATAACCACTCTGTGGTTCTTGAGATGCCCTCTCTTTGTGGTCCTTAATTAATAAGTGGGGGGTATATTGACAAGACTTTTCTGAGAAGGCCTAAGTTTTTAAAATGCAGACATTCAACTCTGGCTTTTCTATGACAAAGTCCGTTGATGTTTGTTGCTGAAATACTGGATTTTACATGGAGATTTAGACCAGTGATGATGGCAGGAGATGTGAAATTAGTGAGCAGACTGAAAAGCAGTCATATTGAAATCTCTCTCTAACTCCTCACGCCTTTAGTGTAATATCTGATTTCCTGTAAGTGTGTGTGCATTGCTGTCCTGAGGATGTTCAGATGGCTAGCCAGAAGTCTTTGTCCTGGTTTAGGACCACCTAGGGGTAAATCTCTGGAAGGAGCCCCTTAAAAGACAAACCCCCCACAACTCCTCCCTCCCCCCACCACCGGGTTCGGGAAGAATTTCCTCGGAGGAAAAAGTGGAAAAAAACCTATTTATTAAACCAGAAAACACTCCCCAACACAGGAAAAACAGCCCCAGATGACAAACAGATGTTTTTTCACCGAGCCGAGCAGCTTCCGTGTGGAGGAGGGCGAATAAGCGTCTGTACCAGGCTCCGGGGTTCCCTGGTTCCCAGGTTCTGTCCGGAGCCGGTCCGATTTTCTTCAGCGAAGGGGAGGAAGGAAAGAGAAGGAAAAAGAAAGAAAACGGCACAAAATCGAAAAAAGCAAAAGCATGCAGCCGCAAGCTAAGCAGGAAGCTAAGCCAAGCCGAGCAAGCTAACTACTAGCCGAGCCAAAAGTGAAAGTAAAGAGGGAAAAAAAAAAAAAAAAAAAAAAAAACAAAAAACAACCACACGCAC
>VYXC01003422.1:68276-81049 GCA_013397175.1 Platysteira castanea
TTTATTTATTTATTTATTTATTTATTTATTTATTTATTTATTTATTTTAAGACTGTGTGATTGTGTCAAGGAAACTAACAGCTAGAAGTCCATGGCTGTTAGCAGGAGATATGTACCTACCCTTCTCTGCAATGGAAGAAAACAATTTATCTGTGTTAACTGTTGCCTAGTGACTTTTATGTTTGTAGCTCACAACACTCTGGAGCCTGCAAGTAAATAGATTTACATATTGTTGTGTCAGGTTACAGTATTTTCCGTTTTCTCTGCCTGAAGATGGAAAATAGGAAATAGGAAATGGTAATTTGGCCAACGAGCCTGAAAAATATGTGGTCTTTGCATAACAATTACCTTTCCAAATATACAAAGAAAGTATTCCCCATAATGAGAACACATTCTGAGTGAAGTGATATATAGTTTTCATGGAGACCTTGAAGCAGCAGCACTCATGGTTTGCTTCTGGAACACCAGATAGGACTGAGCTTGGGATCACTAGCTGACTCAAGAGTTTCTGGTGTGATACTTTCAGCTGCTGGGTTAACACAAACCTGGAGGAAGGGGATAAACATTTGCTGAGATTAGTCCCTTGCAACAGGTCATAAATGGTAAGTCATCCATACACAGGCTGGCATATTTTTAAGGTTTAGAGAGTGAATATGTAGACTTCAGAGCAGCCTAGCAGCAAGCTAAAAGAGAATAATACTTGAAATCCAAAAGCTGAAATCTCTTCCTGGGGTATTAAGAGCGTTTATGTACCCTACAGATGCCGTGTTTCAGATGAATAAATACAAATGGTATCAATAAGGCCTTAGGTATGGTGCTTGTACTTCCAGTCAGTCTGGTTTTGACCGAATGCCTGACAGGATACAACCTGACCCATGCAGGGGACATGGGATCTCATGCATGTCCACTTGCACTGGTGAGGCAGGGCTACCTCTTGGACCCAGCAGGATGTAAAGGGGAAAATATGGGGTCAATTTTTTCAGACCCTTGTTTAGCTGCTAGAACTAACTCCTAATATTCACAAGCGGGAAACATTCTGCAAGTCTATCTTCCTTGAGCAAATACAGAAATTCTCTAAGAATTTTACTGAGACAAAAGTTCCCAGAATTTGTCTTGTGAGAACAGAAGCTGGTAGTGATGATGGGCATCACCATCTGTAATTTCTGATTTCCTTGCTGCATTGTATCATTTCTCATTCATTTGGAATGATCTTGTACACAATTTTAACTGCTTGCTAGAGGGAAGATATTGCTTAAAACTAATACAAGAAACAAGTGGTGACTGTATCCCTTCCTGCTTATCTATCTATAATTTTCACAGGTTATCAGAAACCACCAGATAATTCAAACTCCGTGGTACTTATGAGGAGATTAATATCCCACTTTCATGACATATGTGCAATTGCTTCTTTAGCAGGCTTGTGTATTATTTCTTACGTACATATACTTCCTATTAGAGTGCTTATTCCGAATGAAAAGCAGTCACTTACCAGATTAATAATGTTGGTACTGAAGTATAATTCATAATACGTTGATGATTGCTTTGTTTGGGGAAGTAGGACAAATTAGCCAAAGGGGTGGAACAATGGGGGTAAGTTACAGCCTGTTAAGGCTTCATGTGAACTCTCTTATTCAGAAGGAAAGCAACCATTACTGGCCTAAATCCTAAAGGATTTCATTCAGCTCTACTGGACTAACGCCATGTGACTTCAAAATTAAAGCATCTACACAGGGATTCAGTAAATGCCTTGCAGTGGGATTAACCTCTGGTTAAAAAAAACATTAACTTCACTCTTTTATGGAGGATCTCCATATAGAAAAACTGTCTAGTAATTGTAGATGAAGCCAAACGCAAAAGCAGAATTAGGCTTTCAAATGACTGCTGACATAAATGTGCTCAGACCCTGTCAGTCAGTAAAATGATAAGGTATCCCAGTCCCCCATTTCTAGTTTTTCTAAAGTTTAAGTTTACATAGAAAATGTAACTCAGAAAAGAGGGCTTTGTATTACTTAAAATTATTAAGTTAAATTAAGCTGAAACCATTTGAAAATGTTTTTGGCTTTTTTTGCGTATCCATGTGGAATGTAGCCATGGTCTCCTGAACATGCAAGAGAAACAAGATAAAAATCTCAAAACCATAGGAATAGAGACAAAAAAGTACAAACTGTGACTTATAAAAGTGCTAGGCCGTAAGTGTAATATTGTAAGTATTTGCATCACAATTTAAAATATAAACTAGAAGCAATGCAAGTAGGAAACATAATAAATATCACTAACTGACTCAGTGACTGAGGTAGGAAGCTACTGAAATTTATGTGTGTTATTACAGCTTCCAATTAATTAAAAATCTGCACATTCCAAAGTAAAGTCTACTAAGAANCTGAAGTTAAAACTCTTTAAAGCAACAGAAGCTTTCTTGTGTCATCCAGATGCATGCTACAGCAAAAATAAAAACATATTAAGAAACAACTCCAAACAAAAACCTCTGCCAAGTAACATACTTTATACATGGTCTTTCTATTAACACATAAAATCAAGGCAGAAGATTCTCAATCCAAACTAACAAAACAGAATTACTTTTGTCCCACTTGCTTAGTAATGTAAAGTATTGGGATATTCCAGGGTGTTTTTTTTCCATTGTAGAAAACTTAGGCAATATGTATGCCTTGGGATTCATTGAGCTATGAACTGCTAGCAGCACCATGTTTCAAAAAGTGATCAGGTGCCGTGAAGAATCATTTCAAGAACAGTTTCTTTTATTACAATTGCTAATGTTATTGAGTCTTTGTATGGGCAGTACAGTACTTCAACTTTGTTTGGGTAAATCAGACATATGTTTTGGGCAGATCATCTCCTAAATATGTAAGATAAATATTTTCTTCACTTTTGTAGGTTTTTTAGTTTGTTTTGGAGTTGTTGGTTTTTTTTTTCCAATTTAAGACTATTTAATTTGAAGGTGAACTGTCTCATAAAGTTGTGAACTTAATTGTCTCGTTCCGAGCAGCTGGAACCCCAGATAGGGATTTTGTAAGTATTCCAGTTAATTTCTCAAAAGCCCTTTACAATGCCCCTTCCAGAAATTACTGACTAAGGGAGTCCAAGCAGGAATCTGCAATGATTTGCATACAACTCTGCTGTCCTAGCCTGCTCAGAGAGCCAGGGAAAATAATGAGCCATTGGCAGACCATAAGACCTGGTGGTCTGTGACAGAGATGCCAGTACATCCATTTCAAACACCTGTGTCTANGACTTATAAAAGTGCTAGGCCGTAAGTGTAATATTGTAAGTATTTGCATCACAATTTAAAATATAAACTAGAAGCAATGCAAGTAGGAAACATAATAAATATCACTAACTGACTCAGTGACTGAGGTAGGAAGCTACTGAAATTTATGTGTGTTATTACAGCTTCCAATTAATTAAAAATCTGCACATTCCAAAGTAAAGTCTACTAAGAAAAGTTAATAAGTGTGAAATTATCGACATGAGTTGCTTTTGAAAATGAAATAGCTACAGTCCAGGCTGAATGAAAAATAAGTACACTTTCTAACAGAATGCAGTGCAGTCACTCCTCAGACCCATTGCCAATGTGCGATCCTTTGGAATTTGTTTAGAGAAGGTAATTTTTATGTCTTTATAAATGCAAATAAAAAAGGTGTCCCTGCATATATATATAAATAAAGTATCTGAAGTTAAAACTCTTTAAAGCAACAGAAGCTTTCTTGTGTCATCCAGATGCATGCTACAGCAAAAATAAAAACATATTAAGAAACAACTCCAAACAAAAACCTCTGCCAAGTAACATACTTTATACATGGTCTTTCTATTAACACATAAAATCAAGGCAGAAGATTCTCAATCCAAACTAACAAAACAGAATTACTTTTGTCCCACTTGCTTAGTAATGTAAAGTATTGGGATATTCCAGGGTGTTTTTTTTCCATTGTAGAAAACTTAGGCAATATGTATGCCTTGGGATTCATTGAGCTATGAACTGCTAGCAGCACCATGTTTCAAAAAGTGATCAGGTGCCGTGAAGAATCATTTCAAGAACAGTTTCTTTTATTACAATTGCTAATGTTATTGAGTCTTTGTATGGGCAGTACAGTACTTCAACTTTGTTTGGGTAAATCAGACATATGTTTTGGGCAGATCATCTCCTAAATATGTAAGATAAATATTTTCTTCACTTTTGTAGGTTTTTTAGTTTGTTTTGGAGTTGTTGGTTTTTTTTTTCCAATTTAAGACTATTTAATTTGAAGGTGAACTGTCTCATAAAGTTGTGAACTTAATTGTCTCGTTCCGAGCAGCTGGAACCCCAGATAGGGATTTTGTAAGTATTCCAGTTAATTTCTCAAAAGCCCTTTACAATGCCCCTTCCAGAAATTACTGACTAAGGGAGTCCAAGCAGGAATCTGCAATGATTTGCATACAACTCTGCTGTCCTAGCCTGCTCAGAGAGCCAGGGAAAATAATGAGCCATTGGCAGACCATAAGACCTGGTGGTCTGTGACAGAGATGCCAGTACATCCATTTCAAACACCTGTGTCTATAAAATTACTCACCATGCATTGCATATCTCCCTACTGATGTTACAAAAAGCCTGCAGCTCATTTTGGTACAAATAAATTTATGCCATGAGTTGACCATATTGAACTTGCGTTCAGTCAGTTATTTTTGCACTGCCCAGCACCACTGCACGTGGAGAGTCTCTGCCCAGCTGGGACCAGTCTGGTGGCAGAAGCAAGAGGTTAGTGCCCCAAAGCATCATTCACAGGATAAACAGTGCTCAGATGTCCCACCAGGACAGCTGCTCTGCCTCCACAGAAACGGGACGGGATTTCCATGTGTGAAATCATCCTGTCTATAGTTAGCTGGATGATTTCTGTGCCAAATCCCATCTTTCAGGTGCCACCTGACAGCACTTTTCAGAGACTTATAGTTCATGCAGTCATGAATGACACCAGACAAGCTAATAGCGCAAAGTCTGCCTCTATACCTGAAGTAAAGCTCAGCAAGTTTAGGATACTGGCAACACCATCAATTGACCTCTGCATTGTTTTTGGGACAAGGTATCATATACTTCCTGGCACCTCTGTGCTGCTCTTTGTCCTCCTAGTTTGTAACTTCTGAAGTAATGAGCTTTAGCAACATTTACTCTTTCACACAGCAAGCTCCACCTAACCTCTGACCATGCCTTTCTCTCACAGTTACGTTTTCCTGCACAGTTAATAGGAAAAGGTAAGAAGTGCTGAATTATGGGCTAAAAAATACCTGAAAATTCAAATCTCTGTACTTAAGAGAAAGAGCTGAATGTGGTTTGATTCAATATGTAGACTATACAGTAGTGTACATGTAGATTCTATTTGTAGACTAATTTTCAGCCAATTTACTTTGTTGTACAGAAATGAACAAATAGGAAATTCAAATATAACTCAGCAGCTCAGATTGTATGGCCAGTTGTCAAGTCTGTGTTACCAATCCTACCAGTATATCTATTTACATGTTTCCTTTAATTACGAAAGTATTTCCATTTCAGAACTATCCAAGACTTTAGTGATTGTTCTGATGACTTAAGCCTGCATCATGCTTCAATGTCATAAATCTGAATGGTGATTCAGATGTATGAAAGAATGAACATTCAGGTCAAGCCTTCATGAAAAGAAAAAGCTTGTAATTTTAAATGTACATTGAGAGGCCCTCTTGACTTTATTTATCCAACAAGAAGGCCAAGCAGGTAAGGCATGGCCACATAACAAAATAACACTTAGGAACTTTTTAAAACCTAATTAAGACCTAAGTCTGTACGCCTCATAACTGTAATATTGTTAGAGGCTAATATTGGAATGCAAAACAGAATGCGTTTCCCTAAAAGTTGTCAGACAAAACTATAAGAAAGATGTGTTACTATTAACACTGAAAAAGTTCTCCAAATTTTCTTTGTTTAACTTTTGGATAATGTGTTGAGTCCCTTGAAATTTGGACATTTATGTGTGTTATTGTAACTAATAGTTCTTTTAGTAATGGTTGGATTTTCTTCCTGTAAAATATGGTAAATAAAAAATTCTAAAGCAATGCTGGAACTTTTGCTGTTTTTGTAAAATATTTGCATATTTTTTGAGTGGAGTTTATATTTTTTATATGTGTCTCAGTGAGGAATCTCCTTCCTCCTTTGTAAAACCTTGAAAATAATAAAAACAAAACAAACCAAAAGGTTTTCTACTTTCCAATCAAATGCCAGAATTAATAGAATCAAGCTATATGTATTATCGTACTGCTATGTGCTCATTATTAAACAACCTGAAGAATAAAGTATAATTTAGGTGATCCTTACCAGGAAATCATGTTCTTTAGAAATGAAGGAATCTGTACTAGCATTTTGGCCATCAACAATGAAAAAGTCAGTCTAGTAAAAAAGAATCTAAGAAATATGATCTTTTTATTTTCAAAAAGGGTCAAACCCTAAAATGAATGAAGCTTGTGTCCTCTATATTAAGTTGCCCTCAAGTACTGAAAATCTCACGAGCAAGAGCCATATCACACAAATGTGCATTTAATAATCTCTATGAAGCCTAGTATGAAAAAAATTTTAATCATAGAGCTGATTGTCTGTCCACTTGAGCACAGAATTATGTAGCTTAGCATTGCATGGAATAAATACAAAGAGCCTTGAATCTTGAGGACAGTACCAGAAATAAACTGCTTTAGACACAGTTTCACTGACAAATTGAGGCTAAACCAGGTCTCTTAGAGGAGCAACCAAGCTACAAGGAGATGAATTATCTATTAACACGCTTACAAGAAACACTGCTTGGGGCAGAAAATTAAGTACAGTGTAATATATGATATGACAACAATTCATAACAGAAACTGAAAGGCTGATAAGTATTGTTGGATTGGCATTTAGCACTTTCCATGAGATAAATACTATTAATTGATTTGGATATGATATTGTCCTTAACATGTAGCCTAATTCTACTTTTACATCACTATTAATCAGGATTAAATCTAGTCAAGTCAGTAGCTCCACTCAGCATTTCCAGGCTCCCAAATATCAAATTACAAATGGTAACTTATTAATGGAAAAAAAAAAAAAAGGTAAATTATTCATTTCTACTACTGGAGCCTCTGTCCTGATGAACGTGAAATGTGTGAAAAACCTCTTGCTTATGGATCCTTCAAGTGAAGGGTCACTTGTCAGTGAAAACTGAAGTGTTAGACACTTGTTATTGAAAACTGAAGTGAAAGCTTCTGCAGAATCTACCATGGACTGTACTTTAGTTCTGCAGCTAAGATTTCAATTTTTGTAGCACATGTTTCTTTAGAGGGATAGAGCACCTCTCCTGTGAGGAAAGGATGAGAGAATTGGGACTGTACACTCTGGAGAAGAGAAGGCTCTGGGGTGACCTTACTGCAGCCTTCCAGTACCTGAAGGGAGTGAAAAAAAGGATGGAGAGAGACTATTTACAAGAGCATATTTACAGGACAGGAGAAGGGGAAACTGGTCCAAACTGAAAGACAGCAGGTTTAGATTAGATATTATGAAGAAATTCCTTATTGTGAGGGTGGAGAGGCACTGGAACATGTTGCCCAGGAAGCTGTAGCTATCCCATCCCTGAGAATGTCTATAGCCAGGCTGAATGAGGCTCTGAGAAACCTGCTCTAGTGTTAGGAGTACCTGATCATGGTAGGGGGCTTGGAACTAGATGATCTTTAAGATACCTTCCAATCCAAAACATTCCATGACTCTATGATTCTATGAAATGTCACCCGAAATCACGGTAGAAAAATGCGTGAATTTGATATAATGGGATTTAAGGGCAGCTAGTAATAAATTAGTATAAAATTATCTTCAAGTTTTTCTCATTTGGAATGACTCTAGATTTTGGTTTTCAATATGTATAATTGTTTCACAAAGTTAGCAGAGTGGGTAATATANCTGAATGAGGCTCTGAGAAACCTGCTCTAGTGTTAGGAGTACCTGATCATGGTAGGGGGCTTGGAACTAGATGATCTTTAAGATACCTTCCAATCCAAAACATTCCATGACTCTATGATTCTATGAAATGTCACCCGAAATCACGGTAGAAAAATGCGTGAATTTGATATAATGGGATTTAAGGGCAGCTAGTAATAAATTAGTATAAAATTATCTTCAAGTTTTTCTCATTTGGAATGACTCTAGATTTTGGTTTTCAATATGTATAATTGTTTCACAAAGTTAGCAGAGTGGGTAATATATGCGAAGGCTAAGATTTTATTTCCATGTGACTAAGGGAGCTATCTGCTATTTTAAGCAGAAATCTGTTAGACTAATATTGTGGGAGGCAGAGGGAGGTTGTGAAAATTAGTATAAATATCAGAAATAATGATCATTAGGTATCAGAGTTAACAAATCATTTGAATAGATAAAGCAGCTGAATTTTGTGAGCCCTCAGGCCATGTACAGACTTTGGAAGCCTGGTTATGTTGATTTTGCAATTTTCCTGAGTTGCAGAGAAACACTTGCAAAACGAACCAGTTTTTATTGGAAGATTCTGCTACAAAACCAATGCATCCCAAGAAGGGAGTAATAGAAGAGAGCTGTCCCTACGAGTACAGACATCTGTTTCCCATTGCTTTGGAACAGCTGGTCTTTGTTCTACAGGTAATTACATAGGTATTGTCAGAACCTGCTACCATCCCTCACCATGTAGGGTTTTACATGAGGAATTCTGTTGATGCTCATTTTTACTGAGGATCAGTAGCAGAATCCGGATGTGATTAACATGAGGGAAATGGGACAGGAGGGGTGGGAAAATTTAATAAATGCATAAAATGTATAACTTTAAACACATATGCAATTTAAGGACTTTTAGAAATATGGATTTCACCAGCATGGTAAAGACTGCCTAATACTCCAACTTACACATCCTGCACTTCCTCTGACAGCCAATAAGCAAATGTCCCAGAAAAATTTATGAATAATACTACAAAAACAAGTCTCTCATGATAATTTAATACAACTGTTCTTAAATTTTCTGCTCCCTTTTTCCTCTACTAAGTTTCAACCTTTTCAGCAACTAGAAGTTCACAAAAAGACATATCATCTCAGTATATCTGTGTTTTCTGTACAATATAATTTCAAAGCCACAGAATACAGTTGTATTAGGGAAAATGCTGTGATTTGGTGGTTTGTGGTTTTTATTACTGTATACCTTATTCCAACAGATTTTTACTATATTTGACACATTGATGCAAGCAGTATTTTGGTTTTCCACTTCTAGTAACAAGCTGTTTTCTTTCTCACTGTTAAACATATTTTTTATATTTCAACAGTTGCCTGATAGGAGGAAAGCCAGAGATATATTTCAGTTCTAGTCCTGTAAGAGGCTTTTGCTACCTTTTAGCAGAGAACACTGGATATTTGTAAATTTCCCATGGGACAGCTTGCTTGCATGGTCTTGACTTGCATTAACATTCAGCTTTCCTGGCCAGCTTGCAGCTTGTCAGCTGTGTGTTTAGTTACACTTTGAGTCCCTGTAGGACTGTTTGGCTATGGTCTTGTGAAATAAAATAGTGATGGCTGATGTCTGCAGCTGGATTTCAAAGTATCTGGACTAATCTGGTGAGTAGTTTGAGTAAAGTAGCAGTGTGGAAACATGCCCCATTTCTCTCTCTCTCCTTCCTAGTGTTTCATTGTATTACAGATCTAAGAAATGCTTCATCTTTTATTTGTCTCTTTGAATAAAAGCAACATGTAACCCTATCTTTGTATAACTGTAAAGCAAATAATTGGACATCTGCCAGTAAACAAAAGGGAACCAACCCACACTGTCATTTTGCAATGCCCATAAGAAATCTTACACTAGTAATAGCTATGCTGAATTTTAAATTTAAAATAACTAAATGGAAGTTGACCTATGCAGAATTAGGACATGTTTTTTGTATTCTGTCTTTTGCAATGCCTAAATAAACTCATGATTTCTCAATGCACCTTTCTGCACAATATTTACAAGTTCTATTCCTAACAGAGTTATTTTCACACTTAAGGGTTGAACCAGCAAAAATGACTGCAGATCTTCTTCTTTTCTTCTCGGTCTTCTTCGTCTTCTTCTTTCTTCTTTTTTCTTCTTCTTCTTTTTCTTTCTTCTTCCTTTTCTCCTTCCTCTTTTTCTTTTTCTTCTTTTTCTTCTTCTTCTTCTTCTTCTTCTTCTTCTTCTTCTTCTTCTTCTTCTTCTTCTTCTCCTTCTCCTTCTCCTTCTCCTTCTCCTTCTTCTCCTTTTAAGTAAATAGAGGATACTCTCACTTAAGTGCTGAATAGTTTTTTTGGACTGGGACTTTAAATCCAAGTTTCTATGAATGATTTAAGTTTCATCCTGCCACCACAATTGTTCTACTTTCATTTGTTAGTGGATATGATGCAACTCACAAGCTCAGCACTGACAGGCACTTCTGTCAGGTCTTTCCGTGGTTTGTGTAGCACCAAGTTAACTGAATTTTTGGGTCTGTTTGATGAGGTATTAGGCTAATTCTCTGGTAAAATATTGAAGGAAATAGTGTCAAAGGCTTTAGTAAAGTCCAGGTAAAGAACATCCACACAGCTTTCTCCTCATCCACTGAACAGGTCACCTTGTTGTGGAAGAAGATCAGGTTGGTCAAGCTGTACTGGCCTTTCCTAAACCTCTGGGTCTGATACCATGACCTGTATAAGCTGCATGCACACTCTGTAAATGAAGCCATCTAGCTCTTTCCTTTTCAACCAAGTCATCCATCCATCAAATCCGTTCCTCTTCCCTTTAGAGGCAAGAACATTGTGTAGGACAATGTCAAATGCATTCAACAAATCTAGGCAGATGACATCAGTCACTATTTCCTTTTCCACAAATGCTGTAATACGTCACTGAAAGCCATCACATTCGAGAGGCATGATTTGTCCTAAGTGAAGTCACATTGGCTGTCAACAATCACCTTTCTGTTTTCCATGTGCCTTAGCATAGTTTCCAGAAAGATTTGCTCCATGATCTTTCCAGGCACAGATTTGATATTCACTGGCCTGTAGTTCCTGAACTTTTCCTTTTTGCTTTTTTGAAATAGTGGACTATGTTTTTCAGTCACTGGAAAGTTCACCAGAATGCCACATTGGTATTATGGATAAGGGCTTAACAACTTCTTCCACAGTTCCCTCAGAACCTTCAGAAGCATCTGATCAGGTCCCACGGACTTGGGTATATTGATGTTCCCAAGATGGTTTGAACTTGATCTTATTCTCATCCCTTACTTTCATTTTTATGAATTGGGTTGTGTGGCTAGATTTCTTGCTAGTGAAGACTGAGGCAAAATTTTTTTTGAACACCTCAGCCTTCTCCATGGGAATTGTAGCTAAATCCCCCATTTCACTCATCAAGTCAGGTGATACAGCATCTTTCATCCTCTTTTATTAATCTATGTGCCTGAAAAAATTCTTGTTATATTTCACATCTCCAGACAAGTTCAGTTCCAGCTGTGCCTTGAATTTTTTGATCCCGTCCCTGTCCCTGTGCTCTCAGACCACATCCCTATCGTCTCTCGGAGATGTATATCCCTGTCTCCACTGCTTTCCACTTTCTTTTGCATATTGGTTTGGCTAAGAGGTGTTGACTTAGCCATATTGGCCTCCTCCTGCCTTCCCTGCCTGACTTCTCCTTCTATCTCTAACCCTACCTCTCTGATATGTTCTTCTCCAATAGTTTTTCTACTGAAGAATAGGTTCAGCTGTGCCTCTCTTCTGGTTGGTGTTCGACCACTTGTGCTAGGAAGTTTTCCTTAATGGACTCCTCTACTTTCTGGGACAGCTTGATGTTACTTGTTTGACTTTTCTAGCAGATGTCTAGGTGGCTGAAGACCCCAAACAGGATCAGAGCCTGTGACCATGTTGCTGTCTGCAGCTGAAGAAAGAATTTTTCAGCAGTCTCTGTGATCAGGGGTCCTCTAGTGAGCACTAATCCGAAAGTTACCCTTGTTTTCTTTGTCTCTAATTTTCACCCATCATTTCTCAACCTGTGCATTGCTGTTCTTCATAGACAGGTCTGTGCAATCAGCCCCATTTTTGACACAAATGGCAGCTTTGTCAGCTCTCCTTCTTTGTCTGTCCCTTCTGAATATTTTGTAGCTGTCAGACAAAGCATGGGGTCTTCATTCTGCTCCCTGTCTCTGTCTTCCAGGTCAGTGGACAGCGTGCCCCCAGAACAGCAGGTCTTACTATTAAAGACTGAGGCAAAGAAGGCCTTAAGTACCTCATAATTTTCCTTATTCTTTGTCACTATGTTTTCGTCTGCATCCAATAATGGATGGAGATTCTCCTAACTCTACTTTTGTTCTTAATATATTTATATAAATATTTCTTATTTTCTTTTATGCCCATAGTCACACTGAGTTCTAGCTGGGCTTCAGCCCTTCTAACTTTCTCTGTGAATAACTTCACAACATGATTGTAATCCTCCTGGGTTGTCTGCCCCTTCTTCCAAAGGTCTTAAAGTCTCCTTTTGTCCCTGCATTCCTGCCAAAGTTCTCTGTTCAGCCAGGCTAGTCTTCCTCACCAGCTCATCCTTCAGGACACAAGGACAGCCTGCTCCCTTGGTTATAAGAATTCCTTCTTGAGGAATGTCCAGCCTTTCTGGACTCCATTGCCCCTCAGGACAAACTGCCAGAGAACTCTCTTAACCAGGCTCCTAAAGAGGCCAAAGTGTGACATTCAGAAGTCCATAGAGCTTTAAAAAAACCATCACAAGCTTAGAAATTATTTTGTCAGCTAT
>VYXC01003422.1:86711-108432 GCA_013397175.1 Platysteira castanea
CATGGAGGCTTCAAGGTCAGAGAGAAAGAGAAGGTGAGCCACGTGAGACGAAGCTCAAAATGGCCACAGGAAGAGAGGGTGGAGTTGTACCCAGCACAAAGCTTAAAAATACTTCTTGCAGGCCGTGGTAAAAACTGTAATATCACAAACTGTTCTTTCCTCTTTAATCCATTTAAAAAGACATGGAGGGATGAGAATTCTGTGTGAAGCCTGCAGAAAAGGAAAGTGACCATGCCAGGTCACCTAGGAGCTGTAAGAGACTTTCAGAGATTTTGTGAAGAAGAGAGCCGTTGTTCTTTACACTGGAATTTGCTTATCCTTAAAAAAGAAACACTCCATTGTGGGGCCCATGATTGGCAGTGTATAAAGACTGCAAGATTCATGGGAGAGATGTTTTTCATGGCAGCAGAATTCTGGGCGAGTCTGTTGCTTTTTTGTAATTTGGAAACCATATGAAGCAAAAGAAATCTTTTTTCCTTAAATATTGGAGAGACTTTTAAGAACTGTAATACTGACCAAAATCATGGTTTGTTATCCTTTGTGCAAGTTGGGTAAAACGGGGAGGTGCTGGAGGAAAAGGGGGTTTTGCTTTAATTTCTTATATATTTTTTTACTTTTAATTCTGTCAGTAATAAACTTCTTCATATTCTTTCAAGGTTTAAGCCTGCTTCGCATTTCTCCAAATCCCTTATCTCACTGAAGGTAAGAGATGCGAACAAAACTACTACACTTAATTGCTGTTTCCACCTGGTTTATGAACCAAACCCGCTACATATAACATCCACCCCAACGAAAGTGAAATGGTCCAAAAATTCCTGATTCTATTCAAAACTCCATCCTGTAGTTTCATATAAAATTCAACTATTGTAGCTGAAATGAAATCCAGGCTGATCCAGCTAGACATCCTTCTCTCTACATGTATATGTTCCACTGGAAGGGATGAATGATGCTCTCCAGTTCTACAGTGGTCAGATTTGTAGATGGGGATGGAGTGATACCTTGCCCCTTCCCTTGGTGTCCTTAAACTCGGGCTAGACCTCAAAATTGTACAGGAGTAAAAATGCCAGTGTTCATTCACATACTGAAACAATCATGTAGAATCCCTAGAAACACTGAAACTCTGTGATTTCTATGTTTTAGATGGTTTCTTTTTGTGTTTGTTCAATGGATAGGTAAGTGATCTTTTCAGGCTGTTGAAATGCAGCCTCCTAAATATGATTTACTATATAATGACGCTCTGGCTCACATCCACTGTGCTTTGAAATACAAGTGACAAGCAAAAAAAATTTTCAGAGAAGCAGTAAAATTATGATTTCTTTAGCTACCAACATTGCAAAGTCAGAACAATTAATTCTAGTTTAAAAATCACCATCCACAGCATGGATTTTTGTGCCTGGTAACTAAGGTAACATAATAGTCAATATGCATCCACAATGGAGTCCAATATGTCTCCCAAGCCTCCACTCTTAAAATCTTGCACAGAAATAGTTTGAATTTTCTTGTGTCAGGGAAATAAGCATGACTAAATGCAAAGTATTGCTGTGCTTCCTTGCTTCTTAACCATCTAGAGCCTCCTGTGTGTAATGTTGCATGTAACAGATTCAAAATGAAGACCACATGGAAAACTTCAACACACTTGAGATTTGTCCCTTCTGTAGATAACTTTCTTTACAATATGTTTCTCTAAACTGCAGTTCTGACATAAAGCTCAATATGCTTGTATTTCTTTCATTATTATTAACTCATTTCTCAGATTTTTTACTCTCCCTCATACCAGGAAAAGCGACCTAAGAAGTATATGGAAATGCTTAAATTATTTAAAAATACAAGTAACTGTTCTTTCTATCCTCAAAACTCATTTTAAATTAGCCTTTCTCTTACAGTTTTTTTTTTTAATAATACAGATTTTTTATACATTTCATTAACCTGATGCCTCACTGAAAAAAAGTAGCATAGTAAAACTGCAAAATGTACAGAGTTTTTTACTATGCTATGCTGTTGTAAGATGTAAGCTGCACAGCACTAGAGCTCTCGGAGTCAATATAAAAATTATTGTTCTAGAGGATCTCCTATGAACCTCTTCTTTAAGTCACAGAATTGACGTAAAAAAAGGCTTTGAGTGATTTACATGCTTTTGCTGTGATAGATGACTTTTCAGTGCTAAGTCTGTCATGGCAGTTATTAGGTTCTCCAGTGTTCCTCAAAAGAAATTTTTGATAATATGAAGCTTGTGATTTTGGTCTTTTGATCTGGTGGCTTGGGTATTTTTTTAAGTAAGTGGCATCACAAATACTGTCTCTTTTATTCAAAACTTTTTCAGGTGCAGGATTTGGCCCCACAACCATTCCCTCTCATCTTGTGCAGTTTCCTTTCACCCAGTGCAGTCTGATATTAGTTTATTCAGTCTGTCTGTCAGGCATAAAGAATGGAAATATCTGCCTAAAGCTGTTAGAGGCTAACTTGCCAAGTAGATTACTTGCTGCCTTGATTATGATTTCAGTGGTGTTTACTATACATTTTACTTAATGGAATTTCCTTGTTTTCATTTTTTAAAAGTAATTCTGTACTCAGCTGAGTTCCTTTGATGTTGTTAAAATACCTGTGATTTGACAACGCCTTGGTCAAGTGCTCATCCACATACCCAGTGCCCAGTGTTCCCATTCACGCTGTGAACGTGTGTGTTAAAAGCATCTTGCTGCCCGACTGTTTTGCAGTGAATGCGAGCAGTAAGATAGTATAGTGATTTAAACTCATGGTTATAAATTACTGGTCTCTTGGCAAATGAGCAGGAACACATCACACTTCTGTAAAGAAAAGTATGCATAATAATGAATGCACAGCTATTTAAATTGCTTGGTTATCCCTTGACTGAGCTGAATCATTTCAGTTACAGTAGAAAAAATTCAAGCAGAAGATGTTTTCTTTCAATAAAATATGGAAAAAGCAAAGAAAATTTTTGATTTATATCTAGTGAGATTCAAAAGCAGTATCAGTGAATATGAATGTCCTTTTCTAAACTTAACCAAAAAAAAAATCATATTTGCAGAAAAAAGGAGCTTAAATATTGAGTTTTTATACTATGACTTTTCTCTCCCTTGATTACAAAATAATGCAAGTTAACAAAAAAATTTCAGAGTTGGAACACTTTGAGAAAAGATACAGTTTTTTTCTAGAGGAAAAGACTCAGCTATTAACATCTTCTAGAAGTGCTGCATCTTCCTAAAGAAAAGATAATAGCATCTTATAATACCCATTCCAAATTTGAAAAGTTTGCAATTACTTGAAAATATTATTCTGGCAACTAAGTTTGGTTTTAGATTTTCATGATCTTTGCAGCAAGTTCCACATTAAAATAAACTACATTAATTTTAAATCTCTAAATTAATAATACTGCTGTAATGTAGGTAAACTACTTTCTCAAAAACTCAGTGTCTATCGCTACACAAATGTCCTTACTTACCTATGTTTTCTCTGAATGTTAATGAAAAAGCAGTTTTTGCAATATCAAAATTCTCTTGTGGCCAGAGAGCAGATTGTCTAGTCTCCACACTTTCCTCTCTTATGTCTTTGATGTCTTTTTCACCTCTGCTGTGATGAAAATGACACAACATTTCACGCTGTATTTAAGAAATAGGCAGCATACAACCAAACTGCTGTTCCATAACAAAATGCTCTGATGTGGCTGTCAGTGTACCTCTGTGCAGGGAGAAGTCCATCAGCATCTGATAGATACATTTGTCAATGAATATCTGTTCACCTCTACTATTTCCAGAACTTCCTATAGATGTATATGAAGAACAGATGGTATCTTGAACTAATTCTTTATTAATCTAGATGCAGCTAGGAAGAAACAAACCTCATATTCTCTCAACTACTCAACACAGCAGAAGTCCCTGGTACAGTATGAAAATATGGCACTTGACATGTTCCCAAGTTATTACATAGTGGACTGGCCATCCACTATTCCCGGTATGTACTGGTATAATATGAAATAAAATGGGATTTTATACAGAAATATCCTACAAAAAGATCTACAGTGAGCAGAATGGCCTTGTTCCAGATTATCATCCTCTTTGTGCTTATTGAGAGAGATTAGTACAAATCCTGGTGCACAGAACTTCAGACCTAAAAGGGAGGGCATACACAATAGTTACTGAGCTCACCGGTGGAAAAAGCCAGGAACTAAAAAAGAAGTGCCACTCAGGTAGAAGATTTTTTTTTGTAGTGGTCAAATGGATGTACAAGACATCAATATATTTTTATGCCTGCAACCTCTGACAATTACAGGCAAAATATTAATGTAAAATGCCATTCAAAAATATTTCAAATTATTGTCATACCTCAGAAAAGTTAAAACTAACCTTATGTTCTCTTATCTACCAAGTATTATTTTTTAATTTGGTTTTTAAGCTTTCAAACCCTACTTAAAGCAGTTTCAAAATACCTGGTGTGATAGTCAGTTATTTTTTCCAGAAATCTCAGAGCTTGCCAACCTGAAGAAGTCAGTGTATGAGATTTTTTACTCTGAATTTACAGCCTTGCACCCCACTAAAGCACTAAAACCAATCTTAATTTGCAGGAAGAATGTGGCTAAGAAGAAAGCATGATGCAATGTGAAGCTGGAGTCGGGGTGCAGCAAGAACAAGCTCATGGAGCTCAGTGTAGAACACTGAAAATTAATGTATCATTTAGGAGCATTGTATCATTAATTTAAAATTTAGGAGACAGCTGCAATGGAGGCTGCTGAACCTAGGATCCTATACTGTTTATGTTCCTGCTTTCTTCTCTTTCCTAATGCTGGTGTCTTAAAATTATCCAATTCTTTTCACTTTTGTCTTGATCCCCTTTTCAGACACCTCTAAAATTCAAGTCTGTGTTCGCTGTTTTGCAAAGATGCTGTAGGTGTTTCTGCATGGACCAAGGACAGAGCAGCACTGAAGCAGTATTCTCTGCAAAAGAACCAGTTCTGTTAAAAAGTTGATGGCTTTAACTCTGCCTGGGCTAACATGGGTGTCCTTCTTGTGAGAGCTAAGGTACTATTCTCTTCCATAGATATTTATTGGTTCATTACAGACTTGCTCTGAAGCCTCAGCATGAACTGTATAACATAGCACAGACATCTTTTCAGTGTCTGCCACAGGACAGAATCTCTAAAATCCTGCAAGAAAATACTGGAAAAGCCCACTTTTTTTTTCCCATTAGTTTTTCTTTTGGCTTGACAATGTTGAAGTGATGTAAAGAATTTTAACTGTAGTCTTTCTTTGTTTTCAAGTTCTTTAGAAAATGCAGTCTTGCTACAAGGAGCTGTCACCTTGATTTTGATATTCAATTCAGTAGATGCAGATAAAACATGCTTTTCTACTAGACTCTCTCTAGTGCCACCTTTTTCAAGAGCTCTCATGCAATAACCTGTTTCTCAGTGAATGGAAGGCAGTGTTGATCTCCTGATATCTCCTAACATTTGCCTGCGAAATATTTGCAAGTAGCTCATTCCTAGAGACTGTGGCAAGAGGTAAAGTATCCTCATACTACTTGTCCAGGAACTTCTTCCATAGTTGTTGCTGACTCGCTCCACAACATATGTGGTGCCTCCTTAAATTTTGCAAATCTGCTACTACAGGAAATTAAGTCTCATTCAACTAATGTTGAAGAGAACTCACACAAATAGCACCAAATAAGAATTAACATCATTGTCTGATAGAAAATACTAGATAATAGTGGTTTCTAGTATGTCCTTACTTGAAGCAAATAATTATTCCCTCCCACTCTCCAGAAAATTTTAGCTAAGAAAACAGAGAAAGAAATGGAAAGTTAGCAGACAATGCATCAAGCACTGTTTTTTTAGCTCTTCAAAGCCTATGATATCATATGCTTTTCTGTTACCTCATACCTTTTACTATAAAACCTTAAAAAACCCCCAAATTCCTAGGCGAAAGCTTGCTAAGACAGAAGCTCACACTCAAACCCATAAAGAGAGCCACAGAGTCCTTAACTACTGCCTAACTTACAGCATTAGATAAAATATTCTGTGTTTAATATTGTGTATGCAAATATCAATATTGTTTTTCCCTCTAGATTTTAGCTTTTGGCACCAGCTTCAAAAGAATTTCTATCTTTCTTTTCTACCTATATTCTCAAATTCTTTTATAAATGAAATCTTGAACAACAAAACCAGGAGTAAGTATTCTACCACTCATACTTTTCCACTTGATACTCCCATAAGAAAAGAAACAACCCTGCATTTTCCCCAGAAATTCAGGTATTGCTTTTGACAAGAACACAGAAGTCTTGAAGGTGCTAACAAGAATCTTGGGTCTAGAGGCTAATTATTAGCCCTTTAGTTCTAGTAGTAAAATATAGCAAGAAATTGAAATTAGTTGCTTCTATTTATCAGTCATGTGAATGATGTTGCCCTAAAGCTCCAGTAATATGGGTTTTGGTGTTTGTATGCTGCTTGTAGGAGTTACTGGGACAGGAATAATCTCTCTTCAGGGAAAAATATACTGGCACATGTATAGATGTGAAAATAGAAAAAAAAAATCCCTTGTAAATCATATTGAAATCAATAACCTAAATGGTAAAACATGATGGACATTGTATTTTTGAAGGATTATGCCGTATGTAAACCAAAGATCTTATTCAAATCCTCTAAGGCTTCAGTCATTCAGTGACTGTTGCATAGATCAGACATTTAATCTTCTTAATTTTAGAAAAAGTGGGTATTAACTTTTGTCTTAAACTTCAGATGTTTTGAAGTAGATTGCCTGTCTTTCTCAGACACTTCAAGTCCAACCTCTGCTGGGATAGCATGCAATTGATGTAAAGAATTTTGGTCATATTTTGGAAAACAAAAGGTGATAACTATGTTGTACACTGAATGATCATAAAGGGATATACCTGGTTTATAATTTTTAAAGATACAGTCCATTAAGTTCTTTTGGGCTATTCATATGTGAAATCTTAGTTCAAGATCGACTTGTAAGTTCTGTAACTTTGAAGTTACAGAGTCTTCTTGCTTAGAGTCTTATTACAACTTATTTCAGCTTCTGGATCAGTTGTAGACCAATGTATGACTTGTCTTGTCATATACCTCACAAAAAAAAAAAAAAAAAAGAACAGACATGGAAATTTTACATGTGGCACATACATACTCTCATTATGAAAAACAAAGTTTAATATTATTAGGCCCTGAACTGGGATAAGACTAAAACAATCCCTACCCAAATCAGTATATCTTTTCTTTATACAGCTCACCTTGCCTTTACTCTGCTTCTGACACTGAAGTATCAAAATTTGCCCTGACAACAACCAGGAAAGTAAGGAAAGGGGATTTCCTTGGCATATACTTGTATCAGCCACACAATGAATGCTTGGCCTACCAGGTTATTTGTTTGGGTTAAACGCTTGAAACTCTTGGAGGAGGAGGAGTTCAAGTACACCCTCTGGCCGGAGTGTGCTCTTTGCCAGAAGTCTGTGCAGCAGAGGAATTTGTGGCCCACAGAGCTGGATCCAGCAAGGAAAAGAGCCTTTTTTTTTTTTCCTTTCGTTTTTTTTCTTTTTTTAAAACAAAGTCTGAGAAACTCTGGGAGAAGCCAGCCAGGCTTTTGAAAATTAGGAACAAACCTTCCTGATGACCAGAAATGACTGGACAAAGGTTACTGCCACTTAGGAAGGTGGGTCATTTTTAGTCAAGCCTGCAGGAATAAATCTGCAAGGGAGGGCTAAGGCAGTAGGGGAAGAATTGTGAGGAAATATTTTCCATTCAACTGAGTCGACAGGTCTGTTGTCTCTGCGAGGGTTGTGTCAAAAATGGTCTTTGAACTTTAAAAACTTTTCAATCTGGTCTGGAAAATTCACTACAGAAAACATAAGTGAGTTCACCTCTGAGTTTTGGATTATTTGAACATTTTTTTTTTCATGGTATTTTTGTAACTTATTCACAAAACACTCCCAAATCTGCACCAGTGCATGTCCAGTGTGTAGTACTCTACACTTGGAAGCAGGAAAGTCTTTGAGGCAAAGGATGCTGTTTTCTGTTTTCATAATTTATTCTTCACTGACAGAAATTCTCTGAGAATACATGTGGTACTGCATAAGTAATAACAAAATTTTCATACCTTTCCATAAATTTGTCTGACCTCTTGTTCAAACATGTTCTCCGTGGCTCTGTTGAATGTGAATATATGTCTGTAAGGAGCAATACAGCAAGAGCCTCATATGAGTGGAATGTCTGCATTTTCATTTGTTTGCAAAGCGTCATGAATAAACTGCTGTTATAAATTAATGTACTTTCATTGGATCTGGTGCAACTTCAGCAATATTCCTCAGTGGAAAGTCCTTTTCTTAATCTTAAGAGAAAGAAGATGATGTTATTAAATTCTTTTAAATTATTTTTCCCTTTCTTTGTAAAATCCAGCAAAATTCAATGTTTAACACTAGTGATTCTCTGAATAAGAGAAGAATGTAAATTTATGTTGCTTTACTTCTTCACTGCTTCTCCATATTGATGTTTTAGGTTTTAACTTTTATATTTTTCAAATCTGTAACTCTGAAGTTTCTTGTAACTTATTAGCTGCTATTCTCTTATGCCAGATAGACACAACAAAGCCTCTCCAAGTTTGTTATTCAAGGACACTCAGACTGTCCTAGGCCCAAAAGGTGTAAACTAGGGCAACAAGAGAGGTGGAGAAGTTGAAGAAATTACATCATTAGCTAAAATTTCAATTGGTGAATTTATGCTGATATGCAGATGAACCAAACCTATAAAAGTGTGAAGAACTCGTGACTCATACATCTTGGGGTCCATTTTGGAAGTAGGCTCTGGCTCCCCAGGGTAATACCTTTTAAGGCCTTTCAAATGAATATCTACCTTCATTCCCTTACTCCTGCCTAGTCTCTGTTTCTAGGTAGCCACTCAAGGCATCAATATAACAAGAGTTTGCAGTCATTCTCCAGAATGTAATGAGCTGTTATGTCCATTTACATGCAAAAGCAATCCCACATGCGTCCAGGTGACATACACAGATGACGTACCCAGAAGTTCCAAAACTGTGGTGCATCTAATTATTGTCTGCTAATGACATGTTGATGCTCCGTCAAAATAGATTGGTGCTATTCTACTCAGTTACTAGGTCATAATTTCATGTTTCTTCTAAACAAAGCAGTGAATGAAATTCCACATGAATTCTGAAGAAAGAAACTCAAATGTCATGAATCAGGCAAGTTATTGTCCGGAAGCAGTAGGAGCTGTTCTTCCTCAGGAATGGAGAGCCAGGACCTACAGCAATCCCAGTGACAACTGTGTCCATGCATTTTTAAGGGTGCAGAAATGGGCCTTCTGGGCCAAGGTTGGTGGCAGGTTCCATGGAAAGCTGGTGTGATTCATTAAGGCTCGTGAGGATTCACAGAACCCTGAGAGGATGACTTTCCTCTGAAATACCCCTGAGATAATGTGATCATCCTTGTAATTAGGTAATGGTGCTCTTTCTGCTCAAAGGAAAATTTTGGGTTAAGCTAACAATAGCAATATTTTGCCATGTTCATTCTTCTTGTCAGAAGAATGAACATTTCATTTCTTGATGATGAAATACCTGGGACATGTGTACTCACAGTGAAGGGAAAAATAGAAATATAGACAACTTCAGGTTTGTTTTTTTATTATACACACAGACGTAGAAACCCCACAACCAAATTTCTGTTCAGATGGAGAGGGCCTGCATTTAGAGTGGTGGATTTAGTTTTCATAGCATTACATGACAGTGTTACCAAAAGAAAACCTTTCACCAAGCTATGAGCAGACTACACATTTTCAGCCAGATGTTCAGCAGTATTATGATAAAAGAGGACAGAGGACTTTAAAGTGCCCAGGTCCACAGCTTAGATGACCAGTACTGTCAGATCACTGAAATCTTGAGAATACTGGGCAAGGATACATGGTTCTGATAATAATGCTACTACTGGTTCTTCTGCATATAAAGCTTCATGCTTGAGTGTGAAGCTCTAGATTTTGAATTTCCTGTGATGCTGTGATTCCAAAACAATATTACCCAGTTTCCACTAACAAAAGTGAAGATGCGTCCGGGCTACTGTGGCACAGGAATAGAACCTTTTAAGTATTTAGGCAGAGCTGTGTATCTGTTGTTTAGCTACTGCACACACTCTTGAAAAACTGGCAGTATAAGATTAAAAAAAAAAAAAAATCATAGCTAGCTGTGATAGTACATTTTTCCTCTTCTGTCTTTATTGGAGGATACAACTCAGCTATTTTTATCTGGAAAATTGTTTGCTTCAAACTCTGGGTTCAGTTGTCTACATTTTGTTTAGCTTTTTTGACATTTCTGAGAGTGACCCATCTCCAAAGGGTGAATTCAGCAGACCACAGAGGCAAGCACTAGTAATGGATAAGACATGGAAATGATTTAAGATGAAAGATGTGCTTGAATTTGTAGGAAACTAGAATAACCCAAGAATGAGAATTTGCTCATGCTCTACTATTAAAAAAGCCCTTGGTTACCACTGAAAACAAGATTTTCCAGAGACTGAAGAAGTTTTTTTTCATGTGTTTATTTACTTTTACTTCTTCAGTCTTTCCTTTTAAAAACACCAGCAAAAAAAATTCAACTTCAATTCGTCATTTAGATAAAGCACATACAGCTTTATTTTCAAAATATCTTGACTACAGCATTACAATTTTATGAATGAGGGTGCCATTATTTTGATGTCTAAAATGAGAAATTAACTGTTTTGGAAACCTGGCTGCCACTGTGGCTGCTGAGCTCTTCAGCAACTCTTACTCTGTGGGAATAACCTGAGTATTCTCAGCTCAGGAAAAAAAAAAAAAAAAGATACCTACAGAGAGCATTTACAGAATTGCTCTTACACGTTTTTTTTCCCCAGAGATCTGGAGGCTCTTCAAATTCAAGAAAGCTAAATGTTTCCAAGCACTTTTTTGTATTAGCATAGTTCTTGGGAAAAAAAAAAAAGAGGATCTCTTAATATTTCCTGTGACAAATACACAAATATTCCAAGGCCAGCAGAGGAGAAGCTGAGGTTCAAGGCATCTGTTAAAGATTGGACTGCTTCAGGCATGACAGCACACTCTTGCTGGATCAATTAACTGGACTAGCCATGTGAAAATAGTTGGTAGGATGTACACAGATGAGTAAGTTCTTTAATTTTTCATATGGCTACAAGCAGGAAAATAGTCATAAGAGACAGAGTATACAGTCAAGCTTGGCTACATGGCACACTTCAAGAAGAACAGAGGTTTCTGCCAACCCAAGAAGAGATGCTACAGAAATGAGCAAATCTGAGGAAACTACTCCAGGTTTTGTTCTGCTTCACTTCACCAAAATGACTCATCCTTTAGTTTACTCCTTCTTTTGCGCAAGAGCTCATACACCAGCAACATGGACTCACCAACCTTGGGCAGGCAAAGATTCATTTCTTTTGAAGATGACTGGGTCCTTTTCCTCCAAGTCAGCTTTGCCAGGTAAGCTGGCAGAAGGCACACCTATTTAATCAGAAATTTATTTAAACAGTAAGACAGAAGAGTGGTTTTGATAAACATGTGCTTGTATAGAATTCTCCAGATTATTTGGGTATTCTTCATGCTTTTTTGTTTGTTTTCCTCGCTGGTGTAAGAGACAAAACTCTGGTAACCATCTCACAGGTAAGACCTTTCAAATGTGGTTACAGATCTCTGGTGCTTCAAATGCTAGCTAAATGATCCACAGATACCAAAGGCCTGTTTTTAAAGATGATTTTTCCTGAAGCTTTTTTTTCTTTTCTTAACATCCTCATATTGGCAATGCTCAGCATCTCCATAAGTCAGGTCATGAGTAATCCAATGTAAAATCTTAAGAGCCAAGAGTCAATTGACATTCTTAAACACTATCTGTGAAAGCAATGCACAGGACTGTACAGTGAATTAGGGCTAATAGGTTTTTGAGAAACTGGGAGAGCATTCAGAGTTTCCTTTGGAGGAGTTAATTGGATGTGTTGCTACTTGGCTCAAGGGAGAACACATACATGGAAAGGTGTATTTAATGGCACAAGCTATAAATACCTGAGGCCAAAGCAACAGTAGCTTCTCCCCCACCCCCCATTACAAAGTAAAGATAAAAAATTTATATTAATGGCTTGCAGAGATTTGCAATACTCATTGTATTTGAAAGATGACACCCATACTTACCACTCTGATTCGTGTTCTGAACATAAGATGTTCACCAACAAAGACAAATTCTGAGTGACTGGCTACACAGTTAATGTATGCAGGAACACCATTTTGAGGGCAACTTTTCAACAGTGTATGCAGGGACTATACAATTGCATTATCAGCACATGATATTTATTTCTGTGATTCTCTGTCTTGTGGATACAAAAACACTTTAATACTCAAAATTTCAGAATTTCAAGTGTGGTGTAGTACTCGGCATTTTTAAATTCTTATTTAGTGCCATAGTTCTCAAAAAAAGAAGAAGAGGAAATAGGGCACTGTATAAATTAAGAAAAGGACCCTGCAGAAAGCAGTAACAAAGGCTGTTCCATGGGAGTCTGGGGAATTTTGCATTCCGTGATAGAAAACTGGTGGCATAACTGATGAACAGGCAAAAGGTGACCCCATATTCTACTGCAATGGTCAGAGTGTTCAGTTGTGTCTAGATACCTGAGCCACTGCTTTAGGGACTGACGTGGAACAGTTCTGAGCCTGTGTTACTTGGTTGTAAAGGTGACCTATCATTAGCTTGTCCCAGACTGAGGAAAGGCATTTGCAGTTCAGCCACATCCCCATACCTGGATCCACCTGTCTGAATTTTAATTAGAGCCAATATAAACCTACTACAAGTTCAAAGGCTGTCTGAGGAGGTGAATACAACAGCCTCAAGATTTTTAGATTTGAAACTGAACATTGAAATTTATATTATTTAATTTAAATCAGCTTTGCAAATCAACTTTGCTCTACTGGTGTAGTTGCATCAAGAGGGAAGCATGAGATTTATACAGCATTTGTGCTACACATTTAAATACTCAAAGCTTTTATTTGTATGCTATATGTACAGACATAAATATTTAAAGAGTAAAACATTTTAACTATTAAAGAGAAAACAATATATAAGCTAAATTTAACTCAAAGAAAGATGAAGTTCAGCATAAGTATGTGAGCTGTTACACAAAAGACCTATTAAATGTTTGGTGGTATATTTTCAGCTGTAATATTTTGAGGGAATGTATCATGCACTCTGGTATTAATATCAGCCTGTAGAAGGCTGTACTTTCTACTTGAATAGAGCTTTAAGTTAAGCTTACTAGAATTTCTGTAAGTTTCAGAATTTCTTAATAAGAGAGATCCTTACTGCTAAATTAAAAAATACCTCCATCTGTTTCTTTGTAAGTCTGCTATGGCTCAGGCCTCACTCTCAGGTACAATCAAATGAGATGGCTGTTCACCCTCCCTTTCCTCCTGCTTCAAACCGTGAATCAAAAGGGTGTTTGAGTGAGTCCTGATACAAGAAGGATGCACACAAACCAGTGGATCTGTAAGTCTTCCCAGGAATGACAACACTGGCTTTCCAGCTGTACAGATCCCTGAAATTTAGGCATTTTCCTGGAGACATGTGTCTTAGATGAAAACCTTACTGTTGACTGAATAGGACTTGCAACCTAATGTCAGCCTAAAGGAAGAGAAACACAGGAATGCCCCACAGGCACAGGATCAGAGATGGTGGCCATAGGGTTGGTGGTGAGAAGCTCATCACATGGATGAAAATTTCTTGTAGTGGTGCCACCTCCTGAAGCTATGAGGCCTCACAAACAATTGAAAACCTAGACAATGAGAAAAAAAAGGGACTAGGATTCTTCTAAAGGAAGACAGGCTCCAGCCTTAATAGAAACACAGAGCTTGAGACAGGGCTCAACACTTGGACAAGTACAACGCTGTCAGCACTCTCCAGCGACCACCAGAGTTAATTCTGGTGTCATATGCCAGAAAGACAAATAATCTGAGCCTGCAGAAAGCTGAGGATGAAAGTCATGCTAGGTGACAGTTCAAGAAAAAGGGCCAAACAGTCCTGTTCACTGTCCTGAGAGAAAGCACTGTCTGTGACCAGTAATAGAGAAGAGGGCAGAAGGAGCAAGGAAATTGAGAAATGCTACACTCATGCCTCCAGTGGTGGAGATAACCACCTCCACACAAAGAATGTTCAGCTGCCTTTGCAAGTGCTTGCCAGTCATTTCAGGCATGTACTACACTTCCCTGAATGTTGCAATAAATCAGTAATATTTTATACAAGTTCTGCAGTATATTCTGTTAGAAATCCTGCAGCGTATATCCAGAAAAAAAGGTACAAATATTGTACTGAGGACTTTTCGTGCACCCAATAATACTATGGCATCACTATTTGCAAATTCTTGAAACTTTTGTGAAAACCATATTATGATAGGTAACTGGAGAAAGATACTTTGGCTTATTAGCCTTTCGAACAGGCACGTGCCCAAACTGTACTGCTGGAAAAAAACTGAACTCCTGAGAAAAATATTAACTAAGATGTTGTATTATTTGACACTCTCCATCTGTTAACTTTACACTACTGTGATGTTCCACAAGTGGTATTTACACAAGACATTTGAGGATTTTAAGCCAAGTCTAGTCTAAATAAGCCTTTTTAAATATGATGCCCAAAATGAAACAGATTGTCCACATAGGTACAATAAGTAGTTTGGATATATTCGGACAGATGGAGTTTGTTTGAGTGTGCGGTGTGATCATTAGAGTAATGGGGGGGGAGGGGCTCATTCATCCCCCTGATACTAATTGTTGATCACAAACCAAACAAGTTATCTGAGTAGTGATCATTTTATGATTCAGATCTTGAATTTCAAGACTCTGTATGCTACATTGCTGAATTTTTGTTTGGTCTTTGATCTTTTAAAGCAAGTTTTCACAGTTTTATACACTGTTTTACCTAAAAATCCTTCGGTTCTATATAAGGAATCCATTCCTGAATGATTTGTGGTTTATATTTTTATTTAAATTTTAGTTTTTCAGTCCATATGTAATGAAACTCTGAGTCTTACAGGTCTGATATTTGCTTGCAGTACTCTTTTACGTGCCTGTAGCATGCAATTCACCTCTGCAGACAGTCAGTAACAGTTTTACATCATCCTTCCATGATGAATGAACCTTATGGTTCCATTCATCCATTCCATTGAAAATTTCCATTTCAAAGATGCAAAATATAAAGTATTAACATATATGTTAAACTTGGAATTATTTTTTGGAACAAAATGAAACAATCTAGCATTGAAAAGTATAAAAATTGTTTTGCAAACTGTGTTACTTGTGTAAGTCTATAATTACTGTGTTAACATGATGTGTTTATAAGTCAGTTGCAGCATAAGCACATCATTCTGTCTGTGTGGAAATCCGCCAACTGAAATACAGACTACTGCTGGCAGCAAAACTTCTGCACTTTAAAGACAGAAATTTGTCAGCTTAAACAGGTACTGTAGCCTGTGACCTTGACATTTAATTTATACTCTGTCAGGTGTATTAGATTTCATGGGCAAAGTGTGTCTATAGACCAGCTGGCTTCTTATGGCACCTTAAATTAGCTCCAGCTCTTAAAAGGCAGGTCTTTTGCTCTTAAACACCAGCAAACAAAATTATACCTCTTGTCTGTATTATCTTTTTGCACATATGTGTAATCCCCCTTTTTTTATTTCTGAGGAGACTGAAAGAAGGACATTTCTGAAAAGTATTAATTATAGAGACATTTTCTACTTAGGGATACTTAGGAATACAACTGCAGGAGAATACACAGAAACCTTCATGTTTCTCCATGCTTCAGATTGAAATCGCGTATAAGTATCACTACTACTTTTGTCTTGTCTGGGTTCCTGAGAAGAGATTAAATTAATTCAACTCTGTCCTGTTTTTTGGGACTACAGGCTGATATTCATACAGATAGAAAAGCTATCAACCTGCCCATTTTGATGATGCTGGATTCCTAACTGACTTTGTTGAACATTGTAGATCTAGTCAGTCTTTCTCAGTTGAGAGTGCTATCAGTAATCTCTAAGTTAGAAATAGCAGATTTGGATGCTTCTGTGACTGGGAATGAGAGGCTGGACAGAACAGACCTCCCATGCTGGCTTTTGCTAATCCAAGCAACTCACTAGCTAACAAGTGAGATATTGAGACAATAAAAGCAGTAATTGATCCAGGCAATTTTAACTAAATAGTTAGAATATAGCAAAGAATCGAGCAAACAAAATAAGATCCTCAAGTTCTTCTTCTAAGAATTTTAAACCTAGATGTGTAGGGTAGACATGGAGAAATAATAGAAAAGTAACATTTTGCTGTTGACAAATATGATCAAGTATCTTGCCTGTGAAAACACTCATTCACTTTTCTCCTTTCCTCACAGATTCTTAAACCTTTAAGGAATCATTAAAAAAAAAAAAAAGAAAGAAAGAAAAAAAAGGGATTTTATTTTCCCCAAATATATTCAATCAGCTTACACTAAATGCATAAATTGTAGTTTTCTGCATATTTTCTGTGCTCATGCTACACACTGATTCCAGGACTGCTAAAAAGACCACATACTACCAGTTATACATGAGTAGCCTCCTTTCACACTAAAAATAATATATGGAAAATGCAGTAACAAGAAAACTGCCATTTGTGATAAAAGAAGAAATTCAGCAGTGAGATGCCAACAGTTTGTCATTTGATCTAACCTTCACACTACACTTACTTTGTTTTTCATGACACAGTTACTGTTTAAGTCATAATGGCTGGCTAAAAGCTATTTAAGTGGGAGAGAAAAGCTGACCATTAAAACAGCATTTTGAGGAATAGACTGGGAGAGTGGCTGATGACCTGTGTCAGAATCTGCTGTGTGGAAGGAATCTTTCATGACAAAGGAAGTGTGGATATTTACTGAATATTAATTTGCTCTGTGCCTAACCAACTAAGTAAAACTAGCTGGGACTTTTTACAGTTCCTTTGATTGAAAAAATTGAAGATTAATTATGCCTCTTCCTGAAATGTCCCTCAATCTATTTGCCACATGACCTGTTCACCATACAAATATAGGGTTCAACATTTCAACATTTTCATATTATATGAAGGATAAAGTCTAGGGTGTTGAGATTGTTTATGCTGAGAGTTGGATTTACACAATAGTTTTTCAGTCTTTCTCTCATTTAGGATCTGTCATTCAAGCAAGGAATTGACAAAAGGGTTTCTATTCTTACCATCCTGTTTGCCAAATTGCATGGTGTTTGTGGGTTGGCAGGTGACTGTTCCATAGGCATAAGCTTGTCCCGTGCCTGCCATTTTCCATAGGATTAATGATCTCTGTCCTTTTTAACACATAAGTAGCTCTTTCCAAGTGCTTAACATTACTGTAGAGATGTCCAGGAAAACTCATTCCACATTTGCCTTGAATTGATGAAAAGCACACTGTTTGTACCAGTTTAAGTGTGGATGTAATGTTTTTTTCTCTTACCAGAGCTGAAAAAATCTTTCACATGTAAACAGTCTCAGGGACCTTCTTCTGTACAGCACCCCAGCAGAATGAATCTTCACAACAAGATTTTGTTAAAGTCAACCTTCAAGAACAGAAATATTCACTCTCAAATTTAGTGTGAACTTTACAGTGGCTTTAAATCCTTTCTAGACCCCACTAGTTAAGAAGCACAAGTCAGCATGACCTAACTGAGTCAGAACAAATTAATTAAAAAAACAGTGAATTATTTGTAAAAATATGCTCCTGCCTAGGGGCTACTTCCCACTGTCTCTTCCTTATTCGACTGCCTGAAGCCTCAAGAACTAACCCACATGCCACTCCTTTTTATTGCAATGTACCATAGTCCTGCTTATCTGACAGGCTATGGTGAAGAACAGACTGTACATCCTAGAGGTATATAAGCCCTGCAACTCTACAGTAGATATAGTAATAAACTGCTCTTGCTCTGACCTCAACTAAATTGAATTCCCATTATTTCTGTGTCTGTCAGATGATAGAAAAATCTCTCTTTGAAACTTATTTTATAAAATGCAAGGTTTTACTGTTTTCCTCAGGTGAAACTCCTGAAAAAAGTTTAATGAGCATTTAGCCTGAAGACTACGAACCTAAATCCTCCAGTAAGTTTCTTATAATGCTGTTAGTTTTGTAAGAATAAACTAATGGCTGTGTACGGATCTGAATGAAAGATATAATATAACAATTTATCTGTCTTCAGTTCCCAAAGAGTTATGCCATGATTCAAAAAAATTCCAGCTTAAGAAAATTCAAGTTTTTGACAGGAAATATGGATACTGTTTTACTTGTCTCTTACAGGCATTGTGTGATGAAAAACTGTGACATATCAATTCTGTATTTTACTTTTTGTGCTCAGTTTTCTAGTAGTCATTTATTTAAAAGTAAAGTAAGACAGTTTCCATTATCACAGTCTCACTAATCTTTCCTGTTTACTGACAGTTAAGTTTTGGATTGTTAAGGTTAGTTAAAGGTTGCAGTTCAGCTGTTTTACTTTCCTTTAACTTTTCAATCTCATAGTAAAAGAGAGAAGGAGGCTAAATCTATCCCAGCGTTTGTGAAACACTCATACAGCCCAATGGGAATTACATACATCCAGAAAAGCATCTGTGGCACAGTAATAACTGGGATTGTCTTCTAACTTGCAGCGTGCTTCCTTCCTGAATGAATTCTTAAGCCAAAGTTGTCAGTCAGAGTATTTCAGCCCTTGTGGGAAAGCCTGGTTTCCCACCACTAATGCAGTACTATCCAGCAACTCTAAAAATTTCCATTCACTAAACAGTAGCAAAGATCCATTATTTTCCTTTTTGTTCTCATTATAAAAATTTAGCTCACATATGGTGTGGGAGGGAAATGCTACAGAGTGCACTTAGAGGACATATATTGTTGAATTAGAATTGCCACTGAAAGTACATTTTAAAAGTCACTGAAAACAGAGTAAACCGCTATCAACTAATGCATTAGAAAGTGATCTAGTCTGATTCACACACAAATGAAATAGTCACAAGTACAGATGAAATATTCTTGATGTTTCTTTTTTTTTTTCTTTGTAATCACAGTTATCAACGTATTTTTTCTCATCTTCTGTAGTGGCACCTCAATCCAGCCTGTACCCTTGACTATCAGGATTTTCAAAGTGCTACAAGCAAGATGTAGATTTCTAAGGTTTATTTTGCCAGCTCATCTTCCTATGTGGACTGCCATTTGGTACACACAACCAAGCAACTTGACTTTCAATCAGAGATTGTTCTAGTTCCTATTCTTGCTACACAGTCATAAGTTCATATGTTGAGAAGACCAGCATATGAACTCCTCTTTTTTTAAATGCAAAATTTTAGGCATGATTTTAAAAAATTTATTTGTATGTAAAATAAACTATATTTTATTTTCCAGGTTACTTCATAGGATTTCTGTTTCTGTGGATGAGAAATTCAGAGGATATCCCTCTGGACAGCAAAGTAGAATAATGAAACTGAAGTACTAAAAATATAAAGTCCTTTAAATACACATATACGCAAACAGTATTTCTGTACACTGTGTTCAGAAGATTTTTAAAGACAAAACAAAGATTTCCTTGGCTAAAGGGTTGTCCTTGAATATGGAAGAGATGTGGATTTGCTTTTGACATTGACCTGCTGTACCTCAAAAATATGTTGTAATCAGCATAAAGAATTGTTTGACTTGGGTCAGAGATTACAGATAGAAAATTTCTCTTTGCACAATTTTATTTCATGGATTGTTCTTTGATTTTCTTTGAAGGATCTCTTAGTTATGCTTAGAGTGATGGAAGTCTTTACATCATATGAACAAATGCCTAAACTATCTGCTTTTTCTCTTCTCCTCATGAAGTTTCTGAGGTACGGCAGGTGTTTACCAAGCCTCTGTGTGAAGGCCAAACAGTTCTTGGTCCCTTAAAGATCATTCTTCCCCTGTGTGGTGTATTGGGCCCAGTTATTCTGAACACTGAACTCGGGCAACAGAAAAAGTCACCCTGCCCTATTAAGTACTGCTTGAACTGATGGATTAATTGTATCCATTCACACTTTAAATCAACCGAGGAGTCAGACACTATCCCTAGTGATGGGACCTTTGCTATTCTGAAAAGCAAGATTCATATGTTCGGAAAGGAGTGTCTGTCTGTGACCTGTGCCTAGTCATGTATGTATATATATATGTGTGTGTGTGTGTTCTATACGTGTGCTCTCTATGTGTGTGCCTACTGTGACTACATCTTGGGCCATGGTGCTGACTGGACCAGGACACACAGATACATCTCACCATACCCTTTTATATGCCATTAAAAGATATGCTTTTAAAGTGGTTTTTTTCGAGTTCTTTGTGCATTTGCTTGGGTATGGAGATAATAAAGGCCAGTTCAGCAGACCAAATATAGTTTTTCATAAGTGGCTTCTCTGATACAAAGTTACAATGTACATAGCTCTTACCTATAAGAAATTCTGTAGAAGTCAAAACCAGCACTTAGGCGTGGGATTTCAATGGTAATTACTGATAAATGGGTCACCACCGTTCCAGCTCCTTCCAGGCAGCAAAACTCTAAATAAGAAATATTTATACTCCACCATCTTTAAGGAGTTTCAGGAAGAATATTATCTATCTTGTACTAAGCTTTTCAGGGAAAAAGAAAAAAAAAAAGAAAAAAAATAAAAGAGGTTTCGCCTTACTCAAACTTTTAGTAGGAAGAGACACAACTTACTTGAGCACAACTTCATGAATTTGTCACTACATGTGTAGCTCAACTAGATAAGCTGCATCTGGAAGGCACCACAGTAGGCAGCTGATGAAGGTCAGTCCTTGTACGTGTAGATTGGCTGAGAGCTTATACAACCTCACATTCTGAGCCTGGACTATTCTCTTCAAAAGTTACTCGTAGGTAAGCTAGAAAGAGTGAACAGGAATTCACACAGACCAGATGTCTCTCTTTTCTGCAATTCTTAACTGAATCAGAAGACTTCTGCTTGGGAAAGGCTTGTAGAGTAACACTACACACTTTCACTGAACTCAGTCTTGGTCTCTTTGTGTGATTTCTCTTCAGCTGCCTCTGCCAGTCATCACCTGTGTACCAAAATCAACGACCTGATACATCCCTAAATTTTGAGCCAGATACTCTTCTTTTGGTTATGGGTAGATCTACTCACCTTAGTCATGAATTACACAATTTTCTCTTTCAAATTTGGGCCATGAACCCAAATCTTTGAATAATTAAGAATTGAAAACTTTAATTCAGTTGAAAGTAGATGTACAGAAAAAATATTCCTTATCCTCCTCAAGCAATTTATTTTTGAAATGTTCTGATATTTTTGTTCTAAATTCTTGTGAGCACATCATGCAACTCCAGCAATTTGAGTTAAGGTTACTCAAGTTACTGAAGCAGCTTTTTTGAGGTAAGAATTTTCTTTGTGTCTTCACTTAAAACACCACAAGACATTACCTAACACAGCTCCCCTGCAAAGCAGAAACAATGAGGCTCAGCAGCTTATTCTTGCCCAAAAGGTTCTAGTCACTTCAGTGAGGGTGAATTTCATCCCTGGTCCTGTAATGCACAGGATTGCAAAAAGTCAGACACCAGTTCTTCCTTTTTTTTTACAGTGCCAAATAAAACTAAAATTAAAATCACAGGGTTCAGTTTTTAGGGCATCAGTAATATTTTTTAATAT
>VYXC01003422.1:117136-151941 GCA_013397175.1 Platysteira castanea
GCCGTGCCCAGCATCACACCTTCCCTGTGGAAGAGCTTTTCCCGCCGGGCGGGGAACCGTGCGATGGGAGCAGGAGTCCTGCGGGGGCTCCGAGCGACGTGACACAAACACAATAGTCCTTTGTCGCCTGCGAAGAGATGCTTCCACACCTGTGTCCTCTGCCGTGGTGGATGTGCTTGCTGGAGTACTTGCATCAGTAAAGTGGGTCTTGTGGGGTGATGGTGGTGGTGCACTGTTTTACCTTCTGCACAGCAAATCCAGAATAGCCCCCCCTTTAAGGAAGCAGCTCGAAGTACATGCAGGTGCTTCTGAACATACCTGGAAGAAAAATAACGGCAAGAAAATAATCTACTATTTCATCATTTGTCCAGTCTCGAGTGTAAAATATAAGGTTTTGCAAGTCCTGTTCTATAGATGCTGAAGTAAGCATCGAATGTTCTTAAGCATTTTCCCCTCTAGCTTTCCTTGCCCAGCAAAGAACTGCATTGTGTTTTTATTACATGCTGCTGTTTTAAAATACTGTTCTTTAAAAAGACCTTCTCATTTAAAAAGAAAAACGTTTCATATAAAAAAGAAAACGTCTGAACACTGAATGCTTCAAAGATAAATCATATGTGAACTTGCATTGCTTGCCAAGTGCTGGGTGGTGGTGGTGGGGGAAGAAAGAAGCACACAGCTTTTCTGTGCCTTTGTCATGAAAATGAGCCATGCAGTCTTTATTTCAGTCAAAACTATAGCACTAAGGGAATGGAAGCGAAAATTAGTTTGCGTAGCATTCATGGAGGTAAGCCATTACCTGTAAAGCATGAACACAATAGTTCTGAAGCCTTACCCCACTTTTTACAGTGACACATCTGGAATTGACAGATCTACAATGTAAAGTATGTGTAAGATTTCACTTCACACCAACATATATGCCCGAAAATAATTATATAGCATTTAACTTATCATTCAGGACTACAACAGCTGCCTCCACATGAAAAAAAAAAAAAAAAATCCGCTAGGAGGTAGAATAAAAGGATATGCTTTCCTGAGCTTCTACCTTCCAGTGAAAAGCCCAAAATTAAAAGAGGTGGTCTCTGTTCCTTCTGTATGCAATCAAGGCACCAGCAGTGCCATTAGAGGCTACACCCTTTCCAGGAAGTGTTTCATTGTAGAGTTGGAGCTGCTGTGTGGTCTACTTTGCTACGTAATGGACCACACAGAAGAGTGCACTAATGTCAGTATGTTCCTACTCCTACTATGTATATATACGTGTAAATAGTCCTGTCAAAATGGGATTTGGGATTTTTTTCTTCAGATCAGCACTTGAAATGATTAACACCTCAGCTACTATGCCACCTCCTTATTTTTCTTGAAAAATAGTGATTTTGACAGTAGGTAGTACATGTGCATCAGAACAGCAATACTATTCCTTTTAGGTAAACAGAATATCCCTGGAAACTGTTTTTACTGCTCTGAATTCCCTCTTTAGAGAGTAGGAATAACACCTACATAGACTGAACAACACAAGGTGTGATCGGCTACATAGAAACAGCGTGGTTTGGTAGTATAACAGGTATCAGATCTTTTGTTACTGTTCTAGAATCCAGACATTCTGTGAAAGGGCTCCTAGAGGAAATGTTATCCTGCGTAGTAGCAGCAAGAGATGAAAAAATACGAAGTATTAGAGAAGCTTGTTAGCTCAAGCGGCTGTCCAGAAGTACTGTGATTAATACTATGTTGGCATGCCACTGTGAACTAATACCAGGATTTGGGTATCCTGCAGTTAAGAAAAAAGACCAAAGTAACTTGCCCTTTGTAGTTCTGAAGCTGTATCATTTTTCTCCAATACAGACAGTTAAGGAGGTCTGAAGATTGGAGTTTTAGTGCCTCTGTGCCAAGTTTAACAATCTATGTCGGTGCCTTTTTCATATCTTGTATTAAGACCATTCAAATAACATAAACACGGGGTGGGTGTGGTTATTGGAGAGCGTATTGATAAGGATTTTATGAGGATTCCTGTGGTGATTTTCTAAATCATGCTGATGTGATTGCTGCCTGTTTCTAGAGGTTTTGGTTTTTTGTTTGCATGTCTTTTGACTGTCTAAACCCTAGTGCATAAAGTGGGGGAAAAGAGGTTAAGGAGTACTGAAGGGTGTGTATGTAGCTGTCTGTTGGTTCTTTGGCTTGTCCTTTGTGAGAAGGTAGATTTCCTTATAGGTGTTGCTGGTAATTAAAAATCCAGATGATGGACAAGTGGAGCGATAAGTGGATAAATTTCAGTAAATTTATATGATACTAGGTATGTGTATTGCTGCATTCTCCTATTGCAAATGAGCTTATTTGGCTGCTAGTACTATGATACAGTATGCTGAGTACATTCTAATTCTCTGTGCTTTGTCTTCATTTTTTGTACAGATACTCAGGAAATTTAAGAAAATTCTATTTCTAATTAGTCACTGATTGACATGCCTCTGTCATAAGGCTTATTTGGCTAAGCTGTGTCTAATTATGAATCTTTAGAAATTATTGCTCGTTTCTAATTAGTACAGTGACTAGTTTAACTGTTTATTTTCCAAAATGTTTTCAGCTCATGTATTTTCAGCCAGATACTTTTTTTTCCACTTAATTTGAAAGCATAAAATCAAGATTTTTCTTCTTTCCTGGAGAGTGTGGCCTCTCTGTTACCTTAGAAAAACATTCAAATAAATGAGGTAACTCTGTAAAGAATGGAATTGAAATATTTGAAATTTATAGACATTGGTCGTCAAGATATGCGATATGCCAATCAATGTTTTCTGTGCTGAAATATCAATACTATATCCATGAGATATGCTGAGTAGAATTCATATTTGAGCTGCTTGCCATCTCATAAGCCTTTTGATTCCTGGGGACAGTTTCATTTCTTAATGATGAAAATCTATGGAGGGAGGAAACACAGAAGATAAACTGTCATCAGTGTTGTATAAAGACATTTCGGTGGCCCATTTTCTGTTGATAAAATTCAAATCTTGTGATTTTTTTTTTCTCTCAGCGACTATTATATGAAGCAGTAGTTCACAATATTATTTATAAGCATACTGATCAGAGCTGTTATTTGATTAAAATCTAATCTTGCATTCCCTTTGAAACTGGAAGTAGACATTTGTATCAGGAGATTGTAGGCAAGTCTTCTTATTTACTGATATATTGTTAGTGTTTTCAGCTTGATTACTATTATAAAAGTCCTATTAGGTCAGTGTGGATATTTAGTGAACATCTTGTGTATGAGGTGGAATTAGTGGACCATTTAATACATCTTCCAGAAATACTCCTAATTATATGCAAATAGAAATAAGGGTGCATTGAATTAATATTTTATTGAAGGTGGAAATATTTTAAACTGCTTCTTACTATTGATTTGCACTTCTGCTAATATTTTTCTTATTCTTTTCATAGTAGGCAAGGGTTGCAAGGAAACACCAAAAAATCATGCCTGAGTTGGTGTGTTTTAAATGGCATAGCCAAAGTAGGTGATTTAAAAAAAAAAAAAAAATCAGAAGACTAAATGTGTCTGAAGGAAATGGATTTTCGTCTAATGAGCCTATTACATTTCCTAAAAAGAAAAGAAACAGAGAAAATTGGGTTTTAGTTGGATAAATAAAGCAACAAAACTTATTAGCTGTCAATCTCAAAATTAAAGTTGCAATGAAAGAAAAAAAAGAAGTATTTGCAAACTTTTCTCATCATTGGAAATAAAGTATAATGTATTTGAATGGAGTAAACAGAATCATCTTCAGCAGAAATATTTGTCTATATAAAAATATCTCTTTATTGTGGAGTTTGATTAACTGCAAAATGCCTGTCCTTTGGACAGAATAAGGGAGAAAAATTATTCTACAGTCCTATTTCATTTTGTTTCACTAGTATTTATACAATAGTAACTATGATTAATATTTTATAACTTTTAATGAACATATATTCTATTCCTACCTTTTTTAAAAAATAAAATTTGCATGGCATCTTAAAGCCATTATTCTTCAGATGAAAAGAGATTCTTTTACACAGTAAAAAGATCACATGTATCCTGTAAAACTATTGGTAAGATATCTTAGGTCTTTTTTTATATTTGAAGCTATACTTTAGAAAACTGCATTCGTTCTGATATTCATGTTTAAGGCCTAGGAGCAGCCAGTGGTCATTAGTTAAGATTATAGGAACTTAATTGCACTCCACACCCCTTACTTCACCCCATGCCCCAGCTGCCAATAATTTTAAATACACCTATCTTCAGTGTTGAATACCTATAAATATATAAGTATTATATATACTTATAAGCCATGGGGTACCATTTACCAAGGCAGGCCAAAGGTCATGTTTGAGCTGTACAAATGCACACTTCCATCTCTAAGGGAAGAGTGGGATTTCCTGAGCTCCTTTTTCTGACAGTTTTGTGTAACTAAGAGTGAAATATGGGGAATCACATCACTAGAGAAACCAAACTGGCTGGCCTTGGAACAGGACAGCTACTTAGACTGTCATCCTCTGTTCACTTTACAACTTGCAGATTATCCTTTCCTCTTACTATTTCCTTCAGTTTATCTTGTTTCTGAGAAAACACAAAGTTTTCTTCAAACGGTGTTTATCTCTTGATTGCTGCAATTCATGAACTGCATTTCAACTTGTGTTTTGGTGAAGTATTTGTGGAATAGCAGTTGCTGTGAAGAGTTTCAAATGAGAGGATTTTTTAAGGAAAAGCTCAGTTTGGCATTTTTCAGGATTTTTTTTCTTTTAAAGCAGAAAGATTTATGTTCCTCTGTGACAAGTCATCAGGTTAATTCCCATTCACAGAACACATGAGCCTCAGCACTCATATTTTCCCATGGCTCTCCTGCACCTTTTTGAGGTCAACATGTACCAAAGTCGATTGAAATCATCAGAACTCCACCATCTCTGGAATGCACCACTTATGTAGGCAGGTAATTTGTGTGGGGACGACACATACAAAGACCCAACTGTGTTTTACCATGGTTATAGAGACTGCAGATAACCTCAAAAGAGACACAAGAAGAGAAACAACCTCCTTGGGAAGAAGAAATTCTGGTTCTCTGTAGACCCTGGATGAAAAAAAAAGAGGGAGAGATTTCAAGATTGTGAGATTTTACAACTCTGCAGACCCTTAGTTGGGATAGATAACAGATGTCAACCCCACTGAAAAGGAGGTAGAGTTTGTGGTTTCTTGTGACAAAATCTTATGTGGAGAGGAATAGGGAAGACTGAAGCTGCAATGGTGGTATGTGACTGGGAATGAGAGAGCCAGACAAGCCTGTGGCCTCTCAGCATTAATGTTCCTGGCTGTTCTCAAAAGTAACCGTCTACACTTATGCTTAAACACTGTGACTCGATTTTCCAGGCATAACAATAATTGTCCTGTAAGAAAGACTGTGTTGCTATGCCTGTCATGGGTATTAGAAAGTGTTGAGATTCAGAAAACCACTCATCTTCAATGGTCACATTTGAGTACAAGACTTGCTTTAGATGTTCCTCTAAATGCCTCCAGTGCTGTATGTAACTATCAAAACCAGGGCAATTATACAGAAGAAAAGATGAGACTTACCATTATATTAAATAGAAAGTATTACTTTGACCATTAGTAGCAGGAATATATTTTTGATTTGAAAGCCAGGAAAAATTTAATGTTAATAATATATGTGGGGAGGAGCCATTGTGAAATATGTTGTGTCAATACATGAGGTAGTCTAGAAGAGTATGCAGAATTCTACATTAGCATATATCTTTATACTCCTTTTGATTGTCTCTCTCTCTTTTTTTTTTTCTTTTTATTTTTCTTTTTTTTTTTCTTTTTTGGACAACTGAGTGGGACCAATCAAATATATTGAGAAAATACCTGTCTTGTGCCAGCTTTTGACTCTTTCTTTCCCAGTGTAAACTGGCATACTTTGAAATGGAAAAGAAGCACTTTGGGCTATAGGCATATGTGAAAACAGAATATATTCATTTCTTGGAGTCTGGGTAGTGAAAGCCTTCAAAGAGTGAGAGGATCAGTTTAATTTGAGATAAAATTTCTCTGTGCTCACAACATAAAGAGACCCTAGTGCAAACAAGAATTCATTCCAACTGGAATTGGATTGAATTTGCTAAAATAGGTTATAAAGTAGATAAGTAGATTCATATAAGCTTAAACCTTAAGAAATTCTTGTTTCTGTTGTCTCCGTAGACAATGAGGAGGAAGTAATTATCTTAGAGTTATTACAAAGGTAGTGAAAAGACGTATCAAGATAAAAGGCAGTGGAACAATTATAGAAATTAAACTGCAGTAAATCATAAGCTTGCAATAGCTTACTTCCTAGATTTCTGAAGGAAATGTGTAGCTGAGCATCTGCGTGACTTCTGAGTCTATAATTTATTTTTAAATGCTATGTCTGACCTGGATGATAGCCAACTGTTAGGAAGAAAAATTATGTCAGGAATTACTAAGTTGTAGTCAAACCCCAAGGAAGTAATTGAGAAAAATAAATGAAGTCAACATCCCAAAACATCTAGATGAACATGTCAGGAGGATATGACTGCTGCCCACTTTAAGGAGACAAAGTATACAAATCTGCTGTGAAAAAGGTCCTGTCCAGCTTCATTCTCACTGCCAGCCTGGCTTAAAGTGAATGTACAGTTGCATTCTTACTATCAACACTTTTCTTACCAATAACATATTTCTTCAAGCTGTTCATATATTGTTATAAAAAGCTTGACTAAAGGAACAAAACTGCATGTGTGTTCTTAAAAAAGGAAAAGTATTGTAAATAATTTGGGTTTTTTATTCTTTACAACAAACACTTCTCTGTTTTTCTCAGACCATATTCTGAAAATGGAAGTTGTGTTGAGCCATTAGGTCTTTTCTATTCTTTTAGGGAAAGAGTTTTCAGCACAGGAGTCATTTAGGACTTTGAAAAAACTAGTTCCTGTAAGATATAGATATAATTTCTACTTTGACATAGAAGTAATTAAGTAGTGGGCAGTGTTATGCATTGGGGATTGCAAAATAAGTCAGCAAATTCCTCCTGTCAAGCAATTACCATGGAAAGATAAGTTAATAAATTTTGTATGCTAAAATAAGAAATTACTAAGGAGGATACAAAAATCTTGCTTAGATCTATTCAGTAGTTATTTTGGACTTTGCCTTTGTGAACAGTTTTTGTAGTTTCGAAAACCAACAAATGTAAAAAAAAAAAATCCCTGTCATGTGTAGATAATTAAAATCCTACATGTACATTAAGATTAACATGCTAAGGATTTGAAATGGAAAAGGTAGAGATATGATGAGGGTATTTAATAGTAAATATTCTAGTTTCTATGTTTCTTTTTCCCATTAGAAAAAAAGCCATGTGATGGGTAAAGAAGTTTGAATTACTAACTATTTTAAAATTAATAATCCATTAACCAAACAGTATTGAGGTAGGAATTTCAGGATTTTTTCCCCTCAAAACTATAAAGGTATTATATCCAGGCAAATTTTTTTTAACAGCAATAAAAAAACAAAACAAGATTTTAAAAAAATAAAAAAGAGTGCATGCCCTAAATATCATAAAAAGTCTTTTGCATTACATCATGTTACACAATTGCTTCCCTGTGTTCGTGAGGTTTATCTTTTCCTCTGAGGCTTTAACTGTTCAGCTGAAGCAATTTACATTGCTCAAAAGGAAGGGTACCAGACAGTAGGAACCATCAATTTAATTGTTGCTCCGTTGGTTACTGCACCACTACCCAACCTGATTTACATGGCTGTTTGACCAGTGCATTCTGTTCTTCATAGTCTTGCTTAAAAACAGTTCAGGTGATACTTTGAAATGTGGGTAGACAGTAGCCTTCAAATACTTGCATCAACATCTGGTTATAATCATGTAGTGTGTTATAGCAATACACCATCTTGATATTAAATTGCACAACAGCCAAATTTGAGTTTTTAATTCTCCTTAATATTGCTTGATTTTACTTTAAAGCAGCTTGTTTTAAGTATTTGGGGTTTTCTGTTTCATTTGAATGTATGTCAGGTGAGAGTTGTAGAAAAGAGATTGTGGTTAGATTTAACAGCTAGCAGGTTCAAACAATTCATTACTCATTCAGTTAGGGTACCAGTACTGAGTATTTGGTGCATCTAAAAATAATGGCTTTTTTTCACTGATTCCTTTTATAAAGCAATGAAACTATTGCTTAGTTTGAAGTTCAGAGACACTGTTTAGCTAGAAATGGAGTTTTACTGGAAGTAAGGAGATGTTTCATATAGAAGAATCAATCTTCATCATTGTAGAAGTTCTGTATGAGGAATCTATATCATGTCTATGGATGCTGGAATTTACACTTAAATATATAATCAAGGTCGCAGTTTTATTCACATGCTAGCGCAGTATTATTGATATAAGGAAGGACACTAAATGACTGCCTCTAATATTTCAAGAACTTACATTTCTGCTTTAATTATATCCATCCTAACTGTATAGTGTTTCTGTTGGTACTAGTAATATTTTGTGTGCTTTCAGGTCGCATGAAAAAACACTATGCCAGAATGGTAGAGAGGAGGGCATGCAGATAACTGGTGTATTTTTAAAATTTTCTACTTTTGATTGAAAGAGATATCATTATTAATGTCTTCAAGTAGTTTCACTCTGGAAATGTCCTTGGATCAGCAAGGTGGTGGAAAAGAAGAACAGAGATACAGAAAGTCAACATAGCTAAAAATTCCTAAAACCTCTTTAAATGTGGTGTCAGACATGCAAAGTCAGTTTGGAGTATATAATGGATATGCTTTCTTCAGCAGCTGTCAAAATAGAACATGTTCTGCTGTAACATTTTATTTGAAGGCAATGTGATCATATCTCTGATTTGAAATTGGGAATAACTCTGAAAATTAGGTAATGGCTTTGGGCCCATGACAAGTTACCAGTACATTCTGTTTCATATAGGCTGCACATCTAAAAAAAACTTTATAATTTACTGTTTGCTCAGTTTTTCTGAAACAAGCAGAAAACTGCAGAAAGTAATACCATAATGCATATATAATAGGGTGGTTCTTTCTGTTGATCTAAATTAGAGCAATTAAACTCACCAGAAGGATTTAGACTACTAAGGCTCTCTGAAATTTACTGTAAGCAGATAGAGCATAACTTCAAGTTGTCTTGAAATTTCTGCTCTATTGTTCTACGTTTGCACATGCAAAAATAACCTATTACTCTTCTCATAATACAAACTGATATCCATTTAAAAGGAGTTAAGTGCATATTTTTGCATACATATTTATGCAAATTTTAAATCTGAGTTTCAAAATAATATTTCAGTGATTTATAGTTGTTATGAGAAAGCCTACCTAAAATTTTTTAAGAGCAGGTGCTAATAATGAAATATTCCACAAACTGAAAAAGGGTCAATGTTTCTGCTTTTTTCAGTGTCTTCTTTGCTTGGATTCTTACATTTTTATACAAGCTATCCAATATTTAAGAATATTTATGGTCAGGGTTCACTTAGACTACAATAAATGAACAATTTTTTGCAGCTGTCAGGTAAATAATTTAGACCTGTGCATGAACTATGTAGTTTTCTGTTTCTCATGTACTTTAATTCCAGTTAATAATTATCAGTACATCCTTCAAAGGTAACAACAGAGTTACTACTCACTAATAGATATTCTGTGTTATTTGTAGAGCACTGAAAATACCAACTCCTTTCCTAACACTGTATAGTGAGGGGTGATGGTAGATTCTTCCTGTGAATCTGCTACCAGTAGCATTTTTACTTTGAAATTCAAATGCTGAGCTCTCTTGAAGTGGTAAGTGCATGACCTCTGATATAATTCATTATTACCCTTGCAGCTTGTTGCACAAATGTTTTGCCTGAGAAAAGAATCAAGCTCAGTTATTGATAATACTCTGTTTACCTCACATATTAATGCAAACTTTTTTTTATTTATGGTGGCAATCACTAGATGGCACTGCTCTATGGTTTTTTAAGATGTTACATTTTCTTTTTCTTAAAATAATAATTCTCTTCTTTGATATGTGGCATAATGAATTGTTACTGGTTTTGTGGTTTTATTTATCTGGGATTTGTGGCAAATGACCAAAAAAAGATTGAATAAATTAATTTTTCAGGAAGTTTAAATCCCTGAACATGATATTTTGGTTAAGTGTTTGGTATGAGGAGAAACATGCTGTTTAATAATCTCTGTTCCAGGACTAGTAAAAATAGCAAATGTCAGGGGAAAGCCACAATGAGAACTCTCTTCAACTTCTGTTTTGTTGGTATCTTCTGCAGTGGTAAATCAGCATGTTAAGTGTATATTTTACTTCTTGGCAGGAAAGTGATTGTGTAATCCTGAACTTGCTGGCTGGCAATTCTAGCTTTTCTAATCTTCAGTTGCTCAGTTGTCGATGAAGTCAATGTAGTCTTTAGGCAAGTGCATAAGGAACAAGAAGGTGGGAGACAACTTAATCCCTTCTGTCACTGGAGTGCTAGCACGGTGTATGGCTAATGCTATTAATTCAACACACTTTTGTGAATGGACTGCTCTAACAACTCTACCCCCAGGTCAAAAATGTGCTTACGACATCATCACTGCAACAATACTGTTACTAGACAGCAACTACAAAATTAAAGGGCCTCGCAGTCGTAAAACCATCAGCAGCAGCACCCTGTCAAAAAAAAGGAAGCAGGAACTGTTGTTTGTGTTTGGTATCTTTTCAAAGTTTAGGGTACTATTGTTGAATCTGCTACTAAAGTTAAATATGATGTGGTAACAAGTTTTGTAGGACTTCTTTAGAGGGTAGTGCTTTGAAAGTCCTTATACTTTGGTCTGTTTTCTCCTGGATCTTGTTGTTTTGTTATTATGACACTGGCACCCTGGGGCTCTAGGCCTCTGTGGTTCCTTAATTATTTGAAAAACATTATAAAAGAGTACACATGTCTAATGGCTGCATATAAATGGAACTTCTTTTGATCTCCAGTAAAGCTGTCTCAGGAGTGTTTTCAGTTCTGGCTGGAAGAACTGCAAGGCATTTTTTAACCAGAAGTTGACTGAGATTCTCTTAATATCAGACTCACTGTGGGATTCTTTCAAGAGTAGGTGCCAATACTGTCAGTAATGACAGCCAGTAGGCATTCTCTCTTGTCTAATTTTGAATGATTAAAGAGTCAGACACTAATTTTTGAGCTTGTCATTTGCAAAGAATTCTACCCTTTGGAATAATGATGGTAGTTAGACCTGTGCATGTGATTTTGGGGTCTATTTCTAGAGACAGGATTTACCAGTCTAGCTTTTGATGAAAATTAAATTCACACTCCCATGTGTTCATACTGTGTAGCATAATATTGTAAAGTTTTAAATGAAATGATTTTTTCAGCTTGGTAATTTTAAGTGCCTAAAATGTAGTGGCTATCCTTTCAAAAATACATTCACAAAAAGGCAACAGTAGTCAGCCTGATATTTTCAGAAAATATTTTTCAAAGACAACACTATAGACACTTTGACAGGAAATGTTGAAGTTATTGCATGAATTGCTCTTCAACAATTTTTTTCAATAAGAAAAATGAAACTAAATTATTTTTCTTAAATTACTTCCATAGATGAAGACATAAATTTCATTATGCATTTACTTAATCTGGTTACTCCTGTGAAATTATAATTTTAAATAATCTGCACATTTGATTTTGGTGATGGTCATTTGCCTTAGGGAGAGCTAGATGAAAATAAATTTTGCAGAAGTTATCCATTAATAATTTTGGAACTTCCTGAAGGTATGCCAAAGAAATCCATAAAATCTAGTTTTTTTCATAATCCATCATTTTTGGTGTGAAGATTCTGGAGGCCTGAGTTCCGTGCTGGCATGGTAATACTCTGCTCAAGAGGGTGTCTGTTTACATATGATTTTAATTAGCATCCTTGGATTAAAGTAGAATGCAGGATGAGGCAGTAGTGATGCTAGCTTTGAACTGGAAGAATCTAGGCTGAAGAATTATTTGCCCTAGATAATGAGACTTGTTGTTGACATCTCCACGCTGCAACCAAGTGTTTGATATAGACGTATTAGTAAAAGAATACTTACTGATTTCTATCACTTGCTGGTTTTTATATCAATATGCTTGTGTATGATTTCCAAGTTTGCTGCTTTGTTTTAAAGAATGACATTTGTGGACTTTACCAGTGTTGTAGTGGGGAAACCATCTCTTCACCAGCACCTGAGTGAGCAGTCCTGTTTCCATCTCACCAGTCTTCAGAATATGAGCCTCATTCTGTATTAATTTCTGAGTACAGTTCACTGAATTGGTGAATATCTTAAGAGAGACTGAATGAAGTGTGACTGAATCATACAAGAAATGTCATATAGACTGCACTGTAACAACAGAAATGTCTTAAAATTAGTCACTTTCTTATAGTGCTAGGAAAGTGATTTTAGTAACACAGGATAGCATTTCTATGCCTAAGGCTGTTCTGTCTTACTTGACTCAAGTCAAACTAAGATCCTCTTCCCCTACTCCCCTCACTGCCTTGCTTTCAGTTATAGCTATAAAAAACCAGACACACATTTTATACTTTTCTTGGCAAGAGAATGAGGCTGCAGCATTTCTGTCTTCATTTCCTTGTAGAAAACTTAATGACAAGGATCCTCTTTTTGTAAAAATTGGGGGAAAACAAAACTCAACCATAAAAACACAGAAAACATTTTTTTTGGAAAATGACCTCTTGGTTGCTCTTTAATGAAGTAGTTATTTACATTATCTTAGGAGATTGTGGAAGTTTCAGATATTTCTTAATTTTTATGTCAAAATTACTGGTATTACTATTTAAAAATGAAAAAAAAAAGGCCTATTTCACTTCCGAACATATACACAGTTATTTTGTATACTTTATATATACAACCATTACTTTGAAGTGCAAGTAGCAAACAATGATTTGAGGCTATTCTATTTATGAGAGTATAATGCATTTATATATAAAATACTGATTTTCTTTGAATATTTTATACACATACACACACACACACACACACACATATATATATACACATATATATAACAGCTCCTTTATAATTGTTGTGAGCAGACAGGGAGCTTCAAACAAGATTTATCAGAGAGACCCTGCCATTGAGTCATGACATTCAGAAAGGACCACTTTCCTTTCTCAACACCTTCTCAGAGAGGTGTGTAAGTGCATCTGGATCCAAACTTAGTCATAGACTTGGTCAGTGGTTTAAGTCTAAAGGATTATATAGGTCCAACTGAGCCTTTATATGACTTTGCCCTTTGTAGGATTAAGGTGGCAACCCAAATATAAGGATAAAATAAATAATTTATTTAAATAGATGATGATCATATTAATGATTAGACTAAAAGAATTCAGATTTTTTAACTNAATGATTTGAGGCTATTCTATTTATGAGAGTATAATGCATTTATATATAAAATACTGATTTTCTTTGAATATTTTATACACATACACACACACACACACACACACATATATATATACACATATATATAACAGCTCCTTTATAATTGTTGTGAGCACACAGGGAGCTTCAAACAAGATTTATCAGAGAGACCCTGCCATTGAGTCATGACATTCAGAAAGGACCACTTTCCTTTCTCAACACCTTCTCAGAGAGGTGTGTAAGTGCATCTGGATCCAAACTTAGTCATAGACTTGGTCAGTGGTTTAAGTCTAAAGGATTATATAGGTCCAACTGAGCCTTTATATGACTTTGCCCTTTGTAGGATTAAGGTGGCAACCCAAATATAAGGATAAAATAAATAATTTATTTAAATAGATGATGATCATATTAATGATTAGACTAAAAGAATTCAGATTTTTTAACTGCAGAATATAGGTAGTTATAACTGTTATTATAGTGCAATATTTTTGAAACAATATTGAAGCAATTATATTAAACTAGCAAAATAATTAAGTACAGGTTGACATTACTCACCCATACCACACCAATAACATGAGTAAATCCTTTTCACTTAGCCTTGAGAAGTAACCTTCAGGAGTGTCCCGACTCAAGGAAGGAATCTCCACACAAACTCCTAAAAGGGGATGTATATTAGAAGATCCTGCCATTAGAATGTTGGATGGGCCTTCTATAGTATAAAGTGGTGGACTGCCAGTCATATCTCCAGGCCAGCTGTGTCAGCTCAGCATCTTTACATAAGTTATCTGCTTATCAGCTGCTATCACTAGTTTGTTCTCTCACCAGAAAATTTGCCAAACCTTTACTGGTGCCAGTTTCCTTCAGGAAAGACATTGTTCTTTCCATCCTCATAATACTTGGCTTTGAAACTGAGGAGTCAGTGTGGTGCCAGGATTCTTCATTACCGAAAGCAGTGTGACTCTCCTTCCTCTGTCCACTACTGATAATTTTTGCAAAATATGGTAAAGTGTGAACTGTTTTACCTTTCACCCCTACTGAGGCAGAGCATTCTGCTACACCTCACCTCATGACTGCAGTCAATCTAAAATTATTTTGCAGTTTTTTATGTACAGTAATTACAGCTAGATAACTTTACAAATGCATTTACCAAATCTTTGAAGCTACCATAGGCAGCTACTGCTTTATAGAATGTAACATATTAAGAAGCTGTAGAAAACACTGCAGCTTTATAATGTTATAAATGCTAAATATAAATGCTTCTAATGATGAACTATATGAAATGGAACATCACTTTTTACACTACAAGAACACTTGAAGAAGTCTTAGAGGTATCTAGTGAGCTTTCCTGTAGGTTGTACTTAGTGTATATAGCACAATAACCTAGAATTTCAAACATGATTAATTCATGCTTACCATATCACATGAGTTAGTCCATCTAATGAAGCTGTGCTTTGTGTAAGTCTCAGGGGCTTAACTGAGTTGTCTCAAATGAGTAGTCTAAATTGTACTGAATAAGCGCATTGGTTTTGTGTTGTACAACATGGTGGCTTTTTGTTGTAGTAATAATTTAGTGAATTTATCTCTACAGATGCTTTTTCAATGCTGAATCTTTGACAGTAAAATCAGTAGGATCAGTAATAGTCTTGACAGTAAATTTGAGAGGAGCAGTACTTACAGTACCCATTTATGAAAAGACCTGTGCTGCAGGATGCATGTCTGGGTTTGTTGCTTTTTCTGAGTATTTTTTAAACAGTAAGAGATAACAGTACGGTTCCTTCTCAGGATCCAACATATGGTCTCAAACATCTCAGGAACCAGATAAAAATCAGACCAAAGTTGCCTCTCTACAGAGATTTTAGGAAGAGGATATTTTCCAAAGGAACAGCCAGATTTCACCAGATTGTCTATCTGTGGGTCTTCTCTGAGTTAACATATGTAAAACAACTGTGGAATAGTGGATATGTAAACTCAACATTTACAGGTTGTATTACAAGGAAACAAGTAAAGAGGGCTCTGAGTAGGGTGGGATTTTCTTTCTCTTTCAAATTAAAATAAGACCACATTATCTTAATTGCTAGTGAATAATCTATCCGTTCTTTAAGTACTACTTGAATATGATACAACAGAAGTTTAGAGTTTTTAACAAGCACATATATACATATTCATAGTGAACATTTTCTTATTTTTGTTAAGAAATTTAAGATTTCTTGGAAAAGTTTGATTTTTATTTTAGGAACATGAAGCATCTTTTGCTGCTGTCATAACAAGTTCTTTGTAGCTTCTATCACTAAGAAAGAAAAATGGATATTCCTTACATGAAATAAAAAGTTTTATTTAACAGTATGTATAACAATGGTTATCTTTTAGTCATTTACCTTTTAACAATTAGCGTCACAATGATATATTGGACTGAAAAACATGTTTGCAGGTTTTCTAAATAAACAGGCACAATAAAAAGAGTTCCACAAACCACTCCTAGCTTAAAGACACCTATTGGCTAATGATTGTTAAAGTAAGTCCTTAAAAGGAGGTAGACCAATGTATTAGATTGGTAGACAAATATGTAAATAGAAGTGTAAATAAATAGTACTGAAGTTTCCAAGTAGTAGTTGAATTAATTCTCCTCTCCTCCCCTCCTATCCTCCTCTCCCCTCCTATCTCTTCTCCTCCCCTCCCCTCTCCTCATAAAGTTTTAAGAAGGACTTTGTGAATAATGCTGCCATGTTTTTATTTCACTGCAGTTAAACAAGGTATGTATCAAAATGCCACTGTAATTCAGTTGGACTTTTGCAGCCATTCAGGTGGTACAAACTATTGTATTAAAGTGATCATGTAACCCAGTTAAAGATTTACTCAATTGTTTAATAGTATTCCTGCTTTGATTTAACGTGAGAGCTTTTTCATATTGTTGCTGGAAAAGCCATGAAGCATTTAACTTGAGAAAATGTGCAATCATTTAAAAAAGGCCTTACAGATGCTTTTCAGCTCTTTTCCAAACTTTAAGTCACTGATGAACTTTTGGTTTTGTCTTTTGTTTCCATTTAAGCCCCAGAATTTTTGCTTCAAGATACTCCTTTTTGTCCTGATGTTACCCAAATTATATAATGGTTACAAACTTTTCTTGGGTCTTTTTTCATGCAACAGTGCCGTACTTTTTCAGCAGGAATGTTGGTGTTCATACAACAAGCAAGGCTAATACAAAACAAGACTTAAAATTTGGTTCTTATTACTAGTAAACATCACGAAAGTATGTCTGCTCAGCCTCTTGTTTCACAGCATTTTTTTTCCAATGTGTTGTTTGAGCTACTTCACATTTTTATATATTTTTCAATACAGTTACTGAGAAGGAGACTCTGTAACTTTTTGTTACCATAAAATGCTGATTTTGAAACACGTCTTTCCTTTCTCTAGATATCTGCAAGACGGACTGGTTTGAAAACTGTCATGCCAGTGAGATTATACTCTTTCTTCAGTGCAGTTTTCAATTCAGTAAGAAGCATGCCATCTGGTGAAAGTGACTGAGTCACTGTTACTTCTGCCCAGGGGAGCAAAACGTGTTTCAGGTTAAAAAAAATTTAAAAAAAAAAAAGTAGGGCTGGAACCTACATATTACTAGTGGGAAACAATTTATCTTTGTTTAGAACTTTGCCGTAAGTGATGATGATGTGATTTCTATGAGGCAAAAAAAAATTGGCTTAAAAATGAAAAACTTTGTGTGGTATTGTGAACATTTGATCCATGTCCATTTGCTCTGTCAGAGTGATGCAAGAACTAACTGACAAAACCAAATAGGATATTCAAAATCTGTATTTTACAGATAATAATAGATTTGAAATAACTTTCTGGTGTTTCATCCAGGGAGCCTATGTAAGAATTATAAATAAATGTGTTTCCTTGACACATTATGTGCCTTTTATCTTCTACATGAATAAAATTTCTCAAAAAAAGGAAGTTATTTGTCCCAAATACAGATTGTGCTGAATTCAGCTGATGGTTTTGAATTTATGTTCAAAACATCCCCAGCATTTTGCTTAAATACTATTCAAATAAAACACTGTCTTTTGTCTTCAAAAAGAAACTTTGAAATTATATTTGTTTCACTTAAAGTAGATTTTAATAAGACCATCAGGAAACAAATATAAATTTGCTCAAAGGTTTTTACAAATGGAGGTCTTCAATGGTTAGCTTTAGTCACAAAAGTCATTCAAGGCTGTTCCAGAATTGATCAGAATTTTCTCTTGAAAATGAATGAACTAAAATACAAAAGGCAGTTTCAATATGACATTCAAGTGAAGCAATAAGTCTTTATCTCCTCCTTGCCATTAAGGTAGCATCTCTGTGATGCTGGTGGATTGGTCAAATGTCTCGAGGGATGCTGAGTAATAGGGTTATCATTAGATTCTGGGTACTGAGGAGGAGGTGGGGCTGCTAAATAAGTGCAGTTGAAATCAATAATGGATGTAGTCGAATTTAGGAAAAGTCAGTAAACATGGCCATATTTTGACAAATCAGGCTCTTCAAGTTGACAGTTAAAGATTATCAGTGACACTTGTGTGTAGATCATTTTGTTTTTAAGCTCTTACTCTGCGTGACAGATCCAACAGGCTTCTATCAGAATGACAGATATTTGAAGGTAAATTCCTGTGGGTTTCTTTCACATGGTATAGCCTGGACAATATTCTTAATAGAAGAGTTTGCTTCCAGCAGTTGTTCTCTCACACTTGCCTTCTTTGCTCCTGTTTATACATAATCTGCTGTTTCAACCTGTTTCCTGCTTTTGCATGGGTAGGTTAAGAAGCAGTCACAAAGAGTGTCAATATTTGAGTGCAGAGGTTTCTAAGTCACAAATCATGAGTCTGAGGTATATAGAAGGCAGATAAATATCTGGTTTGTAGGTATTTGGATCCTGAAGACTGCCGATAAACTATCCTAAGAAGAAACATTGTCATATTGGAGATGGATACCAGGACTTTTCAGTGTTGGATGTTTAAGCTAAGAACAGCATGTTACTCTGACATGTCACTGTAGAAGAGACATAGAATCTTTTACTGGGAGAAAAACCTCTTAAGGTCAGTGAGTCCAACCATTAACTGAGCCCTGCAAAGTCCACCACTAAACCATGTCCCTAAGTGCCACATCTACACTACTTTTAAATACTTACAGGGATGGTGACTCAACCACTTCCATGAGTAGCCTAGTCCACAAAACCCCTTCAGTGAAGAAATTTTTCCAAATATCCCATATAAACCTTACCTGGGGCATCTTGAGGCTATTTCCTCCAAGAAAGATATTTGACCAGGAATTACTCTTTTACAGAAAAAGGGGACCAAAAATATTTTCTTTCTTTGAAGATGAATTTTTTCAAGTGCTGTTCTTTGACTTGGAGTCCTGAAATATCTGACCTGTCACTCCATATGGTACCTACCTCCCTGTCCTTGTTCCTTCGTTTGTGTAATGTGTATTGGCAGAAAAAAGATTCCTTATTCCAGAAACCAGAAAGGAAACTAAAATCTATACACATTTCCTCTTGTAAGAGGATTTTCCTGAAATTTAGTACCAGTCCCACATCTCAAAGGCTTTACTTAGCTGTCAAATATACATAGATTTGTAGTAAGCATCCATTTCCTTAGTTGCCATGCTACTTCCAGCAATTAAATAGTTTTGTTTTTTCAAAACACAAGAAATTAGAAGAGAAAGTTTAAAACTGACAGATAAATGCACTCTCATCACATTCACCTTGGGTGAATTCACCTAGTGTAAACTAAATATTCTAATTCACTTCTCCTGTAAATAGTCCTCAGGGCATACTTTTCTGATAAACCCAAGCTGGACTGATCTGCATGAAAAAGATAAATGGTTTTGTTTAAATTGATTTCATTTGCAAGTAGGCCAAGTGTTTGGTCTTGTTGATTATGAGGTTGTGTGAGCATTTTTGTATGTGCAAATGAGGTACTGTATCATTCACGTAGCATTACAACACTGGATCGACTTAAACCAAACTGGGACAGATGATCTTGTAGCCATGAAAGCTATGGTCAAGGACTTAGCATTCAGAACTGATACTTGCCAATGATGTCCTGTGTGTCTAGAGCTATATGCTTTTTCTTTGTAAAGCTTTGGTGGTTTGTTTTGTTGTTGGGTGTTGGGATTTTTTGGGGTTTTTTTTCTATTTTCTGTTTCTCCTTCCCATAATTCATGTAAGTGACATCACCAATATTCCTGTGCTGCATCACCCAGTACAGACAGCAAATATTGAGTGGACCTGGTAAATATGAAAAAAAATACACAAAAGCTCATCAAAACCAAAACACCAAAACCCCAGTAGCCCTGAAATATTGTAAGTATTTGTCACCACTTAGAACTTCAATAGCTGCAAGTCAAAGTTTCTGAATTTAGATAATCAGTTTTAGTTTAGAATATTTTTAATTATTTTTTACCATCTGTGAGCAGTCAGCCTTGGAAAGCCTAATATATTTAGTGGAAAATGTCAAAGCTGAAAAGGTGGAAAAAAGATATACTAAGGGGGAAGGAAGAACCTTTGGAGAGAAGAGGATGAAAGGTCTGACCATAGATTTTACCTAGATTTGTTGCAGATCAGATGACTGGATGTCACCAAGGTAGTACCAAGATTAATTTGCACAATTAAAGATGAACAAATCATTATAAAACTGTGCCCTCAAGCTTTTTTACAGGGGAAGCAAATGAGAATGGTGTGATTATTCCACTCTATGCAAGGTGGGAGTCATTGACAGTGAGTTAATGGTGAGTGTACAGTATTTGCTGAGAGAGGAGACAATCTCAGATTCTTGAAGGGAAATGAACTGTAAGTACACTTCTAACTGGCTGCAAGAGACACCATTTCCAAGAACAGCATACAACTTCACAGGTATTAGGTAATCTTTTATTTCTGAAAGCTGTTGAAGCTTATATCTTAATTCTGAAATAAGGTTTCTTTAGCATATTACTATGTGTGTAAGCATTCAGTGTTTCAGTTTTAATTTCTTCTGAAAATTTCAACTGCATTATTTAAATGGAAACCCAAAATCCATGATGAATGAACATAACATGAATGTATTCTCTAGATGACCTGTTAAAAAAAAAAAGAAACAAAAAGCAGAGAGAACCTGACTTAGAAAATAAAGAAATTAGAATATAGTTTGTAAGTGTTTAAAAACCAGATGTGTGAGACTTTAACTTGACAGTTAAAATAAATTGCCATCTTTACCAGTGTTTATTATTGTCCATATGCACAGACTAAGGAAATACTAGATATAGGATGTCCTGGCTTCTGAAATTAGATGATACATCTTTGTTGTTTGATAATGGAAAATAGATAGTCATTCATTTTTGCAATTAAAGTCGCTTAGGTTATTTTGTAATTCATGTTGGGAATATGAAGTGGAGACCAGATTCTAAAATATGATTTCCAGTAAGGTGCATGCAGAGGAAGAGGAAGGCATTGGGGTTTGTTTTTAAGACTTCTAGAAAAAATGTTTCATGGCTTCTTTTCTTAAGGAAAGGACATCAAAACAAAGATGTAAATCCTAGTTTGCATAGAGATTGATAGGAAAGTGAAATCTGTTACTGCTTCTTGCTAGACATGAGTTTCTTTCTACTGAGTGAAAGGGTGTGCTCCAGGAGACATAATGCATGCTCTTTGCTTTTGGATTCAGCTGTACCATCCAGTAATGCTCCAAAACTATATTCCTGTTTTATGATTTTAAATTTAGAGAATTGGTTTCCTTCCAGATAAATCTGTTTTTCCTCAACTAGTTATTTTCCAGGGGACAACTAAAAATGAATCAATAACGGTTTATCCGAAATGTTTTGTGTTGTCTTTTGTTTCTATTTCATCTTCATATTTTCATGTGTCATTAAAATATATAATAATATTAAAAAATTTTGAAAGGGGAAGTAATATGGAAGCAGAATAATTTTGACATTGTCAGTACATATTTTATTTTTATCTCCAAAGTGGACCTCCCAACTGAAAACTCAATTCTAACAAATGTATCTTGTAATGGAATATAGTTGTAACTCCGAAGTTTTTTCTAGTTTGCTTTATTTTCTGCTTCAAGTCTGTCATATTTTATGTCAGGGATGTGTAAAAATGTCAAGAGCATTTGATAACAACAGCAGTACAATAGAATGGGAGAGAGTGGGGAGGGGTTGAGAATTGTGGGAAAATGATGTAATAGTAAACAAGGAAAAAATTCCCTGAGATTCAATATGCAACAAAAAACTACTGTCATGTACATCATTGCACGCTGCATAAATGAGACTTCAGTGATCAGTTATTGTGAAGTCTTAGTGTTTGTGTACAGTATTTTGCACTCGGAGATTTTGCTATACATAGCAATGTATAATGGTAATGATACCAGTTAGGAAAGATGCTTTGTGAGCACTTTTTCTTTATACAGTATTTATTTTAGTTGACTTTGGTGGTTTTTATTTTGTTTTTTGGCNGAATGTCTTTTTTGTGTATGTGGTTCCTTAAAGAATGCTGATACTCATTCTTTGTGCTGAAGATTCTTATACTGCTGTAAAATGGTGTTCCTTTGGTAGAGAGAAAATAAAATTACTAATTTGAAACGTTTTCTATAGTTAGTTGTCTGTTGTTTGTGTGAGCAGGTTTGGGCCAATAGCTGCTTTGAATTCTTTTAAATTTGCACAGTTATGTAGCTCACCTGTTTGAAGAGAGGTAATGAGATCAGTGCTGCATGTTATGACCATAACATCTTATGGGTATATCTGTTCTTGGGTCACTGAATCTTATGGGGGTGGTTTAAGCCACTTAAAAGTCACTAAATAGTATATGCTGCATGGCTAATTTTGCACACAGACTGTTTTTAAGGGATAAATCTGGACATGTAAATATGCAGATCGTCTTCATCAGAAGATAAGTTACTGTACTTGAAGTTTCTGCAGACAAACATGTCTTATGATATGGCAAAAATAGACAACTTAAACAGCAGATAAAGGACATCTTAAAATGAGCATTCATTTTTCTATCGTATTAAATTCTCACCTCTGAATATGTTAGTATTTATGGGTGGAGTATATTATTTCAGCTATTATAATAAGTCCTGAAATGAGTTTAGAAAGCCAAGAATTGTTGGTATAGGCATATATGTGACAAGAAGTAAGGGTTTGACTTACAAGAATTAAACCTATAGGGTGAAAAAGTAAGGCAGATTAAGATCTGAAAGCATTTTGTTCTCCTTTCTGTTCTGCATTAATTCCTTAAACAGTCAGATCAAAAATTTCATTGAGTGGGATAAATATGAAGACATTATTAATGAAAGTTCTGTGTTAGCTACTCTACTATTTCATTAGTGCCTTAAATCATAAACAAGATTCACCTTGTGTGCACTATGCAACTCCAATTCCTGCTCAATATGTGGTAATTCTCTCCTTATTATTGTTGTGCTATTAGCAGTAGTTTTAGTAGAACCTTTAAATTGGCAATTTAGGGTGTTTTTAGGGGCCTCACTTTGTAGTAGTTATTTTAATTTGTACAGCATTCATTTTTTGCAGGGAAATAAAATGCTCTGTATATTCATTTAGAAGTAGTTGCCTTAGAAGTAGCAAGAACACAAAATTGGGAAGTTGGTCATCCTTCTTTTTCCTGGCATTAGTATAAAATCAGTACTCTGATAGCAGACCATCACCTCCGTACTTGTCTTTACCCACTGTTAAAATTATCCACTCATTTCTAGGCAGAGACTTTTCAGGAATATACTGAAGAACATACTCATTTACCTGACTGTATTGCTTCTGTGAAAGCTATAGGGAAAGTGACATTTTGAAGTGTTACATATTCATCGTTTGAAGGGAAATTGTGGCTTATTGGTGCTGATTTAGTGGATACAGCTCCACGAATACTCCCGTCCAGTTCTCGCTACAATGGATGAATTATTTTATACACCTTTAGCTTCTTTGCTAGTTCTGAGTCACAGTGCCTTCATGCAGAAGTTTGCTGCTTTGCCAGTTCTTTAACAATTACTGTGATAAAACAGTTTCATGTCTTTGTTTTATATACAGCCATTGATTCATTTCCTCATTTAAAAATTTACTTAGGTTCTGAACATGAGTTACCAGCCATGTCCATATGCAGCCAGTACAAAATTACTTCTGTCCATGAGTCTATGACCCAGGAGCACATTTCTTTTTCAAAGATTAGTGCATCCATAATCTTGTCCGTGTTACAATTCCTTTAATGTGTATGTCCTTGATGATGGATTTATGAATGTTTGGTTCTACCAAAGAATAACTTGAGTTGGAAGATGCCTGTGCCTGTCTAATTCACTGCTTGGCCTGTCTGTATTCCAAGGTTTCCTTAGAAAAGAGTCGTAGTTACCTGAAATCTGCTAGCATAGTCCCCCGTATGCTTCAGTCTTTCTAGTTTCTCTACCATGTTCACACTGTTCTCTAACAGTCATAGACTACAAGGTACAGTAGGTTGATTTTACATCTTCTCTGTCAGAAATAACACTCCATTTTACATAAAGTGGTGTTCCATCAGGATTACTTCTTACCTGATTTTTTTTTTTTTAAATGTATGTTCCTTTTCATTTGGTCACTAGGAGAGCCATTATCCCTCTCTGATCCGTCGTAATCACTTATAAGATAACAAAACCCTATTTTTGTTGAATACGAAATGCTTTTTCGTTTGAAAACAAAAGGCTTGTTCTCTGATTCAGTTAGGATAAGTTGTTTCTAGTTACATCTTTTTATCATGAGTTTATGTAATTTGATCAGTTAGAAGTATCTTCTTTCGTATTGTTGTGGTTTAACTCCAGTTAGCAAGTAAGCCCCACACAGCTGCTGACTCAGTTCCCCCAGTGGGATGGGGACGAGTCAGGACGGTAAAAGTGGAAAAAACCTGTGTCCTAAGGTCAGGACAGTTACTAGGGAAAGCAAAGCCACCCCCACAAACAAAGCAAAGCAAAGAATTCATTCACTGCTTCCATGGATAGGCAGGTGTTGAGCCTTCTATGGGAAAGCTGGGCTCCACCACATGTAGTGTTTACTTGGGAAGAAAAATACCGAAAGTTCAAATGTTCTTCTTCCTTCTTCTTTTTATTGAGCATGATGCTGTATGGTGTTGGATACCCTGGGGGTCAGTTGAAGCCAGCTGTGTCTACTCCCAGCTTGTGCTTCGCATCTGCAGCCCCTACCTGCTTTTGGGACAGTGTGAGAAACAGAAAAGGCTTTGATATTGTGCAGACATTATATATTTTTCAGCAATAGCTGTGACATGGGTATGTTACCAATGCTGTTTTTGTCACAAATCCTAAACATGACACCCTGTGAGCTACTATAGAAAAAATTAACCCTGTTGCAGGCAAAGCCAGTACATCTATCTTGACAACTGATTATTCTCTGTTTAAATTTCTCCTTTTACTTTTCCAGTCTATAGTTTTCTTTCTTTTGTTGAGAGCTTTTTTACTGGGTTTTGGGACTCAGCTGTTTCTGAATTTTCACTATTTTCTACAAACTGATTAGTTGGCTTTTGTGTTGCTTGGTCAGCACTGCCTCTGGCTCACGAAGCTCACCTACTTCAGATACCGTAGCTGAATCATTATAAAGAACATGGGAACATTGATAAAATAAATGAAGTGAATAAGCGGTTAACTATCTGCTCCACCCTCAGAGAAAAAGAGTAAATCACATGAAAAAAATTAACCTTTTGGTGAAAATGTTTTATTTCACAAGATCCATAGGGTCTTAAAACAAAACAAAATAATATATTAATTCCAAAAATTTGTTTCTACGCTACCTATTCTGAGCACTGGAAAATCTTTATTATTTAATGAAACAAAAAGAGACCTTCCAGCATGATTAACATCTAGATTTTAAACATCTTGTATCTAATCTTAAATAATCAATGGACACACATGTAAGAAATTTGTGGATCATGCACTGCCTGCTTGGAGGCACAGACTCCATTTCTATAGCAGTTTGAAAAGTTACAGGAAGTTTAGTGAAAGAGAGACAGTGCGGGGCTTTTTTCTTCCAAGATCTGTGAATAACAGTGTTAGAGCTCTCAACAGAAAAATGGCATATCGCTTTCTCACAAAATTTAGTGCAGAAGTTGAAGGTCTTTGACCTGGCTAGAGAAAGGTCAAAAGAAAGATGAACACAGAAGGAAAGAGCTATGTCCTAAGTTCTGGACAGCAAAAAATGAAACTTGATGATTTTGGATTATCTTTCCGTATCATTAGAACAGATACTAGATAATAGAAAACTTTTATGCTCTAGGTTGAAGGTTTACAATGCTTAAGTGTATTAAATTCTTAGAATAGTTTCTACATATTCTGACTAAATGTTTTACTGACCAGTCTAGATTTTTGTATAAGTAATAACATGCAGTATAAATTCTCCTTTACATTCCTTTAGTCTCTATACCAAATATCTGTGCAAAAAAATTACCTACAAGGGAGGAACTTTATTCTAGATTCTAGTGAGACAGTATTTTAGATAATCACATAAAAACTATTCAGTGCTTTCCTGTTAGTTTACAGTTACTTTTTTCCTAAATCACTTTTTCATATCATATCAGATGAATTACCAGTGTCAACGTCTTGTATTGCTTTTCCTGCTGTTACTGTTTCCTTCATAGTCTTTCTGTTTTTCAGTGCCATGGTCTGCAAGGCACAGCAAGAAGTGAAGGAGGTAGAAAATGGCACAGCTTAAAAGGAACAGAGGTTTCAGCAGCCATTGTCCCTGTATTTGGATCATTGCTTGGCAGAGCTCAAGGGTATTAATTCACTGTCTTTGCTAATTGAAACATCAAGCATCTTGCTTCCCTGAAAGTAGTGCTACCAACTGAATAGTTGAGAATCCATTTCTCAAGTTTTATGAGCATGAAGAAGATGATACCTGGTGTAGTCTTAAACTTGTTGCACTGCACTGCAGAGTAGTCATCTCTGTGGAAATGGGCTTAATGTTATCCTGTTCCATGACTGCCCAGTAATGAGCAGACTGCTGTTTAAGTACATGCAAGTCTTTCATTAAGTACTCAGTCCAGCAGTTCTCTTAATTTCAGTGTTTTTCTCTACTACAAGTACTACTGCTACTGCTAATTGATACATTCAAGCATATGCAATAGGTTGCTCTGGAAGAAAGACAACAGGTCAAAAGACGATAATTAAAAATTAAATTATGGCTCAAAGTGAAATGTTAAGGCACATGATCACAGATAACCTATGATTTACAAATCACATAACCTCAGATATTTGAGGAGACAGAGTTAAATCTATGTGCATTAATGAATAGTTTACTTGAGCAAAGCAGAACTGAATAGCTTTCAAATCATTTCAGCATAAATGGAAGTTAGTAGTTTACATCAAACTGCAGTGGTGTTTCAATTGTGTTCTGTTGTTCTTGCCACTCCTTTTTTCTGTAGATCAAGGAAAAATAATGAAAACTCCTATTTCTAACTAAAGGACTACCATAATTCAATGAAAAATATTCTAAAATTTTCTTTTTATTCTAATCTGACAGGATATGAAACCAGTTAAGCACTCACTTTACCAAAAGGCTTGCATTAAACACAGGTGTTTAGTTAAAAAGAGGGGAATAACGAATACAGAAAAAATGTTCTGGTTCTATTAGATTATCTGCTGGAGATCTGAATTTCCAAGAGTAGTGCCCAGATACACAAAAGACTTCAGGACCTTTCTTTGAGTCCCTTTTAGCCAAATGAATTAGTTAAACCTTCATTTTGTTTAACAGTACAAGGAAGTTTAGACAGCTAATGTGTTTAAGACGACCAGGCTGTTTTAGCAAAGACTTTTTTTTCTATGAGAACTCATAGATGACTCTTCTAATTCATGAAGGTGTAGCTCTCATTTCAGAGACATTGTAGATAATGTCTCTTGTTCCACTGGAATATACCAAATGGCATATCCCCTCTCTTAAAAAATAGAATAGGCATGTCGCAATCTTTATTATAGATTATGGCTATTCGCTCTCTTCTTTGGAGTATTAATTAACCTCTACAGTTGAATTTTATTCAGCTGTTGCCTGATCAGAATCAATGTTTTGCCCGGAGACCTTGTCAAATAAATTGTGGTTTCTCAGCATCATCAGATTATTTCTACAGGGAAGCTTGTAAGTTCTTTGGGCAGGACTTTCAGAAAGAGAAGGAAACAAAGAGAGAGAGCGAGAGAGACAGAATGAGAAAGGAAAGGAAAGAAGAAAGAAAAGGAAAGGAAAGAAAAGAAAAGAAAAGAGAAAAGAAAAGATTGAAAGAGAGAAAGAAATAAAAAAGTTCAAAATACATGATTTGCTTGTACAGCTAGGACATCTTCTTTATATTTTTATGGATGTATTTTCTAATCAATATATTGATGAATGTGATGCTGAGTTTTGCTTCTCTCTCATATTCTTTGTCACAAAATTATTTCCACTGTCTTTTTGGTATTTTTTTGAGAAAAAACACCAATCTCACCTGCCTGTCTGCCCCAAAGCAAACCCACCCCCACCTCTAATGCCCAGATTTTGTGTGTATTTCTCTAGTTATAGTGGAAATGTCTATCAGTTCTCTGTTAAAATTCAATTATAATTTTTAACTTAATCTGAATTTACTAGATTCTACTATTTAAGTTTATTCTACTACTACACCTCTAATACCAAACTAAATAGGAACTTTCTATATTTATAGAATTCAATCCAACTCATTAAAACCTTTTTTCAGTGTTGAATTGTTTTCAAAAATGGATTTTATTAAAAATGCTTTAGAAATATATAGGTTTAGGGTGTAATATGTGACTTGAGTTTAACACAGTGAATTCCAACTCTGAGTATGAACACTAAGCAAGTGGCCAATAACAATGTAAAAAATATTAAGTATAACTGAAAACCATGAAGACCGTGATTTCCATTCAGACTTATTCTATATGCATTACTAATATATGCAGTCCTAATACTGTGAACTTTTAAGCTATTTTTAACTTCTAAAAGAGACAGAGAAATTTTATTTGAAAATTTAAATAATTTATGATGTTCAATATACGTGAGACACCATACACACCACAGAAATTGGTTTTGTTTTTACCTTTCAAAAAGAAAAACACCATTGGGGAATATATACAGCTAAAACTGCAGTACTTTTCTTTTGTAAATTATTTTCTGTGCCTGCTGTGCTAAAATGTGTTCTCATAAAATGTACATAGGCATAGTCAGAATCTGACTGTAGAGATATGGTATAAATGAATACAAAATACAAATTCAAAAATAGGAATGTACCTTTGGCAGGAATTTACCAGTTTAGAATGTGTATATGGGCAGTGATAACAAAAAAATTCAAACCTTTAATACTTTCAGAATAATTAAAAATATATTTATACAACATAGTATATTCTTCAGCCAGCAAAAGCTGAATTGAAACATTTCTAAATTTTATGTGTGGGTATTTTTGTACAAGGATAAACCTTCTCTGCAATGAACATATCAATTAAAAAAATGATGTATGTGATGTAGTGAATTCTGCTTTTCCCATTCCCTACACACAATAGGGAGAAAAATCCAGAATATTTACTGCCTAATTTGTAAGTTCTTTGGAAACAAATTATGTGTGTCCAAAAGGGAGGACTTGGGGACTGTAGACCCCATCACTGGACTTTGTGATGTGGCACAACAGCTCACAGTCTATAAACCTGCACAGCCTTTTTTTAGATGTGTTATAATAATTTCAAGGGTTTTTATGATGAGAAATATTTGATCTTAGCATATATATTCTGGCTTCCACTTTTCAGTGTTACACAGAAATTCAGAAGAAGCCACGTTACCCACCCATAAGGCTCATTTAAAAGCTAAACTAACCATAGCTATACATTTAAGTGTCTGAGTCATTAAAACTTTCATGGTGAAAAAGGGCAGTGAACAACTGGGTATGCTGGTTATGTCATGTGGCTTAAACTTTCTCTATAATATGCCACTTTGGGGCAGAAATTATGGTCTGCTTTGCATTATTATTCTTCTGCCTTCCATACAGTCTTTTAATGTGGGACTGGCAAGAGGTGCTTGTTTTCCTTTTCATAAGATGAAATTTACCTCAATATACCAATGGAATTAAGTAAGTAGGATGTCCAATTCATAGTTAGTCCCTGTATTTTTTGTTTGGTTGGCGTTTTTTTGGTTTTGTTTTGTTTTGTTTGTTTATTTGTTTCCTGTCTGTGAAATTCTAATGTTTCGGGAAAAATCATAAGCAACAAGCTGGAATACTTATATTATTGGTTTGAGACATGGTAAACATGTATAAAATTCTCTGCACAACTCATATTTTTCTTTAGCATTTTTCTTTCCCACAGAAGAAATAGTACATTTCTTGACTGTTTGAATGTTGTTCTCTGTATAAATAAATAGTGTTTTAAAATGTTTTAAGGACAATTTGCATGCAATAGCAACTTAAAGGAGTATTATGGAAGCAGTGCCAAACTCTGCTGAGCATTCCTCTTAGATGTAGTCTCACCGATAATTTTAGACACAGCACATAAAAGTGTTAACTTTCCACTCTGTTATTGGAATGACATTCTGGTGAAAGATTTCTGTAAAAAACCATTAACTTTTAGTGTAATTGCATTAATCTAAACTATGTTCAGGTAAATAAAATAATTGTCCTGCATGTAGAAAGGAGGACATACTTAGCCAACTGAAGGAGTACGTTTTGGTGACTGGCAGTGATCTTTCAGAAGAGCTTGTATGATTTTTTTTCTGATCTATCTTTTAACTCTGTCCTAGGAAAATATATTAACTTGGAATGATACAAGCATCAGAAGGCATTAAAAGATTATTTCTGTAGTTTTGACTGAAAACTAACTAAGAACTATTTCAAATTATGCACTTACCTGCTGTGTTATAGGTCATTAGCCAGCATCGTTGTATTTTGAGCTGAATATGAAATTAGATTTAAATCAGGACAAAGTAAAATATATGGCATCTGGTAGTCTTGCTATGATAATTTAGCCTTTTTCTTCCACTTCCTACAATGAAGAAATAGTTATTCTACTGCATACATTGTACAGAAGAAAATTTTGTTTCTTGACAAGTAAGGTAGACTGATCTAGTTATTTTACGTGAAACCTTGAAATGCAGAAAATGAGATTTGCTTTTAGTACATTTTAGCCATATTCAAGGTCTTTATCTGCCAATATTTAGAGTCAATAGTCATTTCTTTCTCGTAAGTGCAAATAGTTGGGTGTGGAGAACAGGAATAATATTACACTTTGTTTTCTTTCATTAAAGTAGGTTTTCTCATTTTACCTTGATGATACAATACTTCCTTAGTTTGCTTTCGTATAACATTTTGTTGTATTTGGTTATTTCCAGTTTCTGTGATTTTCTTTGTTTCCATTAGAATATAATTACAGATACTGAGAGCAATTTTTATAATATTAGTTTTTAAGTTAAGATAATGCAAATCCTTTGAAAAATTTTAGTATTATGTATATATCTTTGTATTATCTCTCTGCTTTCTATGCAGGATCGAGATAAAAAATATGACAGGTACTGCTCAGGCATACATGTGCATACTTCATCAAAATGAATTTTAAAGTAGGAATACTCTGTTTTTGCTGTCAGGTCCATGTGAGTTCTTAAACAACATACACTCACCATCAAGAAGATTAAAATCCTTTTGTTATTTTACATTTCCAGCACTGTGAAAAGTGCAGTTTTTTTAGAAAATACAAATAGAGAAATAAAATTAGGTAAAATTTAAATAATGCTGTTTGATTATTAAATGCTTCTAGCCTGCCTCAAAGTAATAATTTTCTAAATATTTTTTATAGAATTCTTACTCAAGTGTTGTAGTTAAAATCAAGGATGTCAATGTGCCTGTTATAAATGGTACTGTATTTGTCTCATTTATACTTTGACATGAAGGCTTTTACGTGAAACTAATACATTCTGTCTCTATGCTGTGTGACAGAAGGCACATAAACACACATTGCCTGTTTGTAGTTTATATAGAAACACAGTGCCTAGCTTATCTTAAAACACTGAGTCTTTCTTCTACGAGTCATTCAAAAAGAACTAGAACAGAGTCCAAATTTCATGAATGTTATATTTTTACCTGCCACTGATTCTGAGCAAATGGAGCACTCTAACTAATGCAGATGCTGCACAGAAGCAGTATCAGGGTTTTGGCAGTATTTTCCTCTTTGTAAAGAATATGATCTTTAAATGAGCTCCCCATTTGGGAGAAGCTGTAAGAGGTAGTTAATATCATGCCTCAGTATTTCATAAGCTCTGGATAAATTTGGTGTTTGTGATAGATTGTCTTCAAGAGCAAAATACTATATTTTTCTGTAATGTGTTTACTGCCAGTCTTCTAAAAACCATATGACAGCTCATAAACACATATATGTTAGATACTAATTTCTATGGGTGATGTGTCTTCATGTTCCTGCCCATGGCGAGGAGGTCAGAACTAGATGATCTGAAAGATCCCTTCCAACACAAATCATTCTATGATTATTGCACAGTATTTGAACTTGGAATACTTTAAATGTAATTTTTTTATGTCAGAATTTTCCTTTGGACTAGGATCACTACTTAGTTTTGCCTTCTGCCATCATGGGGTGTTCCTGCCTTGTTGCAGTTGTTTGGATTTGAAGTGTGATTTTTTTTCCGAAGCAAACCTCATGGCTGTTTTCAGTTGCCATTCTTTGCTTCAGCCCAGCCGTGCATAGCGGGAGAGATGGATGGCCTGATAAGGACTTCTGGATAGTCAGATTCTTGGGCCAGGTAAGACCAAGGCTGAAGTGTAGTTTCCTTAAATATAGGGCGTGTGGATTATTCTGATGTACATATTCACTGAACTACCCATAAAGTAGAACAGGCAGTGTGTACAAGCCAAAACTAATGGTTTTGAAGTCACAGAAAGCTTAATAATGCCCCTGACATTAATAATCTCACGAGAGTAATTTTTATAGCATATTTGATTCAATAGATAAAAGTTCTACAAAGTGGCATTGTATTTTGGTTAAATATACACACCAAGTGTAACTGCTGTGTTGCAGTTCGGTTCTTCTGTCTTCAAAGAATTGACTAGTTTGTCTTTAACTAATTAATTTCCAAGATTACCAACAAATTTACTTTTTTTTATAAATTTTTTGTAGGCCCTGTTAAGTTGTTTTTTGTTTGGGGTGGTTCTTTTTTTGTTTGTTTTTTCCTCTTTTTTATTTATAGCATGTTGAATTTGGTAACACTGATGCCAGAAAAAAAGGGTTTAGGACTGGAAGTAGATCAGAATTATTTTTCTTGTCATCTCCTTTATTCTGTAGTGGCAAATAGTCTTAGTGCCTATAGATAAAAGTTAAAAGTATTTGTCTTAAGGAAATAAGAAAGCTGAACTAACACTTCCTCTCCTAGAGACTTCTTTCTCTTAGGCAGATGGGCTCTGCCCACCTTCAGCTGAAAGTCATGATTCATCTATGAACAGCAAAGCCCATCCTACACAGAACCTCATAAATATATAAAACTGTTAAAGACTACATGATTCAGCACTGTTTTAGATGAAAAATAGTCATGGACAATAATAAGCCTGTGGAAGTGAATTATATACTGTGTTCATTATGGAGGACATATCAAAATCTGTAAATTCAATTTTAAAAAATTCCATAAATTCAATAAAAATTTCCAGGAATTCTTCTGTGTGCTTGACCCATGACACAAATCATATGTTTCAAACTCTTTTCATGTGGCTAAACTGACTTGGCTAATCATGCAAGTAAAATAGAAGATGTCTGAAACTATTCTGAGAATTTCATATTTCCCCAGGGCCGTGGATAAATAGCTAGTGACTGTTGAAATGGAAATCAGTTCTAGTAAAACAGATATTAGTTCTAGTAAAACAGATATTTAATTTATATAGTCTTATAATCTAACAGGTTTAGTATTTTCTCTTTTAAAAAATATTATTGAGAAGTTGCCAACAGACTGAAAAAATCGGATAGTTCTTAATTAGTTGTCAATTTGCTGCAGATGTACTACTTAACTGAAGATACAAATGAGTGTAGGAAGATCTCCAGACTTAAATATTATCAAAGATAAGTTCAGTATTCAAGCTACTTTTTACCTCTTGCTTGGAGAAAGCTGCAAGCTTAAATTAAAGCCATTTGCTTTATCTCCTGTTTGCCTAAATGTCTTTAAGACTGACAGTTATATGAAAGAGAGGACATGTAAAAAGAAAATGGAATGTCTGTTGTCACTCATTAAAATGATACTGAAACAGTGCTTTTTAATTAGTGCATTCTGATATATATAAAACTTATTTTGTCTTGCCAGTCCGCCAAGGACAAATGGCTAATTCTTAATCTCTTAGAATGCTTTGGTAATTAACCTGTCATGGTGAGGTCTAGCATTGTGGAGCTGTATTTCAAGATAAGTTCATGGCATAATATGTCATTATATTGTGTGTTTACAAAAACAATTTACAGAGATATTAAACTGGTGGTTTCTAAACCATGACATTCAATCAAGATTTTAAAAAGAAGCACAGAAGTAAGTGCCAGATAAATTAGCCCTTAAGATTACATTTGTACCTCACTGCTCACTTACTGTGCTCTTAATTAGACATTGAATGTGTATTTGGTAAGACAGTAACTGAAATAAACAACGAAAAGAGTTATTTATTCTATTTTACATCCTTGAGATGGCAGTGCAAACAATCATTAATTCTTTCTCAAGAGGAATAACGTTCAACTATATGAGTGAATTGTGGCAGTGTTGAGAAAACACAGGGTATTTTGAGATTTAGGCATTGCATGAAATAATTAGGTTTTAATTATTTCTTATAATAGTGGTAGACCTATGTGAATAAAGCAATAAAAAAGGGAAAATATCTTCCCTCTTTCTTTCTTCTTGCATTATCTTTCCATGAAAATGAACAATTATGATTCCAGTCAAACTTAACACCATTAATTTCCATTGGATTCTCCTTTTTATGTTATCATTTATCCTTTCTTCTATTCTTTCTCAGTTTTGTTCAGTATTTTATTTTAGTCCTGAAGTGTGTTGCTGCAAAACTGCAAGACTCATCTATATGCTTTTTTTTTTTAAATCCCATTAAAGAAAACAACTGCCAAAAATATCGACTTAGAATGCAAACAACCCCTGAAAATAATGTATTATAATAATGTTCGTTGTAAAATTATAAACTCTAATATATCTTTGGGTTTTTTGAAACCCTTCTGATGCAAATTTAGATAAGAATTGAAATAAGCATATCTGCCAAAGAGAAAAAGTGGCAAGATGGACCTTCCAGTTTTCCAACAGGGTCACTAAGTAAAGATGGAACAGTTGGAACACAAAAGTGAGGGATGGATAATGTTGGAAAAGTCTGAAGGTACAATTACATTTAAGAACTTCTTAGAATGATTTACTGCCATGTGTTACAGC
>VYXC01003426.1:24362-36227 GCA_013397175.1 Platysteira castanea
CGGGGAAGGGAAGACTAGGGAAGGGAAGACTGGGGGAGGGAAGATTGGAAAGACTGGGGAAGGGAACACCGGGGAAGGGAAGATTGGGAGGGAAGATTGGGAGGGAAGATTGGGAGAGAAGATTGCCATCTTGTGGAGAGCACCTCGGGGAGGCTGAGGACAAGGAAAAGCCGTGGCTCACAGCACAGGTTCTGAGACCCCCCAGCAACTGGGACAGCTCTGAAGAGCCCAGAACTCCCCTGAGTTCACCATCCCAAGCCCACCCCGGAGCAGTTCTGCAGCCTCTGGCTCCCAGCAGAGTGGCAAACTGCAGAGCCACTCTCCCCGACCTCCCAGGGAGATGCCATGCCTCTGCTCCTCCCCAAAACACAGATCAAAATTTAAATGAAGAAGAGGTAGATGGCTCTCCCCTCATTTGGAGGACCACCCTGAGCTCACTGCTGGTTTAAATGACTTTAAATGACTTTTAGCTCTGTGCAGGTTCATGGCACCACCAGAAGCGTCTGCCCCTTACCTGGAGGACAGTGGGGAGAACCAGCTCTGGGAAGCCAATGCTGTGGGCTTGGCCATGGAGATACTCCAGCAGCAGGTCATAGAGCTGGTCAATGAGTCCATCCTGAGCAGGGGAAACACAAATCAAGTGGCTGCACACGACACAGACCCCACAGATTCCCTACAGCAACTCCACCCTGGGGATTTTCCAGACTGGGAGAGGCATCTCCAGCCTTTGGGGACAGGACATGGAGCACGTTCCTTGTGCTCTGCTGGTCACAGGGAACCCAGGCACTGCTGGAGGCCCAGGCCCCACTTACTCTGAAGGCTTTTTCCTGCAGGTTGGCGTTGGAGAGCTTCAGGATGACGGCGAAGTTGATGGGCTTGGAGCTCATCCGGCCTGGCTTCTTGTTGAAATCCACCTGCTGGAAAACCTGGCAGAGAAAAGAAAGGAGTGTAAAGGTGATGGCAGCACAAAGCAAACATCAAACGACCCGGCTGAGAGCGTGCAGTGGTGGCAGAGCCAAGACAGTCCAGAAACCCCAACTCCTGATCACAGCTGTCCTAAAAATCCCAGCTGGGCACGGGGAGGGAGCAAACACCAAGCACAGCTGAGGCTGGGGAGACCTGGGTGAGAAAGGTGCTGAGGTGTGAAGAGGAAACCAACCCAAGCAAGAGCAGAGAAACTGAGCTTTGTTGCTCAGCCCCACCCTTCTCACGGCCAGAGGTTTCACCTCACAGCTGGAGCGGGTTTTGGAGCTGTCCCTGGAGGTGAGGAGGTTTTCAGAGCGAGACTGAACGGTGCTTACACCAAATTCACTGCAAGAACTGTCCCAGAACCACCCCAAAGCACCAGGCAGGGGGAAAATTCCCAGAGATCCCCACCACAGGACCCCACCTGGCAATCAAGAGAGGCCTCTGTGTCTGGGCAAACACAATAAAGAGGCTCTCACACCTGCCAGGTTCAGCAGAAAAGAGGGGAAAGCCCCTTTATTTACATATGTCACATTCTTATACAATTCCCAACTCCCCAAGGGATTGGAGGACATGTCACTTCCTTCTCAATCCCACTGGAGAAGAAAGATGCTCATCAAAGTTCTCTTATCACAAAAGGAGTGAAAAACAGAAAATACCATTAAGTAAACATTGGCCGTTATTTACATGAAACTCTGTGAGAAAGAAATCTGACTCCAAGGTTATACAGAAGGCTTTAGCAAAAACCAGGGCAACAGGCCTCAACGGCAATAGATGCTCATTTAAACAAAAAAAAAAAGCCCCCAGCTGGTGACATTTGCACATCAGATACACCCACAGCAGGCAAGGAGCACGTCCTGCCCACCCACACCCGGGAGCACCCGAGAGCAGCCCCAGCTCCCCTCTCCCTGTGCCCAAACGCTCTGGAATTGCCCTCCTGAGCAGGAAATCACTGCTCTCCTCTCAGAGCAGCAGCAGCACATCCATCAGCAGCCCCCAGCAGGGCAGGGAAGCAGCACTGGGGCTGCTCCAGGCCCGGGGGAGGCTGCAAGGGTCAGGGCAGTGTCCCCAGGCCACAGCAGCCCCGAGGCTGCCATCGATTCCTGACTTGCTAAAGCTCAATCCAGGTTATTCAGAACGTGGGGGCTTGTGCAAACAAAGAGCCCTTGCCTGGGGAATCGATGCCATAAACCTCGTTATGCACAGTTATTTCTTTGGCCCAAACAGAGCTATCGATCCCCGGGTCAGACACATTAAAGGCGTCCTGGGGGCTCCCCGGGATCCTCCCACGCCTCCAGGCAGGCAGGGAAGTGCAGCCAGAGGGTTTGGAAGTGGCCCAGGAGGTGGCAGGGAGCTGGGCAGGGCCTTTGGGAAGGGCAGGAAGCGTGGTTCCCATGGCAGGGCTGACAGCCAGGCGGAGGGAGAGCGTGGCTGGTGTCTAGGAATCCTGGGGCAGGGTGGGAAGGGGACAATGAGGGAGCAGCAGAATGTCACCAGCCAAGAGTGTGGCTGAAGGGATAACCACAGGCAGACAGAGGGGAGGACGGGGCAGCACAGGCAGGAAGGAGAGGGATTTTTGGCACTCCCAAGCTCCCAATTTCCACTCGGAGCGGGAAGGGAGCTGGGATACACAATCCCCACTGCCAGAGTGCAAACCAGCTCTGCACCGCAGCACTCCCACTGCATCCCCCCCTTCTTCCTGCCCTCAGGCTCGGGGAAAAGCCCCTGGTGTTGCCCTGGTTTTTGCTAAAGCCTTCTGTTTTAATCTTGGAGTCAGAATTCTTTCTCACACAGTTTCATGTAAATAATGGCCAATGTTTACTTAACGGTATTTTCTGGTTTTCATTCCTTTTGTGTTAAGAGAACTTTGATGAGCATCTTTCTTCTCCAGTGGGATTGAGAAGGAAGTGACATGTTCTCCAATCCCTTGGGGAGTTGGGAATTGTATAAGAATGTGACATATGTAAATAAAGGGGCTTTTTCCCTCCTTTCTGCTGAACCTGGCAGGTGTGAGAGCGCCTTTATTGTGTTTGCCCAGACACACCCTGGCATCTGCTGTGATCCCGAGCTGGCAGCCCCAGTGCTGGGGCCCAGGCTCCTTGCTGAGCCAGCCTGCAGCTTCCCCAGCCCTGTCCCTCGCTCCCCCCTCACTGAGGGCTGAGCAAATCTCATTAAACTGCTCCAACAGAGTCCAACTTCATGGCCAAGCTCAGCCGAGCTGCCCAACTCTCCGCAGAAGCTGGCTCGGGTCCCGAAAGAGCTGGGGGTGGAAGGGACCCCTGCAAGTCACCTCCAACAGGAGCCTCAGCCCTGCCCACTCAAACATTCTGAGAATCTCTGAGGACAGACCCTCCATCAACCATCCAGGCCTGTTCCAGCCTCCCCCACCAAACTGCTGGGAATTTCCTGGGTTTTTCTTCCATTTCCCACTGTCTGCAGTCAGGAACAACTCTGCCCTCACCGAGAGCTGACCACATCAGCAGGATGGAGCTTGGGGAATTCCTGCAGCAGGCTGAGGCTCTGAGTGCCTCTGGCAACCCCTGTGCCCACTCCAGCTGCAGCAGCTCAGCCCCTGGGGCTCATTCCTGCACCCAGGTACAACTCACAGACAACAAAAGCTGAGCCCTGTTCTCTCCCCAAGTCTGTGCGCCAGGGATTTTAGGGAGTGAGCAGAGTGGGAGCTGCTGTGGAGGGAGTGAGCAGAGTGGGAGCTGCTGGGGAGGGAGTGAGTGTGTTCATCAGGGAGAAGGGGCCAGCAGGGACCAGCCCACCTCGAGGATGAAGGGCAGCACGGGGATGAAGGTCCTGGTGCTCTCGGCCAGCAGGGTGAGGGCACGGACGCAGTGCATGCGCAGGGGGTAGAACCGAGCTGTTGGCACCAGCCTGGGCAGGAAAAACAAACAAAAATAAATGATATTAGGTCAGGTTTATACAGGAACTGCACCTGCAGCCTTCAGAGACGCAGGAGAGCGGTTCCTGCTCTGCTGAGGAAATCTGCACAGCAGCAGCCTGGGCTCTGAGGCCACCCCGTAGCTGGAAATGAAATTCCCACGTTAAATCCTGAATGCTGACACACAGATTCCTCCTGCCACAGCCCAGCTCTGCTGGGAGAAAAGGCTCCAGAGCTGTGCAGCTGAGGTTTGTCACTGATGCCCAGCCCCTGCCAGGCTGGGACTGAGCAGGATCAGCTCCCCCAGGAGCAGAGAATGGAGAGCAACCCCTAAAATCCCCCAGCCCTCATTTCTGCCCCGCTCTCAAGCCCCTCACTCAACCACCTGCACCTGAAGTCATGGAAGCCTCCAGCATCAAGAATTGTATGTTTTTAAGCCCCAGCTCACAGATGACGACCCAAGCTGATAAATGAACCCCTCCTTCCCCAAAGGGCTCGCTGAGCAACCCAGGAGAGCCCACAAAATCAAGATGTTTCAGCAGGCACCATAAATCAGCTGCATCCCCCCTCCAAACAGTGAAATAATTATCACTGGATCCATTACAGAAATAAATCTGCTTCACACCCCTGCCCTGGCACCTCTGGAGATGACGAAAGCCATTCTCAGGAATTAATTGATCGAGGAATAAAGCTGCTCAGTGTATGGATTTACTGTAAACCAAGGCTGTTCATCTCAGAGCTCCCCATCCCGGGCTGGGTGCACCAGGAATGCCAAACACGGCTGGGGCCAGCTCTGCTGAGGGAGGTCCCACTGCCCAGTCCCCAAAAAGGGACTCATTTGGCCTCAGAGCAGAGTCCCCAGTGCTTTTCCATCACTCGGGATGGCTCCTGTGCTGCTCCCGAGGCTTGGTTTGACGTGGCACAGCTCCTTCTGTCACAGCTGGCGAGCAGAGAGGGCACTGAAAGCTCCTCTCAGCACCAGCCTCAGGTCACCCAGGCCGCCCCTGCCTCCCTCCCTGCCCCTGCTGAGAGGCTGGGATGCCACAGGCACCAAAAATCCTCATTTAAACACGTGCCAGGGAACAGCTCTGCTGCTGGAGCTCGGGCTGGGAGCAGAAATCCCCGCCAGGAAAAGTTTATGGGGAAAAGGGAGAGCAGAAGAGGAGCTTCTGCTGCTAAAAACAGCGCCCAGCGAGGAGAGGTGCCAGCACAGGGCTCAAAAACAGGAGCCAGGGGAGGATGAAGCAGGCCCCAGGGACAGAGGGACACAGGGACAGAGGGACACAGGGACACGTGTTCCCTGTCCTTGTCCTTTATACCCCAGACACCGGCCTGGCTCGGGAAGGAACCCAGGTGGGACCTGTTTCTCTTTTCCCAACCATGGAATCCCAGAATCCTGGGATGGTTTGGGTTGGAAGGGACTTAGAGCTCACCCAGTGCCACCCCTGCCTGGGCAGGGACACCTCCCACTGTCCCAGGCTGCTCCCAGCCCTGTCCAGCCTGGCCTTGGGCTCTGCCAGGGACGGGGCAGTTTCTCTGGGAAACGCATTCCAGGGCCTCCCCACCCTCAGGAGGAGGAATCTTTGCCTGGTATCTCATCTGAAATCCTCTCTCCCCATCTTTCTGGCAGCTCCCTCAGGTCCTGGAAGGCCACAACGAGGTCACCCCAAACCCATCTGTGGGGTTCCCAAACCTCCAAAGCCTCGTCAGGCAGTGCCTGCAGCTCACGCCAAGCTGAGACTCACCCCACTCCCCTCTCCTTGGCCCCAGAGCCCTGATTTATCTGCTGGACAGGCAGGAAGCTGCCTGGATCCATCCCCTGGATCCATCCCCAGGATCCATCCCCATGGATCCATCCCCCAGGATCCATCCCCCTGGATCCATCCCCCAGGATCCATCCCCCTGGATCCATCCCCCTGGATCCATCCCCAGGATCCATCCCCAGGATCCATCCCCAGGATCCATCCCCCTGGATCCATCCCCCTGGATCCATCCCCAGGATCCATCCCCAGGATCCATCCCCAGGATCCATCCCCCTGGATCCATCCCCCTGGATCCATCCCCAGGATCCATCCCCTGGATCCATCCCCTGGATCCATCCCCTGGATCCATCCCCTGGATCCATCCCCTGGATCCATCCCCCTGGATCCATCCCCCAGGATCCATCCCCCTGGATCCATCCCCCTGGATCCATCCCCTGGATCCATCCCCAGGATCCATCCCCAGGAGCAGCAGGGGATGGGAGGAGGGATGTTTGCATCCTCTTATCTGCTCGTTTAAATCTGCTTATCTCCATCACCACCGGGCAGTTTTTTTGCAGGCCGGGTTTCAGAGCCCAGAATCTGGTTAACAGAGCTAACAGGATTTGGGAAGATCACCAGAGATCCCCAAAATTCCCTCAATGCTCGTTATCAACGGCCACCTCAGAGCACAAACGTTTCATCCACACAAACTGACGGGAGGAGGGAATTCTCAGCAGACATCCCGAAAATAACAACTGTGTCCCACTTCCTCAAATCCCAGCCAACAGGCACCAAAAATGCAGCTTCCACACGTATTTACAGAGCTGGAGATGAGGATTTTCTGAAGCAAGGCAGATAGTTTTGCTCGCATTACAAGGATAATCTGCTCAGGTTATTCAGACTGAGACTTTTCTTACACAAAGAGGGAAGAATAACCCACACCACAACTCTGTCACCACCACCTAAACAGGTGCTCGCACACATCTCAGGCTGGAAAATTTCAATTAAAAGCAGCTTGGAGACCATTCAGGGTTAAATCCAAATCACAGAGCAGCAAAATAACCCCGTAAACAGAAGCAGAGCAAAAAGAACTGAGGCTCCCACTCACTTGATGCAGCCAATAATGACCTGTGCCAAGGGGTAGATCAGGGGCTCCATGACCTCGCTGGGGTGGATGGTGCTGAGAACTCGACACCAGAAGTACAGGCAGTGGATGTACTGCCAGTTATAGACTGACTGGAAGTTCTCCTGCAGGAAATGGGGGAGAAAAAAAATAAATAAAGGTGGAAACTTGAAAACGTGGCACTTGAGAGGTGCTCCCTCTGCTTCCTGCCCTGGCTCATTGTATCCAGGAGGAACAAGCTGCCATTTGGGCTCACTGGGCACCAGGCAGTGAGGAAATAAAGGGAATAAACCCAGCCTGGTGCTGCTGGAGTGTGGCTGCTTCCCTGTTGCCCTGGTTTTTGCTAAAGCCTTCTGTTTTAACCTTGGAGTCAGATTCTTTCACACAGTTTCATGTAAATAATGGCCAATGTTTACTTAACGGTATTTTCTGTTTTTCATTCCTTTTGTGAGAAGAGAAAGTTTGATGAGCATCTTTTTTCTCCAGTGGGATTGAGGAGGAAGTGACATGTTCTCCAATCCCTTGTAGAATTGAGAATTCTATAAAATATGATGTATGTAAATAAAGTCTCTCTTTTCCCTCCTTTGTGCTGAACCTAGCAGGTGTGAGCGTGTCCTTTATTGTGTTTTCAAGACTCTGGGCAGCAGCTCTTAGTGCCAGATTATATAAAAGTCCACCTAGAGCAGGAGACCCTGAGGGAAACCTTTCCCAAAAAGTTCTGTAGCTCTGCAGGTATCCCCCCCAAAACACTCACAAAGTGCCTCAGCCCCCACTTGTGGTTTTTTCCAGACTTTCAAGGCCCAGCTGATCTCTTCTGCATGGAAAACCAGGATGCACAAGTCCTGAGACAGGGACAGAATCCTTTAATTGCAGCCACTGGGCCACACCTTGCAGCAGGGACTTAAGCCAAGCCACAGCTGGGCACGGCCCAGCTCTGCCAGCTCTGCCCAGGTCACTGAGATGCACCAAAAAGCTTTTCTGAGCTTCTCCTGCACAGGAGCAGACGAGCAATCTGCTCTGGTAATCACCTCCCAGCCCCATTTTAACAGGCTCAGTGCCTGCATTTGGGCATTTTGGGGGTGCCATTCCCACCCCGAGCTCCACAGCCCTCCCCAGCTGTGAAACCAAGTGGATTTGCTCCTTGTCTGGGCCACAGTTGAGGGTGTAAGGAGCCAGTGCAATCCAATTAGGGGATCTGCAGCCCAGACTTCATTTATCTCTGCTTATTTATCCCCGTGTCTGCCCAGCCAGCAGATTTAGGTGGGCACCAATCCTGCCCTGTTTGGGGGCAGCTGAACAATTAATCCGTGGGGTCTGTTTTGCTAAACAGGACTAAATCCAGGATTAGCAATCTGACTCGGATTTCCCGGGTCAGACTGGAGGTGGCTGAAACCAGGGCTGCTCCCCAAAGGTCTGAGCTGCTTTGTTCATTTTAGTTCTTTAACCAGCACGGGATTTTCTGGGGAGATGCAACACCCCGGGCTGGCTCCTGAGCTGTTTTACCCTCAGGTTTTGTAACAGAGGCTGCAAACAGCAGCCTCAGAGTGGAAAAGGGTGTCCAAGATGGAAAGTGCAGCACAAACTGTGCCCAAGCGGGGACAGAAAAGCGACTCCCACCCTGCAGGAGGGTTTGGATTCACCCATGGGACACCTTCCACCATCCCAGGCTGCTCAGAGCTTCATCCAGCCTGGCCTGGGAGGCTCCCAGGGATGGGGCAGCCACAGCTTCTCCTGTGCCAGGGCCTCCCCGCCCTCCCAGAAGGAAGAATTCCTTCCCAGTATCCAATCTAACCCTGCCCTCTCCATCCCCCCTCACCCTGCCACTCCAAGCCCTTGGAAATAGCTGGGTAGAAACTTTCCCACAGCCTCCTTTCAGGTCTTAGGAGGCCACCCCAAAGCTTAAATTTCCTCTCCTTCCTGGCTGGAATTTCAGCACAGCCAGCTCCCAGCTCCCAGCAATGGCTCAGACACCACCAGAGCCTCAAGGGGTGACTGCAACTCCTCCTCTCCCCACATTTCCCCCTAGGATGGGGAGAAAGCTCCTTCCCCAGCAGGGCCAGCTGCCCACCTTCTTCCTGAGGGTCATGGCGCTGCGCAGGTGGATGGCCAGCTGGCGGATGTAGATGAAGCTGTGCTGATAAGAGGTGTGAGTGTCCAGGGCAAACATCTCGGTCAGCGTGCGCTGCATGAAGCTGATCATGGGCAGCACGTTGGGAGAGGTGAACCTGGAGTTCTTCACAAAGGCGATGTACATTTGCTGGGAGGGGAAAAGGACAACAAACCACCACGTGAAATAGAGCAAAAAAAAACATTTTTGACCTTCTCTGTCCCTCCAAAGCAGGGCTGAAGTGCTGCTTTTATCACACAGAGCAGTAACCCAGCCTGCTCCTTCTCCAGGGGGAACAGAGCGTGTTCAGCTCGGAGATGTGCCCATCACTGCCTGGCAGCAAGGCTGGAGGAGGGTCTGGGGCACACGTGGGGATGGCTGGGCACAGCTGCCCTGCTCAGGTGCCACTGTGACAGGAAGAGACACTTGTGTTGCCCTGGTTTTTGCTAAAGCCTTCTGTTTTTAACCTTGGAGTCAGAATTTCTCACACAGTTTCATGTAAATAACAGCCAATGTTTACTTAACGGTATTTTCTGTTTGTCATTCCTTTTGTGATAAGAGAACTTTGATGAGCATCTTTTTTCTCCAGTGGGATTGGGGAGGAAGTGACATGTTCTCCAATCCCTTGGGGAGTTCAGAATTGTATAAGAATGTGACATGTGTAAATAAAGGGGCTTTTTCCCTCCTTTCTGCTGAACCTGGCAGGTGTGAGAGCCTCTTCATTGTGTTTTCCCAGACACAACACTCAGGAGCTCAGCTGGAAGGGCAGAGCAGCTCAGGAGTGCTCAGCACCCAGGAAAGCCCTCAGGAATCTGGGAATGAATATTCATCGAGTACCAGAGACCTCCCCTGCTCAGTCTCTGTGCCTCCAGCAGGAAGGGCAGCAGTGGGAGGCAGGAACCACCCTGACCTGACAGAATTCCTGCTCTGTTTGATCTTCTGGAGGCTGCCAGCATCACCTCCAGCACCTGCTCCACCTGCAGCTCAAGGCTTTGAGGCGTTTGCACAAAAATGAGGAAGAAAAGCTGCAGATGACAGCAAGAGCCAGGCTCACCTTGAGCAGGGGGCTGAGGTAAACCTCCTTCTTGTGGCGACAGATCTTGTTCAGCACCAGGAAGGCCAGGACTCTGACTGTCTCCTCCCCTGTGCTCCACAGAGTGATGGTTTGCTGGGATAAAGCACAAACAGGTGAGGGAAGGGACAAAAAGCTCCTTGCTGGCCACAGAGAGGCCTGAGCTCCCTCCTCCCCAGCCAGGTGGCACAAAGGTGACACAGGGATGACAAAGGTGCTGTCAGAGCTGGTCACTGGCAGCCCTGCTGTCCCCACACTCCCACTGGGACACCCCCAGCAGGCAGGGCTGATGTTTCCATGATCAATACAGGAACCTGTCCAAAACCAGCACCCCTAAAAACCACACAGCTTTTATCTGTGAGCCTGAATGCTCATTTGAACTCTCCTGAGTGACTCCATCACCCCAGGCTCACCCAGCCCTGCCTGGCAGCCCCTGGTGCCCCCCAAACCAGTCACCTCAGCCACCCTAAAGGACTGCACAGCACAGGCAGGGCTGGAAAAACCTTCTCAGAAAGCCCTGCACCTCCTCCACCTTCAACCCTGAGGAGTGCCAGCCTCCCAGCACTCCATGTGATTCATCTCCACCACCAAAGGCTTCCCTGCCTCCCTCCAGAGCTGCAGATTCTGCTCAGATTCCACCCTGCTGCCCTCCGTGTCCCCCCACGCCTCCGGTGTTGCTGTTACTGCTCAGCAGCTGTGACTGAGCTGCCACAGAAACATTCCACCCCCAGCTCCCCGAGTGGAGAGGCAGCCCAGGCGTTCCCAGGGCCTGGCAGCAATTCCATCTGGGAGGAGGAAGCAGCTTCCCCTGATGCCTTAGGTTTTAATTTCTATATTTTTCAAATCCTGCACTGCCCAGTGTGTGACTCTGAAGTTCCTTGTGGCTCGTGAGCTGCTCTCTTAGGCCAGACAGACACAACAAAGCCTCTCTGAGCTGTTCAAGGACACTCGGGCTGGCCTAGGCCCAAAGGTGTAAACTGGGACCATGAGAGAGGTGGAGAAATTGAAGAGAGCTGAAGTTTTAATTGGTGAATTTATGCTGAGATGCAAATGGACCAAACCTATATCAGTGTCAAGAACTCGTTACTCGTTGTCCATCTCGGGGTCCATTTCATGGAAGCAGCCTCTGGCTCCCCCGGGTGTGCCTTGAAGGCCTTCAAATAAATCCCTGCCTTTATTCCCTGACTCCTGTCTGGTCTCTGTTTCTGGGTGGCTGGGGAAAAGGCATCACCCCAAACACCTCCCTGCCACTTCCCTGGGGAGCAGCAGCCACAAACAGAGCCACCCACCCGCTCCCCTCAGCCTGGCATCACCCCCTGGCACCTGCAGAGGGGCAGGAATCCTCTCCAGGAGCAAAGGCAAAGCCAGGGAACACCACAGAGACTGAACAGCCACGGGATCCAGCCCAAATACCACAAAAGGCTCGGCTGATGGGAGGGAAAAGCACCTGAGATGCAAGTGACCCATCCCAGCAGGTTCCCTTACCTTGAGGAGGGCCCGGCACTGCTTTGGGAAGGACAGGTAGTATGGAACTATGGAATTCACGTGCTGCAGCACTGCTGCACCCACCGAGGCCTCCGTCAGGCACGACAGCAGCTGTGGAGGAGAACAAAGCAAGCCCAGTCAGCAGGCAGGGCTCATCAGCTCTCCCCTTCCCCGCTGCTCCCTGTGGCAGCCCAGAGTGTCCCTCTGTCCGTCCGGGGGGGTTTGGAACCCCACCAGGCAGACTCAGGACTCGGGCAGGATTCCCAGGATTCTATTCTGGACCCATGTCCAAGGAAAAAGCTTCCCACATTGCGAGAAGAACTGCAACGCTGAGGAAATGCGAAGTAATTTGTCTGCTTTAGCACAGGGTGAAAATGTAGAATTGAGTATAATGGGGACTGAGAAGTCAGAGATGGAGGATTTGGGGCAGAACCCCTTCTCCTTCCTCTTTCTTCTCTCTCCTCCATCTTCTGCTGTGAC
>VYXC01003428.1:0-92880 GCA_013397175.1 Platysteira castanea
TCTTTTCCTGGATGGATTTGATAGTGCTTTCTTTCCCTTCACATAGCTGGGAAGCCAAATGCTCAGCTGCCCCATGGCCATCCCCGCTTCCTTCCACAGCTCCAGGCTTGTCCCTCCTTCTCTCCCGTTGACTTTGCACCTCCTCCTCTCCGTGCCAGCTCGCAGCAAAGACATTTCACCCACCGGCACCACCTGCCTCCTCTCACTCGNCATTTTGCCCGCTTTGAGCTGCTGTAGCCGCCTGCCCGCGGAGCCAGCCCCGCCGTGCGGCTGGGTAATGGTGGAGCGAATTATCACAGGGATTATTGGGGTGCCCTGGGCCCGGCCAGCTGCCTGTGCCAGCAAAACCGGTCCATCCCTCTCCTCCTCACCCTGGGCACAGAACAGAACACATCAGGAAAGGCCCAAGGATCGGGAAAAGGGCATAGGGAGATCACTCACGGGTCACTGGAATAAGAGACACGACTGGGAGGAATTAATTGAATTTATTGTCGAACAAATCAGAGCAAGAGAATGAGAGGTAAACCAGCAGGGGTTCAAGCCTAGGAAAAATCACCTTGTCCTCAGCAGCTCACAGCTGCATGAGGGGGATAAAGGATCCCCCGGGGCCCCCGAGCAGCGGCTCTGCCCCCCACAACGGGCATGTGCCCAGAGCCCCCGGTCCATCCCAGGTGTTGGGGGGCGAGAGTGGAGCAGGAGCTGCTCCATGGAGCTTCCAGCCCGTTGGATCCGTCGGGGTGTGACACAGTCAGTGCTGGGCGTCCGTCGGTGCCCGGTGTCTGTCGGCGGTTGCAGTCCCTATGGATAAATTGAGTCCAAACTGGCAGCGCCAGCTCATCTTTACTGTTCTTATTCAATTTCTTAATGAGTTAAATCAAGGGAAAACTCCTGTTTGTCACCATTTCAAAGCCTTGAATCAAGGGGTAAACGGACGTTCCCTCTCAAGTTAGACCCGTAATTGATGCATACAGAGAGTCTCTCCTAAATTTAAACCCCAATGAAAAGTGAATCAAGGGAGAGTTTTCCTCAATTTAGCTGCCTAAAATGAGGGGAAATGCCGTTTCCTCCTCAATTTCCCCTCAAGAAACACTGTTTTGGGGGGTTTTTGACATATTTTTCCTCTCTGAAGGTCCCTTCAACTGGAGGGTCCCCCTCGATGCAGCTCTTACAAGGGCACATAAAGAGGTTCTTCTCGAGGGAAAACCTTAAAAACCAGGGACAGTGGTGTTTTGCCCTCAATTTTAACCTTAAGATGATGAAAATGGGGCAGTTTCCCTCAATTCAGACCCATAGAACAGCACCATTAAGGTCTTATTCTTCCATTTAGATACAAAAATAATGGAAAACAGTGATTCTCCACCGAGACACCCACAGTCATGAAAAAGGTGTGTTTTCCTTCAATTGAGAACCTTCAAATTGTGGGTGAAGGGGGATCCTCCTAAGTTCAAACACAATTACGAAAATGCAGTTTTTTCCCCTCAATTTAAATCACATTTCTTCTTGTAACCTGCCCTTTTGGGGAGGAGGGGGGGCACAGGGGGCACTGAGGGCACTTCCTCCTCATCACTGATCACATTTGGGGCTGCTGCGTGTTTGAGAGTGGTGGGGAGTTTCCTCCCAGCAGCCCTCTTACTAGCAAGCACTAGGAGAGATGTTGAAAGCGCTGGGAAGGAACTGGGCACCCTATCCCTCCCAATGCTCCTTCTTGTTCTCTCCCAGCGCTCCCAGTTCCCTCCCAGCATTCCCAGCATCTCTTCCAGTGCTTCCACTGGCAAAACACCGGGGGGTGAATCATCAAGGACACTGAGGGGCCCAGGGGGGTCCCAGGCGTCCTTGAGGGAGTTCCAGATTCAGCAGTAAGGGTTTTTCTGACTATGAGTGGGCTATGCGGCCCTTGGAGGTGTCCCTTCCTCTCCTGCTCACAACAGAGCAGCTCAGAGGTGATTTGGCTCCTGAGCGTGCCGCCCGCAAGCCCCGGCCCCAGCCCCGCAGCTCCTCCCCGGCTCCGTGCCCGCGCCGGGACAGCCTTCGCCCTACGCAGCCCCCGCTGCCCACTCCCATCCGGCTCTGCTCCGGGGCCGCTCCCGCAGGCGACGCCGCCCTCCTCGAGCCTTTTCCCGGGACCCGCCGGGTCGCCGTTCTCCGCTCACCTTTAACCTCGCTGCAGCCACAGCAACCGCCGCTTTCCTCCACTGTCACCACAACCCTCGCCCGCCACTGCCGCAGCCGGGAACCGCGTGTGGTGCTTCCAAGCTACTCCCGGGCACCGCTGCCGCGGGCGCCGCAGCCCCGCACGGCCGGGCCGGCACCGCTGGGCGGCACCCACAGAGCAGCCGCACCGAGCGCGTGCAGGCAGTGCGCACGCGCAGCACCGCCCCCTCCGTCCCGCCCCAAACACCAGGGGACGCTCCCGGGCAGCCCCTGCGCACGCGCTGCCCTTCCCACAGCACTGCGCGGGCTCACCCGCGTTCCCGGCTGGCCCGCGCTTACCGCCTGGCAAGGAGCGTCCCGCGGTCAGCGGAGCCTCCTCCCTTCCCCAGGACACTGCTGCGGGCAGGGCACCCCGCGGGGCTGCAGGCGCGGCTGTACCGCCATGACACGCACAGACCCGCCGCAGCAGCTGCCTTCCCCCCCGGCCCCTCCCACTCCTCCAGCTGCTGCTCCCCTGGAGACACCTTTAAGCAGGAGGGCTCCTGCTGTGGCACATAACGCTATGCCCAGAGGCTGTGTCCCTGCCCACTGACCCCCTGGGACCCGTCCTGTAACCGCGGCACCTTCCTCCTGCTCTACCTGCCCACCTCGAACTGAATCCACAGCACCCGGGCCGCAGAACCACCCACGCACCTTCATCCTTTCCAACAACCCGTGCAAAACGGCCTCAGGAATGAGCACTGGACTGGTTCCACCGTGACGAACACGGGGAAAACTTGAATGTTCTTGGAAACATCTGAATGCCACACAAGAAAGCATGGATTTTGATTTTAAAAAGTGATTTTATTTTAAATTTCTCCAGAGTTCCTAGCAGAGCGTCCATATTACTGAAGGAAAGCAGTACAGATCAGTCAAGCTTATCCATCAGCAGTGAAACATGCTCCTCACACTGTGGTCGCACCTGTTCTTTGGAGCTCCACTCCAGTCCTGGCCCTTCATCTTTGCGCTGACAGAGAAAACTGCATGGTTTAAAGAGTGCTGAGATAAAGAAAGATACATTAGGAGGGCCACAGATAGAAAATAAATTAGAAGCATCTGTAAAAAGTTTCTTTCCATATACAAAATAACTTCTCTTTTTAGGGGGTGATTTTCATTTCTTAAAATTGACAGTCTGTACACAGATAAATCTTTCACCAGAAATCATTTAAAAATGCTCGTTTTACAAAGAAAAAGGAGCCACTAAACAACCCATCAGTCTCCTGCAAACTCACAAGCCTCTGAGTCGAGGGTCCCAATCTTTGGGACCAGCCCTGCCCCGCCAGTGGCACTGCTGCTGATGAGTGCAGGGCCCCCAGAGTACGGAAGAACCGATCGCCCCCTTGCCAACTAAATCAGAGCACTGAGTGCCCTGTCCAGCTCTTCTGAACAGCTCCATGGAGGGTGACTCCACCACCTCCCTGGGCAGCCCCTTCCACTGCCTGACCATCCTTTCCATGAAGAAATTCTTCCTAATGTCCAGCCTGAACCTCTCCTGGTGCAGCTCCAGGCTATGACCTCTGGTCTTGCCACTTGTTACCTGGGAGAAGAGGCCACTCCACAGCCTGGCTACAACATCCTTGCAGGTAGACAACCCACAGATTATTTGCAAGTATGTTCTAGAATATGTTGTGAACAAGTCACTCAGACCCTTCACTGAATGTGGTATTTTCATACCCCTGGCCTGCTGAGTTTCCATAGCAGGAAAAGTTTTCCATGAAAGAAACAACTGAGCCTTTGAGAAATCAGAGTTACGCACTCAGCAGTCCTGTTTGGAGCTCCTCTGCCCAGGGGTGCCGAGCTCCAGTGAGCCGAATTACAGAGAACACCTCAACGAAAAGGAACTCGCACACAAGGTGGGTAACATCGTATCAAGGAGGTGCATGTTCAAGCAAGGTTTTAGCACGTCAGATTTGTTTTGCCTACTTGCTGCACTACTCTATAACCTAGGGCAAGAAACTTAGCTTTAAAATGAAGACTATTACATTTCTAATCTCCCCTCGCCATTAGTCACCGTAAGAACAGAGATAAGAATTAACAGCCTGTGCTGCTTCCAAAATCTTGTTGTACAAAAATAGATCACTATGTCCTTCAGGCAGTCTGCAGAAAATCTGCAGATTCTTCTTTCAGCTTTCAATTTCAACAGGTACAGTCAGGTCCCATTCCCAAGGCTTGTGTCTCGGTCAAAATCACACACGAATGAAGTTCGTATTCACTTTCCTTGGAATCGCTATTTGGAATCCATTCGATTTCCATTCTCACTGTTTGAACTTCTTTACACATTTTCTCTTTTTTGTCCAAAGGAAATGCATTGGCAGTGCAAACATAAAAGTAGGTATGATGAGACCCCGTCCACCCCCCCCTTCCCCAAACAGCAAGCGATTGCCCTGGCATTGCCGAAAGGCCTCACAAGGTGTTATCTGCATGCACAGGACTCCACTGTCATGTTGGGGTACACCTTCAGAACCACGTTTTTGTTTTCATCAAAGAATAAGATACTAAGAGAAGACATTTTGTCAGGAACACAGCAAGGCTCAGGAATGCCGGGGACTACTCCGACAGCTCTCACAATGCTCTGGATGGTGGCATGGTTGGACGGCTTCATGGCCTGCAAGAGAAAGATACGGCAGAACGTGTTACTGCACCCTCATTGCAATGGATTCATGTACTCTACAGTAAATCGCCTTGTTGAAGGGCCCCGTGGAGACCCCTCAGCTGGAACATCTGTCTGCCCTCCACTCTTTCCACTTGCCATTGCAGCTGCCCCGAGCCAGCAGCTGGGAATACGAATCTGGGCTGGTTCTTTTGGCCCCCAGATGCCAGAGTCCATCCACTGCATTCAGCTCCATGCTGGGGATGGAACCTTGGGCTCCCTGTGGGATCTGCCTGCCCAAGGGGTACCTGTAGGTCAAGGTGGTCTCTCCTGACTGATTTAGGTTACACACGGGCTGCAATTCAGTCCTATAGCTCATCTGGCTGGGAGGGAGGCAGTTCACATGTTGACAGGCTGTGTTGGTAGAGGAGCCAAAGGAACAACTCGTGGGCTGGCAAGTTTGAGCAGCGGAACACGAGCGCATCGGGAAAAAACCGAAAGCGAATAAAACGCATGCAAAGGAGAGCACGGGAGCGCCTCAGGCCACGATGCCGACTGTTCCTCCTAGCGCTCGTGCAAGGCTCTGCTGTTTTGTTCCTCCTTCCATGCCGATCGCTTCTCATCCGTAGTGTACATCTGTAGCCAGTGGCACTGCTGAGGAACCGAGCTCCCAAGACAGTTCTATCTCATCCTAAAGTGACATTTTCCTCCAGAGAAGAAACTCCAAAGGAAAAGTTTCCTAAATTTATAAAAAGGGACACGCTTGGGTTTGCTCTGAGCAGAAAGCAAATCTGCCTGGTGAGATAACTGCTTGGCTGCAAAACCAGAAACCGTTAAGGTGCTCATAAAAATAAAAAAACAACACATAAATGAAGAACACAAAGTTTTACACCTCTGAACCCTGAAACACTTCCAAGTATCTGTACAAAAGACAGGTGGGCATGAAAAATTCCCGAGATACAGCTTTTAGCCAGGGACTTTTGGTTTGCTTTTTAGTTTGTTTGTGTCCTTACACACGGAATCTGGGCATCGACAACAGTTCGGTGTGTACCCATCACGTGTCACTGAGAAATATACATGGTCATTTTGGCCAAAGGTTCGATTTGCAGTTTTGCTGCCACGAGAGATGATTTGTTTCTGGGGAAAAAGTCAAGTCTTAAGGGTTAGATATGGACCTGCAAAAAGCACAGGAATAGCTCTGAAATTCCAGCTTGTCATATCATTTGCGCTGCACAAAGTTGTGAGTCTCCATCTAAGCTGATCTCAGGAAAGACATTTCTGTTGGTTTGTTTTGAATTCAGGAGTACCTATACGCCTCAGCAGTAGCAGCCAGGGATTAAAAACAGATCTCAGATTATCATACAATTCAGATTTCTGTATAATTTCTGCCTTCAAATGGAAATGAAAGCTGCGGTAGCACCCAGCCATGTTTCCTTTACTCAGCTGCTGGGCAGCACTCTCCCCAAAAATAAACGGGAGTCCAACAGTCGTCCCGAGCCTACTGATCACAGGCCAAAAGGTAGAACACCTACTGAGATCCTATTTCCTGTAGCCAGTAGTGCTCAAACTAAAATCAGGTCTCCAACTATGCCACGTAACATCTCATCGTAAATCTTCTCCTTCAGATATGGAATCCACAGCCCCAAAATGCTAAATTGCACCAAACCGGCTTCAAGCGAAGCAGCACTGAACGGATTTCAAGCGTGGCCTCAGCTTTCAGCGGGAACAGCCTAGACACACGCCGTCCTAAAAGAAATATCTCCATTTGACGCGGGTAGCATACAACAGAGAACACCCTCCTCACTGACCCCAGCTCGTGCTGAGCGTGCTGCGCCGGTCCCTCAGGTGCACCCTGGAGGATAACCAGCTTCGGTACAACTCTGCTTCAGCCAGCACGACTTTAACCGTGAGCAGAGCAAAAACCAAAGTCCCGTGCTTCTCAGGAAACCCAAATCCCCTTGGGAGTACTCAACTGCCATAATGCCCTGCACGAGGCGGGTGAGGCAGGTCGCTGCCTGCGGGCCGCCTGTGCTCTGTCCAGCACGTGGTCACGGAAGGCAGGCAGAAGTTTGCTCAGAGAAGGGGAGGAGCAGGGGAGGCCGAGAGAGCCAGCAGGAGATAAAAATGCTGAGATGCCTCCAAACCTGTGAGTGAGCTCGGCTGCGGTTGCGCTACACCTGCCAAGCTGCACGGCCCTCAGGAGCCTGGCTGCCCTATGGAATGTCGTTACGGCCGGGTTATGAGCAGGGCACACAATGGCAGCTATGAGCTCTCGCTCCTGACCACGAGGGCGTCTGCCCAGCCCGCAAGCTCTGCGCCACATCCCAGTCCCAGCACGTGTGGCTTTGACAGCAGTCAAACCAGCTGACTAGAACCAGGGCATGGGTAAGGCCTGAGAATTGGGAGGGCCACATCTCTTCTCAATCACCCAACAGGTTGTTAACTCCAGGAGCTTGCCCTCAGCAAGGGAACATAATATACCCACAGGCACAGACTAGTCTGCTCTTGCCTGAGGGTCAGAGTATCCTTCTGCAAACACAGTCTTAGTAGCAGATCCCGTGCTCCTCAGCTTTAAAGCCTGCCTTTGCAGCTGGAGATAGGCAAGTCATCTCCTCCCTCAAGGAGAGGACCCTGCCTTCCTCAGCTGCCTTTGTCTGGGCACGATCCCCTTCGGTACAATTCCTCTCCCCATCACTTTCAAAGGGCGACTCCCTTGGTTCCTTAAGCCACTGAAATGCCAGATATATTTTGGAACCAACTCCTCTGGCTTCACTGTGGCAAGAATAAAGACTCTGGAATGAAACACTGTAGTGCGTCCAAAAGCCCTGCCTTTACTGAAGTTTCCTGCAGATGTTACTTGTGCATACCCCTCATTTTAGGCCAGCCTCCAATCCCACCTCCTAGTCTCAAGTTTCAGCAGCCTCCAGGGACTGCATGTTGCTAAGAGTGACACTGGACATTTGGAGCAGAGTTCATCTATCTGGGTCAGAGGGGTAGGAGCACATCAGCCTCGCCTGCTACTCACGTGCAACCAACTCACACAAACAGAGGGTATTTTGAAAGTCAGCGGCCTAGATCCATTGCATTTGGATCCCCTTGGTCCGTCATACAAGTGAGTCACTCGACGGGCACCCCAACCACTCTCCCGCCACTGCCCAGAGCTCTCTGCCCTTGGGGCAGCCTTGCCTCCTCCCACGGTACACGGCTTTCCCGGAGTGTGTTGTGCCAGCTGCCTCTGGTGGGGCTCTGGGCTCCTTTCGAGCACATCGAGTGCTGCCTACTGAACAATTTTCAAAATCTGGCTTGTATTTTGTTTGCCAAACAGGCTAATAACAAGTTCGCATATCTAATAAGCCCTATTCAGGAAATGATTTATGGCGATTTGGGTTCTGGATGAAAAACTAGTAGCAAGTTAGATTTTTTTAATTATCTTTGCAAGCTTATCTTTTTACTAGATGTTCTAGCCACTGCCCATTGCTGCACAGGGCAAAGGTACCAGGTAGGTCCTAGATCCAAACGCATACTGGCACCGGCTGCCTTTTACTGACGGGGGAAAAAAAATGCCCAGTTCATGGTAACAGATGGTGAAAAAGAATCAATAAAGACCATACCTTTGGAATTGGGAACTGGCATTCTCCTGAGCAGTAATAGGCGTCGAAGGACTTAGGGGAAATAATCCACTCGCTCCAGCCGATGTCTGCAAAATCCACCTTGAGAAAGCGCCGGGCGCAATACTTTGGCTCGTTCCACTGCTTCCTCCTTGCCTTCTTGAGTGTTTGCTCATCAAACTGGAGAGTCTGGGTCTTCTGGACATGATTCTTCCTCTGCTTTTTCTTACTCCTGACCCTGTCTGCTAACTGCGGCTGCAAGGTCTTGTAGGGCTTTCTGTCTTCCCATCTCTCATCCTCACCGTACTGGTACTTGGCTCCCGGAAGCTCGTTATTCTGCAACGGCAACAGGACGTTCGCCGAGCGTTTTCTACGGCGACTCCTGACGCTGCTCCTCACGTGGCTGTCTGGCTTGGAAAAGACCCTCGCCAGAGGATGGCGATGTCCTCGCAAAGTCGAGACAACACTCTCTGGCTCTGAGATAGCAGAATCATTGGCGTAAATCAGGATGTAGGGTTCAGAGGAAGAAGATGCCCTTTCCCAGGGGTGATGGCCAGTCAGATCCATTTTAACACCGATCAGCAGTTCATTGTTTTGCTTTGCTTCATGCAGGAGCCGAGTGATATCCTTCCACTGCCAGGAAAGGATGTCCTGGTAAGCAGAAGAGACATTTATGAGGAAATGTCCCAGGCTCCGAGTTGGGTTCCCAACTGAAGGAAAGGTCCAAACTGAAAGACGTATCTGAATTTCAGGTTTCCCATGCCTGTGATGAGAACAGCCGCTGGACTGGGAACAGTTCCACTTCACATGCAGCAGATCACCAATATAGTAATACACCGAAGCTGACAAGATGTTTTCAGACTCTGTGAGTGATGTCAAGTTAAAAATGTACATCTCCTGGCCTTTGGGGCTCCCTAGAAAAAGAAATACTTCGATAAGAATATGGGCGTCTAAAAATGTCATCCAGAGGACACACAGGCTGCTCTGACAGCCTTTTGGCTAAGTCAGATACTAATCATGCCTGAAGTTTCCCTCTAGAATAATCAGTTACACTAGGTACATTTAGCCATTCCCTCTAGGACATTTCATCAATTTTCATGCCAGAGTTAGAAGGTATTTCCTAATACAGCTGAAGGCAGGCAGACGGTACTAGAGTATCCTTGGTAGCCCAAAGAAAGCCACACCTCTCCCACCTTCCAAACAATGTGGGAAGGGCCTTGCCCAAGTAAGTTGTGTTGGTTTANATGTCCAACAGAGCCGATCTCTGATGGCTCTGAAGACGGACATGCTGCTGGCCCAATTAGAGAGGTCAGATGAAATCAACCTCTCAGCACTGCAGTCCTGCAGAAATCCTTGAACAGGTGGAATTTGTTGGCAATGGTACTTACAAGCAGCAGGTTTTTTTCCTCCTAGTTGGAGAAAGAGGAGGCAGTGAGGACATGAGGAAAAACACAACATGGCGGCACCAAGGTCAGTGGAAAGAAAGAGGGGGAGGAGATGCTCCAAACATTGGAGTCGAGATTCCTCTGCAAGCCGTGGTGAAGACTATAATAAAACAAACTGTCTCCCTCTAATCCATGAAGTCCACGGGAGGATGCAGAGATTCACTCACCGCCCGTGGTAAAAGTGCTCATGCCAGAGCAGGTGGGTGCTAAAAAAAGCTGTAATCCAGTGGGAGACCTGAAGAGAAAGAGGGCCCCTGCTTCCAGAAACAGAAAAGAAGAGGGCCCTTCCTTCCAAACTAGAGCAGCTTATCCTTAAAAGACTACACCTCCATGGACTAGTGACCCACGCTATGGCAGTTTTGGGAAGACCGCTGGGCCCGCGGGAAGGACTCACGTTACAGCAGGTCAGGGGAGACTGCTACCCGTGAAATTAGAACCACACTGGAGAAGTTCATGGAGGACTGTCTCCTGTGGGAAGGACCCCATGGCACAGTGGAGGAAGACTCCTCTCCCTAAGTGAACTGAAAGCAGATCCTGAGTGACAAACTGACCAAACACTGCCCAATCTCCCTGTGCTATCAGTGGGAAGGAGGGAGGGGCGTAGGGGGGGAAAGGTGTTTTAAAGGCTTATTTTACTGCTCATTATCTTCCTCTGACTCTGTTAATAATAAATTTACTTTATAACTTCAAATTTGAGCCTATTTTTGCCCCTAAGAGTATTTTCTCCCAGTCCTTATCTCAACTCACAAGCCCTTCGTTTGCTTCCCCTCCTCTGCTCAGCTATAGCAGAAAAGAGTGAGTGAACAGTTTTCGCGGATACCTAGTGTTTTGACCAGCGTCAAACCACGACACAAGTGAAAACATCATTTCCAGTACTGATCTTTCACAGACTTGGGTAATTTCACATTCTGTGTGACGTTCTGTGCCTCCAGCCTGCAATATCCCAGTGGCCAGTGCCACTCAGGTTAAGTCTGGCAAAAGCTCGTACTCTTCCTGTGCTGCCCCATCCCTACCCCAACAATCCAAGCGGCTTCCTCCTCTTCTGAACATTTTTGTGTCATAATATTCCAATCAATACATTAAAAAAGCAGGAACTGCTCCCACTAGAAAGTGAGAACCCTTCTCCCTGACTTAATCAGATGCACTGCCTCATGGAACTATGGAAAAAAACTACATGTCTTCCCCAATGGAACAGGGCCAAAACAGTGAAAAGGCCCAATCATTTAGGGAAGACACCTTCGTTTACACGTTCAGCCGAATCTGACACAAGGGCACGTATGGAAGTTTTCAAGTACTGAAAACTCACGTACCAAACCCACCCAAATTCTAGCTATTACAGATGTCTAGGGAACTAGATTTACTTGGAATTCCATCCTGCTTTTTATTCCACATGCCAAAACCAGCTCTCGGTTTTACTTGTACTAAGCATACATGAGGACCTGATCTCTGCTTGGTTTATAACCACTAAGGTAATAAGGTTAATACGTATTTGGCAGAGCACTGAGTAGATCAGTCCTAGGAGCCGGAATTCATGGAGTCTCATGAGCACCTGTTTAAGAAGTTATTCCTTAAATCATTGCTGCATGTTGAATGACAAGTTTTGATCTTCATTTTTATCACGGATGCCACTTAAATCCTGCCCGTTCTACATTGGCATATTGTATTGGAAAACAAAAGAAGCCACTTTTGCTTATAAAGAAATTCTAGACAGCATGGGGCAGACACAGAAGGAGTCTAGTTTTGGTTAAAAGCTAAACTCCAGCAGCCACTCCTGGCCTGTAATGCTATGCCAAGACGAAGCACTTGCAGTAGATGGTGCTATTTTCCTACAGGACCACCTCCAAGCTTCAGCAGCTCTGAGTTCTCAGATATTTCACCTGCAAAATCATCTCGAAAACAGTCGCTAGTGCCTAGCACGGACACCTGTGGATTCACCAGATTCCGCCTCAAGAAACCCAACCGCATGACCTGGGGTTCCATCAAAATTTCGGAGTACTGGGTCCAGTGCATCCCTTGTCTGACACCAATACCTGACTCCCAGGCGTGAGCATCGCACTGAAATGCGTTCCCCGGGCTAGAAATTACCCTTAAAAATAGCAGACATGCCAAGGAAGATGCAGCTTTTAAAAAAATCTACAAACGCACCTTGTGCTCTGGAAGATTTCATTTCATTGAAATGAAACCTTGTCTTTTGGCTCATAGGACACACTCTGCTGGAAATCATTCCAGAGGATAAGTTTTAAGAAGGAAAAAAAGGAAAGAAAAAGTATGAGGAACTCAGCTACATGCTGCTGCCTGCCAGACACCGTGAGCCCAGATTTTAACAGCAGCCTCTGCTCCTGTCCACCAGATGTTAATGCCGGACTGACGAGCAGTTTTTAAGAGCAGGCTCTGCATGACAGAGCTCTTTTGAATTGCAGTAGGTAAGACACACCACCACTGCACCATTAGCACTGCTCACTTCCACGGCATCAAGCACTGAAGCGGCAGCCACGAGCTGGGCAGAAAGGTATTTAACAAGTAGGACGTGGCACTGTTTGTATTCATGCCAAATATCATTTGGAAGGTACGTAGAGTTACGTGGATAGGCGACGGGTTTATCTGCCCCCTCGGCCCACGGGCAAGTCTATGGTCGCCCGCGCGCTCGCCCCTTACCCGAATAACACCCGCAGCCCAGCTGCGCCGTGGCAAAGCTTGCGTTGGGACAGCCCCGCTGCCGAGCCTCCTGCGCAAGTGACAGCAGGGGTGTCCGGCACAGGGCGACAAAAAGGGTACAGTCTCTTCAGACCTAAAGCAGAAATGCCTTATTCTACGCATGTACTGGCACTCCCTCTTTGAGGTATCAGAGATGCCAGACTATTTACTGACAGCTCAAACCCAGCTCCTGGCACTGCAGCTGCAATACTCCTACCTGCTGGATCTAACGGGGCAATGGCCCACGCTTGCTCGCCTCCCTGCACCAACCCACAGCTGCAAGGACGGCCTGTGACTGGCATTAAAAAAGTATTTTTAGGGAAGTGCAGTAGGTCTGCGAAGACTGACATCGCCGGCACGAATAGATTCCTGTCACAAGGGGGATTTCAGGCATCGATAAGCTGGAACGCGTCTGCTAACATGTGGTGTGTTTACCTTTATAGAGGATGCCCTGACATTTTTATGGACTGCCAAATCTATCCCACGGGTGAAAAAGGATGCAATAACAAGGACTATTTAGTTATACAGCCACCATTAGCCAACATTTAAAGGAGGTATTAAAGAGGTGCCCTTGTGCCAGGGCCCAGTTAAGAACATACTGGCGTTTCCGGTGTAAAACCTTGTTCTCATCGCTTCACAGCCCAGCTACAAAAGTTCACTTGGAGCTGGAAATGGGAACAAGGTCCTCAACAAAAAACAGATTTGGAAACCAGATTTTCTCTTTTCTCCCACCTTCCCTTTTACTTGGCTGCTGCTCCCTAGTTACCAATTTGTGTACTGTGCAAAAGGAAAAGATAGGATGCGGTTCTCCATTTTGAAAGAGCATAGGACCTGGTGCCAAACTGGTTTTACTAAGTCTTTCAGCGAAGCAGGTAAGGTCACAGCAGCTAGCAGCTTGATGTAAAACAACAGCAAGTGCACCACTGATTAAAGCTATCAGCCGCTCAAATAAAGAACTTCTGTAGAAACAGCAATGCTGCATACTCAGGACCTATCTTAGATGAAGGTCTCATGATATGAAACCCAAAAATCTGCACACTGCACATCGTAAGTGTGCTGCACAGTGGCCCCTTGATCTCTTTTTTGTATTTTTTAAGCAGGAAGAGCACAGCAGGTGTGAAAACTAAACACAACACCTAGCTCGAAGCTAGCACAAGCCAAGCGAGCTAAGGGAGTACATCCACAGTGGGCACAAATCTGGGCAGGGAAAGAGCCAATCTCACTTCCTCGCAGCCACGACTCATTGCTTTTTTTGGCTGGTGGCAGCAGGCCAGTTGTGTGAAAAGCAGATTGTGCACAGCCCGCCCTTTGACGCCAGAGCTCTTTGTGCTGAAGCAGTGTGTTCTAGCAACAGGGACCAGGAGGCAGCTGGGAACACAGGTCACTCCCATGCATGGCACTGCTGTGGGACACAGGATGATAGAAGCCAGAAAATTCAAATTCTGGGTCTGGTCCTGAAAGGCCAAACCTACAGATCCTACCCACTGGCCTCAGAGGCTTGCAGATCTGGGCCCATATCCGCAAACCATAGCTTAATGTTTTTCAAGTTCCTAAAAACTACCAGGATGCTTCCGTTTGCATTGTATTTATAGGGGTGCAGCAAAAAAACCCCAAACCAAAGAAACCCACAGAAGGGGAAAAAAAATTCTCCTGACTGAGTATTTTTAAAGCTCTTGTTGCAAAGAACCCCTGGTACTACTGGGGCTCAGAGGGGCCAGCACTTGGCCTGGACCGGTTTCTGCAGGCTGCTGGCAGCCGGCGAGGCGCTGCTCTCCCAGTGCGCGCTCCGTTCCCCTGTCTGCGTGGGCGCTTCGCACCACAACAAAGGAAAGAAAGGCCTTTTGAAAGGGAGGAGAACATAGTTCCGAAACCGCAAGAATTGGCCTAGGGGCAGGTGTAATACCTGAAATTACTCGAACTTCAGTCAATAAAAAAGAGTTTAAAGTAATTTCTCACTGTATAGCTTTACTGCAACACCGTTAGGAGGACCTTCCAATTAAAGTCAAGACTCATTTGCAAGCCATGCTCCTTAAGTGATGCTAGGATTAAAAATGCTTTCAGAAGCACACCTGATTTGCATTTGAGGCTTTTATCTTTCCGCTCTCATTTATTTTTTCATGCTGTATCTGACCTCCAAAGACAGTGCTGAAGGTAAGCAGATTTCTGCCAGCCGGAGGTCAGGTCTCTTTCAGGAGGAAAGAACCGTCACGTACAGACACTGATGCACAGACAGAACCACAGCTTCAGAGTACCCTTGCCAGAACTGCCCAAGTGTTCCATTCTGGCACACGTATCACCTGACCTTCTTCCTGCGTGTCTTTTAGAGCCGCTCACTCCTGCGGCACCCACAGGTAAAGAACCAGAAAAGGCCTGTCCAAAGCAATACAAGGACTACCAGCGTCATCCCAGAAATATCCTGCAACAATGAGAAGACCTGCCACAGAAATCACAGGCTGAACAGAACATTCCTTGACTCAAATACACAGAAACAAATCAGAGCAATTAAGTCCACGAGGGAGAACGGTGCTGAAATGTAACTAAATGCCCTGTGAAAGACGTACATCCTTACTGCACTCCTCCTGGATTTCAGGCCTGGGGTTTCTTTTCAGCTTTGTCACAGGCATCAAAGGTCCCTTTTTCTGCGTGATTCAAACTGAACAATTACGCTCGCAGATAATTTAGCAAGATTAACGTGAAACAATTTTGTCCGAAGAGATGATTGCAGGAGCACTCATCAAAATCAGCGGCCAAAACCCTCAGTCCAAACAAGCAACCATCCAGCCTAGTTGCGAAGCCTGGTGCACGAGATACGTCAGGGCAGTGGGAGGGAGGCTTAAAAGAGGTGCCACATAGGGCTGAAGCTCTGGTCCCATCCCCTCAGAGAACTGAGTCACAGAAAGTGAAACTTGCTTTTAACAGGTATGAGGATGCTTGTTTTGATTAATCAGTCTTAGCTGGGTTTTACAAGGCCACAGCTGCCACATGCGACACCACTGTTCTTTGACTAGAAACGAGGATGGGTTTCAACAAATCCTGAGACCTTCTGGTCTCATCACACAACACTCTAGGGTCTCAAAAATATGTCTGCTGGGTTACCTGGGAGATTTGGGAAAGGCCTTTCCCATGTGCTGCAGAAGAAGCAGAAGCCAAAATAAGGTGCTGCTGCTGCTGCCAATGGCAAAAGAAAGACAACAGCTAACTGGTTAAATCTTTTGCATAAATACTTACTAAAGTGTCAAAAAAGTTTTAAAACCGATTTATTGCTTTGGCACTTGATCTGTGAAAGGTTTGGAGGAGGAGGAAAGGGATTAGCAAGCAGTGTGTTTATAGGACTGCTGCCACCCAACGTCAAGTGAGACTACAAATATAATCAGAAAGACCACAAAGATGGGATTTCAACCAACAACATTCGAGGTTTAGAACAACAAACGGCTTTAATCGGATGTGCATAACAGCAAATATTGCTCTGCTGGGATTATTAACAACCTCCCCTTCTGCAGGGGGCTATAGAGAATATTATATCCCCCCCACTTTTGATGGGCTTAATTCAGAGACAGACATGGACACAAGACTTCATACGGCAAACAAGTCACATTAGAAAGGCAAGAGAGCTCCTCAGCAAGAGCAGCAGCTGGGGAGTCCTGGCTCTCAATCCTCCAAACCCAGGGGATGTACTCCTCTAAAACCCCTCCCGGGGACAGAAACGCTCGCAGGGCTGAACCCAAAGACACCAAAGCCACTCAATTCCTCGTGGCATCTGATCTCTGTGCAGAGCAGCCTTATAAAATACATTGTTGTCTTTGAAGAAGCAAGGAAGCCTGCCACCCAGCTCTCTTTCCTGGGACGGGAAGGAATCGAGGCAAGTCGCCAAAAGTCACGGACAACTCTCAGTTTTACTGATAGATGCTTGTCTAAGAAAAAGCCAGTGGCTCAGTGCACTCGTGTAATGGAAAGTAAGAGGCTGGCAAATAGGGCTTCTGTGTGTCGCACGACAGCCGTCCCACACGCAGCAACGCTTTGGGAGGAGGTAGATAAAGGAAGGACATCTCAGAGATGGCCATCCTCGGGTTCTGGCAGTTCCACTTAGCCCTTGTGGAGCTCACATGCACAAAAACCAGAAGAGGGAGGGGAGGGGATGCAGCACCAAGACAGCAATCTCTTTCTGCTAGGACATGGCTCTTTTGGAATGCTGGCATGTTAAACGTGCCCCTGCCCCCTGCTCCCCCCCGCCCAGGTAATGTTTTTACATTTTCACCCATCTACCTGTGCATGCCAGTCTGTAATCACAGAGAGATGCAAGTNCGGGCCGACGCTGCCATCCCGCCAGTCCGTCCCGGCGGCGGCGCCCGGGGGCCCCTCGGCGCGGCCGGGTGCGCTCGGGCCAGGCAAGCCCGGAGCTGCGCGGAAAGCGCGCACGGCGCGTCCTCCTTCTGGAGAAGGAAAAGAGGAGGACAGGAAAAAAAGGGGGGAAAGGAAAAAAATGGAAAAAAAGCGGGGCGGAGGAAAGCTCCACGGTCTGGACCGCCCTCCCTTCCCGGCGGGGAGCGCGGGGTTTTATTCCCAGCCGTGCAGGTTGTTATCGGGGGAGAGGCGGCGGTGTTAGTCCCGGCACAGCTGGNCACAGGCATCAAAGGTCCCTTTTTCTGCGTGATTCAAACTGAACAATTACGCTCGCAGATAATTTAGCAAGATTAACGTGAAACAATTTTGTCCGAAGAGATGATTGCAGGAGCACTCATCAAAATCAGCGGCCAAAACCCTCAGTCCAAACAAGCAACCATCCAGCCTAGTTGCGAAGCCTGGTGCACGAGATACGTCAGGGCAGTGGGAGGGAGGCTTAAAAGAGGTGCCACATAGGGCTGAAGCTCTGGTCCCATCCCCTCAGAGAACTGAGTCACAGAAAGTGAAACTTGCTTTTAACAGGTATGAGGATGCTTGTTTTGATTAATCAGTCTTAGCTGGGTTTTACAAGGCCACAGCTGCCACATGCGACACCACTGTTCTTTGACTAGAAACGAGGATGGGTTTCAACAAATCCTGAGACCTTCTGGTCTCATCACACAACACTCTAGGGTCTCAAAAATATGTCTGCTGGGTTACCTGGGAGATTTGGGAAAGGCCTTTCCCATGTGCTGCAGAAGAAGCAGAAGCCAAAATAAGGTGCTGCTGCTGCTGCCAATGGCAAAAGAAAGACAACAGCTAACTGGTTAAATCTTTTGCACAAATACTTACTAAAGTGTCAAAAAAGTTTTAAAACCGATTTATTGCTTTGGCACTTGATCTGTGAAAGGTTTGGAGGAGGAGGAAAGGGATTAGCAAGCAGTGTGTTTATAGGACTGCTGCCACCCAACGTCAAGTGAGACTACAAATATAATCAGAAAGACCACAAAGATGGGATTTCAACCAACAACATTCGAGGTTTAGAACAACAAACGGCTTTAATCGGATGTGCATAACAGCAAATATTGCTCTGCTGGGATTATTAACAACCTCCCCTTCTGCAGGGGGCTATAGAGAATATTATATCCCCCCCACTTTTGATGGGCTTAATTCAGAGACAGACATGGACACAAGACTTCATACGGCAAACAAGTCACATTAGAAAGGCAAGAGAGCTCCTCAGCAAGAGCAGCAGCTGGGGAGTCCTGGCTCTCAATCCTCCAAACCCAGGGGATGTACTCCTCTAAAACCCCTCCCGGGGACAGAAACGCTCGCAGGGCTGAACCCAAAGACACCAAAGCCACTCAATTCCTCGTGGCATCTGATCTCTGTGCAGAGCAGCCTTATAAAATACATTGTTGTCTTTGAAGAAGCAAGGAAGCCTGCCACCCAGCTCTCTTTCCTGGGACGGGAAGGAATCGAGGCAAGTCGCCAAAAGTCACGGACAACTCTCAGTTTTACTGATAGATGCTTGTCTAAGAAAAAGCCAGTGGCTCAGTGCACTCGTGTAATGGAAAGTAAGAGGCTGGCAAATAGGGCTTCTGTGTGTCGCACGACAGCCGTCCCACACGCAGCAACGCTTTGGGAGGAGGTAGATAAAGGAAGGACATCTCAGAGATGGCCATCCTCGGGTTCTGGCAGTTCCACTTAGCCCTTGTGGAGCTCACATGCACAAAAACCAGAAGAGGGAGGGGAGGGGATGCAGCACCAAGACAGCAATCTCTTTCTGCTAGGACATGGCTCTTTTGGAATGCTGGCATGTTAAACGTGCCCCTGCCCCCTGCTCCCCCCCGCCCAGGTAATGTTTTTACATTTTCACCCATCTACCTGTGCATGCCAGTCTGTAATCACAGAGAGATGCAAGTGCCCCTTCCAAAGATGCCAAGATGAAGTATTTACCACACTCAAGTAATGCTTCAGCTGAACTCACCTGCCACTGCCTCTCACTGTCAGTATTACGACCACTTGTCAACATGAGACCACTGCAGACAGCCTGAAGGATCCCCAAACCATGTCATGGCTCTGTCATGCGCCAATCAGCCCTTGGTTCCATCAGAAGCCACACGTGAAGAACACTAACGGGAGACTCCGGAGAAGATCTGCTAATTAGTCCACCTCCCTCGCACTGCACTCAGCCGTCGTATGGCAGTGATGCTAGCAGCAGAGCCCAAGCGGTAAGGCAATAATTAAAGTACAGGACACAACGTAAACCACGACAGTCCCCGCAGGAAGCGATACTTCTCTAATTCTCTCACTTTTTCCCTCCACCGAGCTCTCCGGGCACTCCCCCAGCGATGCTCTGACGCTGCAGCTCAGAGAACACGGCCCGGCCGCGGCCGAGGCACGGGGCTGTCCCGTGGCCGAGCGCTCTCCGCCGGGAGCCGAGCCCTGCCCCGACGGGGTGCCCCCTCTTCCCCCGGCCGCGGTGCGTACTCACCTGCCGGCAGCGGGCGGAAGCCGCGCACCGTGTTGCCCCGGCGGAGCCATGGCCCGGGCGGTGACGGCGGGTCCCGGCTCCCGCGGTACTGCTCGTAGAGCCGCAGCATGTGCTCCGCCACTCGGTCCGCCGCCGGCGGCCGCCNAAAAAAAGCGGGGCGGAGGAAAGCTCCACGGTCTGGACCGCCCTCCCTTCCCGGCGGGGAGCGCGGGGTTTTATTCCCAGCCGTGCAGGTTGTTATCGGGGGAGAGGCGGCGGTGTTAGTCCCGGCACAGCTGGTACTCGTTCGCCGCTGCCGCTCCGCGGCCGGTGCAGCCCCGCGCCGTGCAGAGACGGGTGGAACCGCGGCAATCGCCCCGCCCGCCCTCGCTCCGGCGGGGGCGAAGTGCGGGGAACCGCCACCCCAGGGGAGCGCAGCGACGGGATGGAGGGAGGGGATGCTCTGGAAACTCCATCCCCCTGGGCGGACGGCGATTGACGCGGCGGACGGTCCCCTGCCCGCCTCCACCCAGCCCCTCCCAAAGGCCGTACAATAACGTGATGGCATAAAAAACCAAACCAAAAACAAACAAACAAACAAACCCCAAACAAAAAAAACCCCAACAAAACAAAAAACCAACAAAAACCAAAAAGCCACGAGTCGCAGCGCACTCACCCTTCTCCCCTGGAACGTCTCAAGGCTTGGCTGGGAGCGGAGCGCAGTCCACCGCAGGCAGGTGGAAAGGATGCGCCGGGGTTCTGCCTGCCTCTCCTGAGTACCAACCACGCTCAGCGACCCTCGGCTTCCTCCAACACGGCCGGGAGGGGCAGAAGTGCTCTCCGCAGCCCGGAGCCCACGGGAAGAGATGTGCACCCAGAGAAAGCCTGCACATGAGGGCTCCTCCACTACAGCACGACACAACAAGGTGTTCCTTGCTCGGCTGAGACAATTCCATGTGCCTCTCGCATTTGCTGCCTTTCAGCACCAAAAGGACAGAAATGTCTCAGCCCCCCCTTTCCAGTGCCACAACATCACACAACAGTCCAGCATATACAACACCATCCCTTAGAAAATCTGCCTTGCAACACAAAGGGTACCTCATCTGTACATTGGGCAGGGAACACACGAAAGGTGGAAGAGAAGCCTCACTGCAGTGTCACACTTTATAAATGTGTTGGTTCCCAAGATCAGCTTGGTTTCTAAGCCAAAGAAGGGAGATAATAGAATTGGCCTGCAGAGCAGTACATGGAGCTTAGCACATAGCATTTTCAGCACAGGGCATTCAGATTTTCCACGGGCTACAGCAAGTGTATCATTATCCAGCCCTAAATGAAACCCTGCGACACATTGCATATTGCCTCTTAAATTCCACTGAAATTAGGATCGGTAGCAAGTACTGTTAGGCAGTTGTAGTAAGCCCATCTGTAACTACAAGAGGCAAGTGCCCACCAGCAGGGAGGGAGGAAAGCGAAGAATCTCAACAGCAGAGTAATGATTTTTATATGCTCCTACATTTGAGGGCTCAGATGTAACCCATGGCAGTGAATCAACTTCAAACAGCTCTGAGGCACCGAAGCATGCATCTCAAAATACTATCCGTAGATGTGGAAGCACACACCATGTCAGTATCAATGCTAGTGGTACCATTACCTCTACTTCTCACTTCTCCAGGTAAGAAATACACATTAGCACAATATAAAAGCTAACAATACAAGTGAACATAATTGATAAGTTCATAATTAAAACATTAGGGTGTGATTGTTTTTTTGGACACAAGTAATAAAACCAATGCGGATCCACGCAGAAAGAAAACAAAATTATTTAAACTGATAGCTACAAAATTCAGCACAAGTAGCAGTCCCTGGCTTATATCCATGGCAGAACTGTCAATCCCAAAGAAGAATCTTTGTGCAACTGGAAATTACCATTTCAGTTTCAGTCATGTTATTTCCTACTGCTGAAAAAAGCAACATAAAAAAAAAAAACCAACCCCAAGCAACAGTACACCACAAGTCTTTAAATAAAAACTGGCATAACTGAATCCTGTCCTATACCTACAGTGCCAAGTGACTTGCTGTAAGAATGTAATCTTTTGCATATGTCCAGCACATCCTCTGAGCAGCTTCCTGACTCTTGAGATCAGATCACCGTAAATTGAGAATTACCTGAGTTAAAAAAAAATAAAATAAACCCTCAGAGACGATGTGTATCCGTAACACTGTTCTCAGGCAAAGGCAGATTAGACAAGAACTACCTTAAGTTCAACATGGAAGCTCAAGCACCTTGTGGCTGACCTTCTATTCAAAATCATTTTAAGTGTTCGCTGAAAGCCCTGTTTATGCAAAATTAAATCCAAATTTGGCTCCCAGGTGGTTTTTCCCACCACCTGATTGCAGCTAAGTGTCTAAAATAGCAAGTTAGCCCTATACAATCCTGTTACAGCCAGCAAGGAGAGAGAAAGAGGACACTGAGTGTGAAACAGAAAGGAAAAAGTGACTTCTCAGCGCATTAGGAGCCTTCTCTGAACCCCCTCTTCAAACAGCCGCCGCAGTTCTCTGGGCACGCTATGCAGGCACAAACTGGGTTTCAAAAATCCCTCGCTTTATGGACTGTCTCTGTGACATATCAGGACACTCATTACATGGGAGTTCTGCAGCTTCCAAAGTTTAAAAATATCCCCCATTCCGTGAGATTTTTAAATGGCAGAGCCTTGTGAGCGCACCAACCAAACCAAACCAAAGCAGAGCACTTAGGAAGCTCCTCTCCACAGCTGACAAACTCTCATACCTGACCTCTAAGGGAACAGCGCTTCTCTGCTATTCCTCTTCTGCTACTTCCACAGAAGCGCTTCAAACCAGTTATTCACACATATCCTCCCCTCCAGCTACATCCAGCACAACTCCAGGCCCTACTGGGCCTGAGCAGCTCCATCCTGTTCACCACAGAGTCTCCATCCAGTCTGTGAAGCAACCTGGCCTTCTAAATCCTTAGCCCCCGGCACATAGCAGGCTTCAATACAAATTAAGTCTATTTGAATGGTGAGCAAGTCCTGTGCCATTGTCAGGGCCAGCCTCATCACCCTCTGGCAGCCCCTTCAAAAGTGCCATTTAAAACCTGCACCAAAACCTGCAAGGTTTTCACATTTTCAGAGCTTGCCACAGAGTGCACAACCCAGTAACTTTCCAGTTATTTGTTCCCTTCACACAAGCACTCAGAAGCCCCAGGGAAGAGGAAACCACAAATACTCCTTCTGGGGGAAATGAAATAATTACATATTTGCATAACAAAGTCATATTAGCAAAATCTGTTCAGCATGTGAAGGCTAACCCCAGGCTCGTGCTGTTATTTGCCTGGCTCTCAGCCGCTGCAGAGTTCACTCAGTAAAGCCATCTCCGCTGCTGTGGCTCCCACATCCAGCTCTCCTGGCTGTCATCTGGAGAATTCCCTGCTGCAGCTCTGCCTCGGCTGCCTCACACCAGCCCCCTGCACATCTGCCTGGCTGTCTCAGATGGGCTTCTGTGTGCTCTGCTACGGCAGGGCTCCTGACACCGAGTCTCGGGGTCAGCGACACCAGCTTGGCCCCAGCGGCGTCCCTAGCCCCACAAGCTCATCCCCACTCTCACCAGACCCCGAACTCACGGTTAAGGTGCGTTGTCCCGCACCCAGAGACCTCGCCTCTTCTCGCTGGGCTTGGTTTGCTCTGCAGGACCCCCGTACCCTGGTGGGTATCACTTCCCCGCACCCCTGACACCCCCGCGTTCCAGGCACGCCGCGTGCAAATGAGAACGCCGAGCAGCACGTCACCCAGCAACGCTCGGAACCACGCTACCCGATCCAGCAATGCTGGGCACCGTGCTCCACGGACCGCGATGCCCTGAGCTGCCTCTCCCATTGTTGGAAACAAGGCGGCACGTGCTCCTTGCAATGTTCCCGCTCGTGGCCCCAGAGACGTACACGAGAGAACAGCCTTTTGCAAGGCAGGCCAAGGTGGGAAGCACAAAGCAAACCCCCTTGTGTGCAGCCATTCCCTGTATCCCCTGTGCTGGCTTTCCGAGGCTCGCCAGCTGGGCTGGGTGTTTGCTCGGGTAGCCAGCAGCAGCCTTCCCCCTGGAGGGGCCTTCCAGCAGAATTTCTTCTCTTGGGACTCAGGATCACATTTCTCTCATCACAGAGAACTTCTGCTGCGGGACCTGTAACAACTCCTCCTGGAGCCGAGCTGAAATAAAACACGCCTTGAGCGAACAACAGCCAAACAACAAGAACGATGTTCCCCTTCCGTGCAAAGCCATGTTCTGTACACACAGCTCATCTGCGTGGCCCCAGTCCGTTCAGCACCTGTGTTTTTGTTTTCTTTGTGGTGAGAACTGTGGCTTGGCCTGCACTGCTTGTCCCTGCCTGCCTTGCAGAGAACTGCCCAAAGGTTTTAGTCATCTGTAATCTGATTTCTGTATGCGGGGAAATGGAGCTAAGGGTAGTTTCCCCAACTGCCTCTTTCACGGATGGCTGAAAGGAGAACATCTAATGACCGAACATTCTGTACTAAATAATAGCAACTCTTCTGTGAGTGTGCCGGTGGCTCAGCAGAATGAAGCTCTTCAGCACCAATCTCCTGCTACTTTGTGGCTTCAGTCTACGATCCAAAACAACCACCACAACAACAGATCCCAATGTTGTTGCAAGACCAAAGACCCAGACTCCACCTAAAAAGAACAAAGTTACCATTTTGGTGGGGTGCTGAAGAAAAGAACTGAAAACATATACAGGCTCACACAGCTTGCACACCCTGACTGATGCACACAGTTCAGATATGCTGGGAAAACACTCACAACTCTTCCCACCGGTACAAAATGTGTATTTCCAGGGATCCACTTGCCCATCAATGACCAAAATCAGTTCCCTTAGTGCAACGTGCAAACCCTGTACCTGCAGTAGACGTCGCAATCGGGGACAGTAACAGAATCGCCTTTCAGAAAGAAACTGAAACACTTCCATGCACCTTGTGTTTACAGCAAGAAGTAGTTTTGGCCTGGAAAGTTTGCATTTGTTTCTGCTAAAAAGCCACAGGGCCTAAGAATATACACAGGAAGCTTTCATGTGGTTATCAGTCCTTGGAACGCTTCTCTCTTGATTACTGTGTGTTTTGCATGTCCACTTCACTTTTGTCTGATCAGGGCCGAACAGTGACGAGATACTGGGGACAACGCACGGTGACGTGTCAGGGAAACGGAGCGTAAGGTCACTACGTTACTTCTGTGTGCACTTCTGTCCTGTTTGTCTAAGAAAATCAACCTCTCCTTTAGAATGCAAGCCAGACCACAAAAGGGTCTGGGGACAGATTTCCACCTAGGGCAGAGCCCAGAGCTTCCTCCAGTTAGTACTGGCAAAGGATTATAGGACATAACTTGGGAACTTCCATTTGTGGTAACACTCAGGGGTCCTTGACTTCAGATGGCAGGAGGGACCCAACACCAGGAGGGCAGCTCGCATGCAAGCACAGGTGGGCAAGGAAGCAGATGGGTTTCCTGAGCAGTCAGCAATCCTGTGAATTACTCCTGACTACCGTTCCTTCATTGCAGATACCACAGTTCACATTTTGTCTCAAATGACATTCATTGCCCAAGTCAGCAATGAGCAGTCAGATTTAAGGCTTTCAGGTGCTGTGCCAAGGCGACGTGGAGAAGCATCACGGTCTGCGCACTCTGCTTTTATAAAGCCCGGTGTCATTCTGAGACTCTGCAGAGGCAAACTGAGCATGACTGCCACTACACTAACGAGTGTTGATGAAGCACCTTTGACACGACCAGTGCAACCAGAAAAGAACATCCTGTAAGACACCGATGATTTTTGTAAAAATACTTCCTTTTTACTAATGAGATCTAAGGATGATCAGTGAAATGATTAATCACAAGACATCTCCATACAAAGGAAAATTAGCTGGCATCACACAGAAGAAAAGATCAATAATCCAAAATAAGGGGAAAACACAGTAATACTGAACAAGAACTTTCTACTGAAATACTGTTTGGTAGGCAAATTACTTGCAGGCCTCTGCTGCAGCACAGGAGATGAGTAGATTCAGCTCGGGGTACTGAGGAATTTTTCAACCAAATGTTTATTCCAAGACCCTGATTGCTCAGACCTCGCCAAGGATGTGGGAAATGAAGTTGCATATCCATACTTCACTGGATCTTTAATTACTGACATAGCTTAGACAGCAGAGCTTGGAAAATGCAGCCACAAAAGCCAGTAATCGCAGACCCACCCTGAGCTCATCAGGGGCTGTTCTCCGCCTCNGGTCTTTCCCAAATAATAGTTTTGGAAGCTTTACAAAGGGAAATTTTTACAAAGAGTTAAAGCAGATCCCCCTGCTCCCTATTAGTTCTGGTTCCTGCGAGTTACTCACCAAGAAACAGCCTCTGGCCTCTCGGGTGCAGGCACGGGCCCGGGCTCTCTCTTGAGGAGGTCGGCGCTGCGCCCTGCCAAGCGTTAGGCACAAACTCTGCTTATGGCAAGAGGTGGCTCTCCAGAGAAACCCTCGCCTTGTGTGCCACAACATCACCTGTACCTGCAGCAGCTGGTACCACGAATAACACCGGCACTGACCGGCGCCACGCACCAGAAGTTTACCATTGTTTTTGCTAGGATACAGCTGGCAGCTGAAGAAAGCGTTAGCTTTGACATTCAGCCATTCACTAAAAAAATCTCAACATCCCACCTTCAGCCACAGCTATTTCCTGGTGGAACCCAGAGGGCAAGCGGGTCCTCAGACACCTATGTGTGTCAGCAATCACAGGAGCTGACCTGGGAGCAGCACACAGGCCTCTGGCTGATGTCTGTATGCCCTGACAGCAAACCCACAGCACAGACTGTCCCGACTGTACTCGCAGAACTATGGGACGCTGTGTCCTCATTGAAAATACCCCTTTTGTGCCCACGATTACCAGGCAGTGCCCAGACCGGTCACCACCATGCACGCAGAGCCACGCGTGCCGAGCCAGAGCAGGTGTGCCCGAGTGTGCAGTGCTGGCCGGTCGCTGCCCTTGGTGGGCAATGTGCCGTGCTGGCCTCCGTGGTGCCACGCTGGGCTCCACACTGCCACGGCCCCGCTCCCTCCATGCCCCACACACCCAGTCAGGTAACATAAACTTTAAATATATAGTGCAACTGATCCCAGGATGTGACCTGACGGCCTGTAGCGCTCCCTTGGAATGAGCGAACACGTGGGGAAGGACTGCAAAGGCGCTGTCTTTATTTTCAGGAAATCGGCAAGAGGAGAACTTACCGAGCGTAGGTCTCACCACCTTCTGCATCTGTCTGCGCATCCTGACGCTGTCTTCACACGTAAGGACCAGTGAATCATTCCCAATTCCCAAACTGCACACAGAGGCTTCAACCCAAATCACATTCCAGACAAGCACATGGCCAATTTTCTGCTGAGGTATTTTTCCCTTCTGTTCTGTTCCCTCTAGAGACAATACAGGGAAGGCAGGATAGCATTTTCCCTAAGTCACACCTCTTTCTCATTGAGATTTTAGACATTTGTAGTTGCCATTTCCCTTTTGTAAATATATATGGTTAGTTTCTCCAAAGCTGTAAAAGGCCCAGCTTTCCTCAGAAGAGATGTGATCTTTCTTATTAGATTGAAGTTGAAATTGTAAAAGAAAGAAATTAAAAGTGAAAAGTAGTATTTGCTGTACTTAAAGACAAGCCAGATATGGAACCATGTATCTCCAAATTAAACATTTACAGAGGTGGCAGCAATGGATTTTACTTCTCACACATGCAAACGCTGAGTCTGAACGTACTCTACTTCCTACCTATGCATCCATCCAACACTTGCTCCCCATCGCCTTGCATTCCTAGGGATTATCCCCTGGACTCCTGCATGGCAATTCCTCACATCAGTACAGTGGCCTCGCTTCACCTCCAAAAGATGTGAAGACTGTGACTAAAATCCTGGATGCTGAACAAGAGACAGCAACACGCGTAATCAGGAGACTAACGGATGACTGACAGAGCCATAAATACTGAAGGGAACTATAGTGCGGGTACTGAAAATCTTCAAAAATCAGGGCACGCTATCCGTGAGTGCAGACATCAAGTCTCATAGACGGGGAACACCATTATGCAAGGAAAAGACTCACAGATAAATGTTGAGAAGATATTTTTCCCCATATGGCTCCAGGCACAGGTCTGGAGCAACAGAAGCCTTCCCTGGCTTCGTTCTCATCAGGCTCCCCAGTTTCAACCCCTTCGCCAGCCATTTCCCCAAACTCTCAACAGCTACTGACCTGCTACTATCATAGGTCAACCAATCCAGAACTCAGGTACTACCAAAGGGCCAAGTGGGTTTATAAACATTAGGTGTGATGCCAAACAACAGGAAAAAACTACATCCGCTTTTTATGAACTCTAAAACAAAGCGCTGCCCTCCTCACACTGTTGTAGCTCTTGTCTAAGAGATCCTGTGCAATTTACCAGTCACAGCAAAGTCCATAAACAAGTGGGATGTTGAAGACAGGCAGTTTTTTCTCAACCCTGAATTCTTTCACACTGCAATATTATGAGCAATATGGTAATCCCTGCAAATTAGGGGCTGGACTCTGGGTAATCCTCTCCAGGACTGGAAAGTTCACATTTTGGAAACTCAGGATGTTTTGACCTTTTCTGGAAGTGAAGTTCGGACTTAAGTCGTAGTCTATATCCACAGCATCTGATGAGCACCACTGAGCCAATGACTTGCACACAGTCAACACTACCGACTTCCCTTGAAGCAGCCAGACAGCGGAACACCAAACACGAGAGACGGATGGGACCCACGGACACAGCCAAGAGCGAGGTGCCGCGGAGGGTTCCCTTCCGGAGCCAACTGCGGCAAACACACCACTGGGGCCGCAGGAAGAAGGGCCAGCGGTGAATCTTCCAACATTAAGCACAAACTCCTGTTACATTTGCAAAGAAACCTCTGCTGATAACAAAAGAGAACACTCCATAATCAACAGTCTTTCCTCGTCTAAACTCTCTGCAGATCCTGTGCCCTGGAAGCTGGCAGATCACAGTGACAGCTATCACCAGGCACGCGCTGTCAGTCGCACGTGGCCTGCTCCGACCTCTATCTGCTGTCACCAGGTAACTGGCAGGCACCCACTGAATATCCCACACTTTGCAGAGGCTTTGGGCTGGACTCTGGCGTCACCACCCCTCTCCCCTGCATGGGGTCACTGCTGCCATTGTGCTCCAGAGGCACTCCCACTGCCCATGCCTCCTTCCCTCACCGCTCTGGCCTGGATGTGCAGGGCAACAGCAGGTCTCCTCTCTGAACTGCTCAGATCTCCTCTCCAAATCTGCAGGGTAGAGCAGGGGAGGGAGAGGTTGCCTTATGCCCCATGCTTGGGAACGGGTTGCTGGCCATGACTTGGCCTACAGGTCCTTACAGATCACCAGATTGTATCTCTGAATATACCCAAGAATACAACAGGATTGGAGGGAATGCCAATCCCAGTCAGTGACTGCCTGCCAAGTCCTCGCCCACTTGCAGCGAACAGACCGCAGCAGAAGTGCGAGAGGAGAAGGGCAGAGGCAGATGGGATGGTTCTCGTGGTAACAATGCCCAGCGCGCCGCTCCCGAGTGCCCACGTGTCCCAGTGCACTCCTATCCCAGACGGGGCGCAGCCCTGCCGCCAGACCGCCCGTGCTCAGCCTGACGCGTGCTGTACCCGAAGCAAACGAGTTTCGCTGCTGATCAGATAAGGGAGGGATTTCACATCATTAGTCCAGAGGAAAATCTAGGAGCCAGGTGCTGCACTAAAAGGGCTCCTTACCTGGCTCTGTTTTAGAAAACGACATGTACACAGTAAGAATACATGAAAGCACCGCAGCCACAAGCTAAGCACGAGGACAAAATGCTACGCAGCTTGCAGTATCACAGATAGCATATCTAGCACGCTGCCACGGGAAACCCATAAACCAGGCAGTTCACACAAAACTGTAAGAGTACGATCCCACTGCAAGACATTCCCTCCATCTTCCTTCACGAAGAGAGACGCCCCAAGTACGGCTGATCAGACAAGGGAACCCGAGCTCTGCCTTTTGCTGTGCTGCTTCGGTCAGGGAACTTTTTTTGGTATGGTTCGATGAAGTGAACAGTCTCCATTTTCTTTGAACAAATTGTACTACACTTGTTTCTCATCAGATTACATAAATTAGCTGAGAGAGAACGGATTCAATTACAGTCCAGATTCCAGACCTCTTAAGAACTGACTGCCTAACACATTCCTTTCATTTAATAAACTGGAACCAAATGAGGATTATCTCATATAAATAATACTCCCTCGATAGGGCAATGCAATAAAATGGCAAAAATACTCAGAGGAACCACGCAGATCAAATACAAGAGCCTCTGATATTACCCTCAGGATTTAAAGCATGAATATCACATAAACTTCATTGTTCGGTATTTTTACTTTGTATTGTGAACAAGAATTTGATTCAAAGACTTAAAACCAAGTTTCATATCTTCTGACAGCCTCAGACAGCCAAGGAAAAGATGTGTTTCAGCAAAGTATGCCTTTTCAGATTGAAAAGATAATTTGGTATCTCTGCACACCATACAAACCTCTCCTGAAATATCCAGCACTTACAGACTCCCAAGTGACTCACAGTAAGCATGTCCAAGAGTAAGGGCTTCGCACCACTCCGAGCGAGGCAGTTTCCCAGACACAGTTGTTCTTTGGGAAGGCAGCACTGCGGAGCAACCTGAAACTGCTAGGCAGCTCTTAGGAACAACCCATCCTGACAGAAATACTCACCTAGCCTTTCAGCCTGAGAAGTAGACAAGTCATCTCTAGTCAGGCTTTTTTATAGCTGCCTAAAGGCGTAAGTATCCAGGGAAGAAAACTGCAAGGGAAAGACTTCGATCCGGAGCTCAGTAAAGGACTTGAGGCTGTAGGCACAAAGTTATACAAACAGTCAGTTATCCCATTAGAAAACAGCACTCTGGACACGTTGTGAGGGAGCTGGTTAGAAAACAGAGGCAGAGAACGACACTGTACAACTACCTGTGAGGAAATGCTTTTTAGATTACTAAAGAATGGCTGAATGTCGGTTTTGATGTCAGCCCATGCAATTACAACTTGTCTAGTGCTCCAGCTGTATTTAACCTGGCATGCAACTACAAATCCTAGATCCAGCAGGTAAGCTTCATATCTAAGCCTTGATCCAAGAAACAGAATGTTTTTACCCACTCAGTGAAAAGGTTTCCAGGGGACATGGTAAGTTCTCTGCCAACATGAATCTTTAAATCAGTACAGTACTAGCCAAGCCTTTCTTCCTGGGCTTCTTCATACCTGTCCCTCCATCTGTCCAAAAGCTTTCTCAGTATTACAGGAACCTCAGCAACTACTGTGCACACATAGACACATAAATAAAGCAAACAAGCTGTCCTGGCACTTAGTCTGAATGTTCCTTTATGTTCAGTGGGAAGGTTCAAATGCAGGTTTGCAGGTGCTACATTCCACCTATAAAACCCCAGAGATGGGAGATGCTCTACCCCCACATTCCTCGTTTTTTTGTTTTGTTTTGTTTTGTTTTTTTCTTTTACAAAAGAAGTTAAATGAAACATCGCCTGAGGCTATGTTCTCCCTCTAGAAGTGAACATGCTGACCTGTCCATGCAGTCTGCAGTGTGCCCTCGTTTTTACCTGAGGAATGATGAAAGTGGTAGAAGCATACATGAAATGAGATTTCTTCCACTCAGAGCAACCAAGACTAAGCGTACCTACTGAATACAAAGGGGACATTTCCCCTTTGATGACTGTGACAACAAGAATTTCTTAAGGCCTCTTTCTGAGTAACTAATGAAATCCTAAGATGTAGAAAGGACTACTTATGTGAAACAGACACAATGTTATGTCCACACCTGTTCTTCTTTCAGTCATAAAGAACAACTGTCTGTTTACCCCTGAGATTTAAAAGCACAAGATCTGGACTTTTGCTTCCCACCTCATGTGTCCTGAGAGATTTCTGTGCCTTTCCCTGCTGATTGACCCCTGAACAAACCACCTAGACCCCTCCAACCCTCCGTCCTGCTTTTGGGCTCTGTGACACACACGAGGGTTTGACGGAAGAGGCTTGGAAGCGATTTGATTTACAGAAATCCCTCTCAGAAAATGAACAAACACGTTAACTCCTCCATACCCTCCACCTTGTCACCTGGAGCCTGACTGTGCATGACGCTGCACATAACTGTTGATGGTTCTTACTTTCTAACCCACGGGAAGAGGAGACTCCCAAGAGGATGCACTTGGCAAGGCTTTTCCCACAGGTCCCAGGCTGCATATGCCACGTACACCATCCTCGAAGAGTCTAATGGCCTCGGACACCTATTTTTCAGCACGGATGGTTTGTTTGGCCATCTGCAATGCGACTGTCCGTGCAATGACCACCCGACAAAGGTAGGAAGAGTGAGAACACTCTTTTATTGGGAATGCACCTCTGCAGCCAAAGCTAAGCTGACTCAACCTAATATTCACAAGAGACGTTTTTCAGAGAGGTGTCGGGCTGGAAGCGGGTTACTGCACACCTCTGCTCCGTGTCCTGACTGGAGAACACGGCAGTCTTCACCAGCCCTCTCTCTGGCAAGACAGCCCTTGTACTGTTTCAGTCCTAACAGCCAATGAGTTTCAGAGCAAAAATCTGATAATTTAAATACAGGCAAACAAACAGCAGAGCAAAATCTGTGCCCAGACGCAATGCTGATTAGGGCAGGGCGGCCGAACAGAGGTAGGTTGGCAGAAGACAATTCTTTATCTCACACTACCCCACTCAAAAAGCAAAAAAAACCAGTAGACAGAAGGGTTGTTGCATCCAGGAATCCACAGAAAAAACCCTAAGGGTGGAAAGCAGGGGTCACGATGCAGGTGAGGTATGAGAGTATCTGTTAGCTGCACACGTGTTTGTTTTTACTCAGCTGAAATCAAGTGATACCTCTTTTTTGAACATGGGAAAATGGAAACAATACCACATGGAACTCTTTCAAAAACCGTTTTTTATTTTAACAGCAGCAGATTTCTAGAATGTAATGGTTTATCTGGCAAGTCTTTGTTATACTCGAGACACGTTTCCTTTCCAATTTCACATGTAATTCCATCAAAACACATGTTACTCATTTTGCTGTTTTGTACCCTCGATGCTGTTGATGGGAAGAGCCAGAAGAATCTCCTGCAGTACTTGTGACCGTCTTGAAATACAAGTCTCCTCCCTATCCTCAGCACCCCACGTGTTTGGAACAACCGGTTTATGCCTCTGCAGAGCCAGGTTCGAGCTCAGAGGAGAAACAAGACTGTCCCCAGCACAGAGCAAGGGCACTGCCCACTGCGGCCACAGGCGCACACACTCGCATCTGTGCGCCAGGCCCCTGAGAGGGAGTCCCAGCTCTAAGGCAACGCCCTGACTCGTGCAGCGCGACCCGAGCTCGGAGCGAGGCGGCAGATGCTGCAGTGCCACCTGCAACGCCCAGCAGAAAGCTACCTCACGAGAACCTTCCGCTTACAGAACCAACCTCCCGGAACCCGTTCGGATATGATCGGCTGTAAATCAGCCCAAAGCTCAGGCGAGTGTGCAGACTACCAGAGCATCACTTTACAGCCTCTACGAGAGCAAACAGAATATCAGAAGTGCCACAAGTTACAGATACATTTTGGAGGTCTGCTCCTCAAAACTACAGGTCTTTGATCCTTCTCATTTGTCAACATCACTTCTTTCCTCACCTGCGATTCATTTCTAATCACCCAGAAGCATTCGCTTATTCAACTAGGAAGCAGTTGAATTTTCTTTAGTTCTTTCAAACTTTAATTGGGTTGCACCTTTTTGCCCTGAGAAGATTTGTACAAATTTGCACTTTTTCCTCCTGAAACGATAAAGCCATTGACAGAAGAATAACCAAAAGAGAGAATAAAAACACCACGAAATTCATGAAGAGGGAAATCATCTCCCCAAAGTCTCCTCGTTATTCCTCTGATTTGTCTCTCACACAACAAATTCTACTAAGTGCGAAGATTGTGCTTCATGTCCACCCCTGAGTTTTCAGGAATTTATAGGGCAAAAGGTGAAAAAGCTTTTGTTTGTGATGGGGTCGGAAAGGCATATGTACATAGAGCTTTTAGGCCTAACAACTGAGCCTATTCACCACTGGAATTAAGTGACTTATACTTACTTTCATTTTAGCAAAATAGAGTATAAGAGAAGCACTGAGTTGGATGGGAGCTATGACAACCACCACGCAGCACAAAGTTTCCTTTCCCTCTTCCCTGCTCAGAGGCTAGAGGCAACCAGAAGTGAGGTTTCACCAAGGACTGCGGAGTTCTTGGAGTCAATACCATATATTTTCATTTAATCATTTATGGCAAGTTCCTATAAATATCAATCTCTCCATGGGGAAGAGGCTGAGGCAGCAGACAAAGTTGAAGACTGGCAAACTGTCATTTGGAACAGAACCAGATCCTACATTTCCCTGCCTTTCTCACTTCCATCTCCAGTAATACGGTTTTACAGTAGACAAAGACTGTTGGATGCACGTGCTCTGATTATTCCAAAACCATTTGCAGCTGCTGCTTCCTATAGACAAAAGCAGAGCACTTACAAGGAGCTGCACTTGGCTGTGCTAAACAGGAGGGCATCTCTTCAGGCGTGCATGCCTGTGATCCGTGGAAAAGCCTAACACCAACCTGTCATATCCAAACCAGATTAAAGAAAACCAACAAACCGCTGCGAATAACCAATTCATCCAGGCATTTACTGATCCCCTTAACCACATGGATTATTTGAACTGTTCTACTGCCTTTCAGCACACAGCCCTACCGGTCCATGCCTCTAAGTGTGGTTATCCACCCAGCGGTCCTCAAAATCAAGCACAACTTCCACAGCCACAAAATCAACTTCTGTGCTATCAGCCAGAAACAATGGAGAGACCCGCCGAGCACATAGCTCCTTGGTGCCCCGTCCATCTCCTGGCACAGGCAGTACCTGCCCTGCGTGGTCCCTAACATGGTTAGTCTGATCTGCGGTGTCACTCTGCTGCTGAGCAATGCCGCTTATGAAAGAGAAGCTGTTCATACAGATCAGCCTTCAAGGAAAGACCTCCGACTTGTGCTAATTCCCACATACCAGGTAGCTGTCCTCATTTGTTCAGGAAGTGATGCAGCAGGTGAGCTCTCCAGAGCTCAGACCTTTGCTCTGGGCCAGCCAAGTGAGCGGGGGGGCTAACGCCAGTGATCATCCCCGTGAGGGGGAAAAGCCACAGGGACCTCTTCAAGATTAAAAGGTATGGGTGTTAATTATCTTAGGAAAACCTAAAGTTCTACACAAACCCCTCCCCTGCCTCTACCCTTAGAGCAGAACATTCTTATTTGGAAAGAAAGAGTTTCAATACAGACTTTTCTTCCAGCGCCTCCTCAAGGCAGCTTTGGGCATGTCCTACACACTAGATATCTTTGAATTTTAAATGTGGCCACGGACTTTGCTGTGCTGGGACCTACAAGATGGCAAACAAACTGGAGAGCACAGTGATTCTACTTGCTTTGAGATCGTCGCAGTGCCCAAGTGCTCAGGTGTGGTGCAGCTGGGGACAGAAAATAAAGGCAAATGCAAAGAAACCAGCCTTGCTGCCCACTGGAACTATCTCGGAACGTGTCCTTTAACAGCACACCACACCGAGGGCAGGTGACAGGAAAGCAGGGACAGAGAGTATTTAGGAGCCAACTACTAAAGCACAGAGGAAGCTCTTTTCACACGGACAGTGTCTCAGGTGGGGGCCTGAAAGGGACAGGTGTAAAATACATTGCCAGTGGAAACGCATGTTTAATGAGGAGCAGTTTAGATTTGTTGTGCCGTGTTTGGCCTTCTTTGCCACCTGCAGCTCAGGTTACATCTGATCGAAATACCAGTGGGTACCAGTGGTCACAGACGGGACCTTGCCTCGTATCTGTAACCCAGGTGCTGTGACCGTGTCTACCGCACGTGCAGGAACGAAGTGCCGAGCTGCTCTTTTGGCTCCCTGGAGCCAAAACAGCACCGTGCACAGACGTGTGGCTCGGCATTTACCTTCTGCTCAGTTTAGGTTGGGTGAGGGAGCCAGGGCACGGCACAAATACACTGTCCCTTGAGCAGACAGTGACCCTGTGGCACGAGACACGGGGCCCCAGCAGAGCCTGCCTGGCTTCCCACCTCCCTGTGCTCCCTGGTGTGCGCCCAGGCAGATTCCAGAAACGTGGGCACCGAGACGTGTCCACACACAATAACCCAACCCAGCTTTTTGAACTTGGGAAGCAGCATTTGTGGGAAAGAATGGCTGGCCAAGAAGCAGATGTTCTAGCTTTCAACTCTTCAGGGAAAGAAAAATACCAAAAAGAAAAATAACTAAGAAAAAGGGTCACCCTTCAGAAGAAGAACTGTTTGCTGTGCATGTGAACCATGTGCTGCCCTTTCACGAAGCGTTCAACAGCTGCTCTGACTGGAAGAAGCTCTGTGGACTGTGAATTTGCCTATCTGTGTAAACAGGGTGTTGCCTCAGTTCGAAAACAATCTTCTGGCTGAGAACAGCTTGCAGAGAGAGCAAGTTTCGATTAATTCTGTGAGCGTTAAAATAAAGAAGCCCATTAAAAACAGAGACGCACACAGAACGCGGAATCCGCTCAGTCAGACAATAAGTTGGCATCAGCAGCGAGAAGGCAGTCCCAGCCTTCGGGGTCCAGCTAACGGGGAGCAGCGGGACAGACGCTCATGTGCTCTCCAGGTCAGTGAGGGGGAGCTGCTGCAGGCAACATCCGGAGTACAGGGAACAGGCATGAGGAGGAAAGAAGCAGAAGCATGAAGGCAGTTGTACACATTGTGGGGAGAAGAAAAGGAAATCAACATTAAAGGAGAAGGGAAAAAAACAACCAGTGGAGGAATCCCCATCTCAAGTGAATTTAAATATAGGACGGGGAGAGGGGAGTTGCTTTGCCACCAAGACCTATCAAAAACAGAGACCTGCAGATGCCTCCTGGGACCTTTCTGGGAAGCAAGCTTTTCTTTACAGCCACTGAGGAACTACAAGGCTTTTAGTGGACTGAGAAACACAAAACCAAAGCAGAAATCAGCACACAAAGAGAGACAGCCAAGGGCAGAGCAGCACAGAACACCCTGCGGAGCTGCCATCTCAGCGAGCATTCGCTCGCCGAAACGCACAAAACCTCCTGAGCCACGCACCCCACCGAGGAGCCGGCCGAGAGCACGGCACTGCCGGGCCTCGCTGCGTGTCACAGCTGAACACGGCCACCACCGGCTTAACCACTGACATCTCATAGGAGGCAAAGGATAGAACTGAAGGTTCTGGCTGCTTGGGATGGCCCTTTATGCTTGCTACAGAAACCAAATGCCCACGTGCTTCCTCCGAATCCCTCTACCAAGTCGCAAGCACCATTTTTCCGCAGTGCCCAGCCAAGAGGCAAGATGATGGATTTAGGGGAGGTAGGGCCATTGCAGCTGCTGGGTTTTTGGATTAACTCCTCCCTGTGAGCTGCACGATGCGAGTCAGAGCGCAGAAGTTACCGCAAGTGTAGCTGAACATACTCAGTTCCCAGACAGCACGGTCAGTTCCCAGTTCACACGGGTTCGCAACCACGGGTTTGCCACTGGCCCACAGGGCTGTAGGAAATGGCCATTCAGAAAGGAGCGGGGCCATCTGTTACTTTGCTACTTGATTTGCTGAAAACATACACTGCTATTTATCCTGCTAACACACATGCAAGCAGAGCAACTATTAGACAGGTAAACCATTAGACAAACCAGCAAAAGATTTTAGCCTGGAAAGTATGTGAAAAAGAAATGCAGCCTTTTTTCCCCAAAATGTCAACTTTCAGAAGTCCGTAAATATTGCCTAAGGGTGGGATTTTTTTCAACTCCTTGTCCTGTAGCGTCCCTGTCAGACAGGCATCCAAGTATCTTCCCCAGAAAACACCTGATTTATGAATCTGAAAGTAGTAAGGCATGAGAAAATAGAATAATAAGGGTATGCCTAAGGTTGGAGTTAGGGATTGCTAAAGCCCTCCCAAATACCACGCCAGTTTCCACAGACAAGCCTGCCCCCACGACAACGGCAGCGCTGCACAGAGGGCTCCTGGATTCGCATCCTGGTCATCCTTTTTCTTCCTCTGATGGAAAGAAAACAAAAGACGTATTTTCTATTAACTGGCCAAGAAACTCTTGGGGGCCCCGAGACCTGCCCCGCGTGACTCCTGTCTGGCCGTGCGTGCCTGGCCGGACCCCAGCCCGGAGCAGGCTCCCCGCTGCGCTGGCTCCTGCGGGACGGACAATCCCCCATTGTGCAGGTGCTGCAGGTGTCCAGGGGTGCCGGCCGCCAACATTCATCCCCAGCCCGCGGGCGCAGGGAGGCCGGCCAGGCCATCACTAACAGCTCTGCAGAAATGGGTCAGGGAAAGAAAAATAAAGCCTGTGCGGCGGAACCTGGGGCTGGGGCTTGCTGACAGGGGCCGGCCCCGCTCCTCCTCCGCAGGTGCTACTGAAACACTGCTGCTTGTTTGGCTTGGCAGCCGCGGCGCACACCGAACACGCGTGGCGGGGAGGCAGCTGCGGGCAGGTGCACGGCATTTCCATTTCACCCCGCGCTGCAGGAACGCGGCCTCTGCCCAGGTCTGAGGGCTTGGCTTTTCACAAGTCCATTTGTATAATTTGTTTTCCAGTGGAAAAAAATTACTGTCAAAATAGTAAAGGATTGATTTGCATATCTTTGAACTTGCAGGGAGTGTTTGCTTTTTTTGTTCTCGCTTTCAAAATGAGTCAAAAACGGGGGGGGAAGTTATGTGAGGGGAACAGATTCCCCTGCTTGAGCTGCTGGGTGAGCAGAGGGTCCCCAGCCCGGCCCTGCATGGGAGCACATCCTCCCCGGATCAGGGCTCTGCCTCGCAAGACGTGGAGTCCATCTCGGCCAGCAAATCTATAAAACCTCAGCATTATTTTGCTCTCAATAGACACAACCCGTGCCCACCCCAGGACGTCCCACCACCTTGGTGAATATGATGTTTTGACAATCTGAGCTCCAGCCATCGAGGCAAAACACAGAGCCAGGGCTCTGCCTGATGCTCCCACTCTTCAGCAACAGCGCCCAAAGTCATTGCCGTTGAGAGACTCTATGCCTGTCGTCTAATTCTGGAAGTCCGTCCTCCCTGAGGAGATACACGCACCCCACCCTGATATCACAGGCCAGGCTACCTGGCTACGTGGGAACCAGCAAACATCCTGAAACAGCAACGACTCGTTCAAATTTTAGGAGCCTTCCTCTGGAACAGTGGGGACTGAAACGAGCCCGTCGTCCCCGGTCGCCTGCGCTTCCACAGTAACAACTTCAAGGCAGCAATCCTGCCGACACAAGCATTTGCTTTTCCGAAGCCTCCCTCCCCGTACTCCTCGCTGGCCTCCGGGGCAGCTGGAAAGCTGCCTGTGCCTGGAAGGTACAGAGCGGCCGACTGGCGCTAGCAGCTACAGCCACGTCCTTCTCCAAACGTAGCAGAGCAAGCTCTTTCCCAAATTTAGTCACAACAAGGCACAATTAGGCACAGTTTGCTTAATGTCTCTTTCTCCTTTCCTGATGCCAGTTCTGATGGACCCTAGGAGAGTAAGCAGGAATCAAACCACACAGCAGAACGTACTCTGACACAAAATCCAGGAGAGCCGAACTCCAGGTATGATGACAGCTGCTAGTAGCTTCACAAACGTTTGCTATGCGATCACACTTCAACTCTCCTCAAGTTATGAGACCTCAAGGACCATGGCAAAAATCCATGCCAGACAGAGCGGGCACTGACTGATGGCTTGAGGTTTCTAGGTAAAGTTAAAAACCAGCTTTACTCAGGTCAGTCACAACGTAACTAAATTCCCTGGCCCTAGACAGACTCACAAAACATGAAAAGCAGCTCAGATCTCCACCAGAGTTCTCCAACTTCCACAAAAGGGGGAAAGAAACTCAAAATGAACTGAAAGGAGGAAGGCAGGAAAGGAAGTAAAATCAAAGCAAAGCAAAAGTGTCTTGCTTTTGACATACGAAAGCTTAGATGCTTTCGGTCGTATAACAGCATACTCATTTCTCCTGACACCAGGCTCAGCAGTCAGTTGAGCTGTTGATTTGGAAATGCTAATTAAAAATAGGATTTGACGTGCATCTGCCTAACTGTGCATGACCTGCTGAGGAGGTAAGACTTCTCAAAGGCCACACCTCGTCGATGCCACAAGAGTTTTCCCTGCCCAGAGGCCAGGTCAAGCCCGAGCCACACTGCGGCTCCTGTCCTGCACCTGCAGCACTTCCCTGCAGCCGTGCTGCTTCTCCCAGAGGACAGAAGGGACTGCGATCCTCACAGCCCGTCTCTTCCTTCTCCATTTTTTTTTTTGTTTGTTTGTTTTTTTTTGTTTAAGGAGTGACCTTTTAAAACCAACCCACCTGTCTACAGAACACTCTTTCCTGGTATTTGTCAAGGATATTTGAACAGATTTGACTGTAAGGAATGTCATGCCTCCAACCGCTGAAACGAACGAGTTGTTCCCAGACTTCCTTTTTTTTTTTCCTTTTTAAAAATACCGTTTATTGAAATATCCACAAAATCTGCTTGGCAGCCTCAGGGCATGAGCCTCAGCTGTATTCCCTGTGTGTACTCAACGCTGGCACTGCTGGAAGAGACCACGGAGTTCTCACTCCTGCAGATCGGGCCAGTTGGAGTTTTGTTCCCCAGTTCAGGAGAGGGGGATAGGCCAGGGAGCACAACTTTGTGGCTCTGCATGGATATGGAGCAGGGGTAGGCTTGGAAAGGAAGTTTTCAAACTCTTCAGGGCAGAGAGCTTTCATTAACACCTCTCTGCAAGCTGCAGAAGCTGTTTGCAGATTTTCATTAATAACTACCAAATTTAAAACACACAGAAACAGCACACTGAGCATCCAGCATATTTTTCCTGCCACTTCCCTTGAGCAGAGTGCCCCAATTTAACTCTGCCTTAGGGAAGGTGCCTGCAAGCAAAGTGGCTTTTGAGGAAGCCATTTTCTCTCTTAGCATTCCTACTCCTAAGATTCTTAGTTTTGTAAAACCTGTAACTATAAAATAGACTTCAATTACTTTCAGCACCACTGAAATGCCTCTGCCTGGGTCATGGCAGGAGAGAAATCCACCCATCGGTCCAATCAAGCACTGCGAGCACGTCAGAAGTGAGAATCCCTCACAGAGGCCGTAACTACAGTACCATTAGTTAACAAAAAGGGAACACAGAACACAGATTGAAAAAAGCAGCCTACACTGACCAAACACACCAAAAGCTCATGTAGAAAACAAATAAACAAAACAAAAGCCAAGGAAAAACATCTGACTTTGGGAGATGGCAGTCTCACTTCTTAACTGAACCTGCTGGAGTTGAAGCCTGTGGATGACCTTCACTGTATGGCACATGACACCCCTGTGTGTTGGACCTTTGGGGTTTCTGGAAAGAGCATTTTACTTACTCCAGGAACAATTTCTCACATAGTGAAAGCAGCCCGAGGTGGATTTGTTTCACCAAAATGCTGCTCTGGCCCAGGTGGGTGCGAGTGCCACACGTGGAACACGCTCCGAACAAATCTACTAGCACAATCTGAGGTCGGAGGTCCCCTTCCGTGTAATTACAGGGTGGGGCCGCTGTGCAGATGGCTCCATGAGAAGCTCCAGCAGCCCACAACTAGCCAGAAGAATCTGGCAGCAAACATAGTTGGAAGGGGAAAAAAAAGAGACGTGTTTGCCCTGAATTTGACACAACTGCCTATAAATAGACAGAGGGGCTTGTCAAGCACATCTTTGCTTGGTGATTTCTCCTAAAATACCGTGTCAGTGGGATTTAGGGCCAGGTGCACATTTTCTTTAGAAAATAGGCTCGTCAATCCATCCTAAAGACGTCTTGCTGCTCTCTGCCTTGCATCTGGAAGGTATGCATGTGGATTTATAAGGCCTAAGTCAGCGGTTAGTCCATCTGATTATAAATCACGTGACTTTGTACTATGACCACATTAAAACTCTGCCATCAATTAAAAAAGGGAAAACTAGAGCTACCCTGTAATTTTGGTTGACTGAATCAAGCCCGTTCTGTGGACTCACACGCACTTGGTTCCAAATCTGTCATACGAAGGAGATGCTCAACAGCCACATCTTTAATGACTTACATGTGCAGCTCATGGGGCTGACAGGCTGAAGGCTTTTGTTCCCTCAACAGTTCTCCTGACACGAAAAAAGAGAGAAAAATGAACAGTGGCATCACCAAGGGTGCTGAAGTGGTAGAGGGACTTTTGTCACGGCTGGAGCTTGGGCAGAGGTGCTCCTTCCTTCCCCAGCCCTGATGGCTGACCCTGCCACCCTTCCTGCTGCTGGCACAGGAAAGCAGGGAGCAACGCAGAGCCAAACGGAGCTGGACTGTGCTGCCCCGGGAAGGGAAGAGGTTTTTCCTAGGAAACACGTGCACCACCACTCGCTCTGGCTGCACTCTGCAGCTCAGCAGAGGATGTGCCACTGGCACCGCCGGACAGTACCACGCTCGTCCTGGCCCAGCAACCTGAGCCGAAGTGCACCAGAAACCACTGCCACAGCTGCCTCGCACTGGTCCAAGTTACTTACTTTTCTGGTGTCTTTCACAACTATTTCCTGCCCTCAACCAAGTTTCAGCACTCAACCTCCCCAGAACATCCATCTCCAGGCAAGCTATGACCAAAACTGGCAGCATGTACTGTGGTGCCAACAGGTTTTACTGCAGGCATGAAAAGCCAAGCCGTCACTGGAAGGGACCGAGAAAGTACTCTCCAGAGGACCTAGCTCTGAGGGCTTCTCCTTCACATCTCAGAGATTTCCTCAGAGGGTCTTCTAAAGTCGCCACTACTCCAACATTAAAGCCAGAGGAAAAGTGGTGCTGTGCTGCTGCTTGGCTCCTTTGCCAGCACTGAGAAGCTGTGGAGCATGCAGAGCCTTGCACTAATTAAACTTCAGTGACATTGGGACAGAAAGCATTACCCAAGGCTCCATTTATGGAACTGCTGTTGTTTCTTCACAGAGAAGACAGATGACTAGAGAGGGGAGAACGAAGGAAAGGAAGAAAGGGAGACAGTGCCCTGTATCAGTCCTTTGCAGCCTTCCCCCAAGCGCCCAGCCTGCCTCTATTGGCCGTGAAGGGACAGAGCTCTTAGGGGAAAACAGGCTTTCGAGTACAAAAGCAGAGCCCAAGATCTCTGTCTCCCCAGTCACACCGCAGCCTTCTGTTGCGATCACTTCTGTGATCGGTCAAACGCACGCTGGTTTCTCAGAGCCAGTTAACAGCCATCCCGCACGCGGCCGCGCTGCCTCTGGGGCCCTGGATGCGTGCGCTCGGCAGCAGCCACCGCCGCCCTCCTGTGATCTCACTGGAGCGAGTTCGCAGCTTTGGCCCTCTCTGCCATGACTCCTCACTCTCCACGAGCTCCTCTGCTGAGCACCGCCTCCCTTTTGCTGTTGGTAGCTTTCCTTTGCACATCCTGGTCATCCACTTCATCTAGAGGACAGGAAACTGAACCCTGGCCCAACAGTGACACTTACATAGCACTGCTCCCATTTTCTTAGTTCTTTAAGTTTATGAATTTTCAGGCTCTTTTCACAGCCCACTGCAGATGCTGAAGGAGATACCACCACGTGGAATCAGAGTTTGGTGGAGAGGTCTGCAGTATTTCGTGTTGCCCTGGCACCGATTAATGAACGCTTTCAAGCACAGCAGCCAATAACCGTCAGTCCTGGAAAGGACAGCTTGGAAACCTGACCTAGTGTGGGGCTCAGCGATCAGCAGCTAAATCACGATTACAGACCTGTCCTGACCACGCTCCATCAGCATGCCTCATCCCTGTACTGTCTGCATAGATGAAAGATAAAAGAACTTTGGCCTGTAGGAACTTCACACGTTTGGAAGCTTCCTAAGCTGTCCTGTGCGGTCTACCCCTTGCGTGGAAAAAAAGCATAAGTAGACCAGAAACCCTCTTGAGAGAAGTATCTCTCTGCATTTCTAATGAAATCCAGCTGGTAGCTCCAGGCAAGTCTCCCCGCCAGCAGCATTCCCAAGAACACCCTGCTTGCTTGTATCAGTCAAACTCCTCAGTCAACCAGTTTGTCTGAAATACAGCTGGAAATATAAGCCATGCACCTGAAAAGACAAGCAGAGCAAAGATACCCTAAGCTGAAGTTTAAAAAGTCGCTGAGTTAGTCAGCAATGTTTCCAAACGTTCCATGGCCCAGAGAAACACAAATGAAACCGCAGAGGTTACTTTGCACTGGTCACCTTCCCCTCAGGCACCTTATAGCGTTTGTTCCTGAGGGCTAATTCTGACTTTGCTCTTATTTCTAATCTGAAATCCTAAGTGCTAGCAAATCCTGAGCACTTCCCAAAACTACCTCGGTTAGGAAGAAGTTCTATTTCCTCGGGCACCACTCCTGACCGTTAGGAAGCTTGCCCAAGGCTGACGCTAACAGAGCCAGCTTACCCGCTGCCACTTTGCTGCCGCGTGAGAGCCTTCTTGGCTCGTTGAAAAGCTCATTAACGGCTGTACCTGGACAGGCACTGCCAGCTGTGCCACAGGCCAGGTGCAACCGCACGGAGTAACAGCAGGAAATGCCTGCTGCGAAATTACATATCGGGATGGTCTTGATGCTGTTCTCAGATAGCGCGCTGGCACCTTCTGAATAGATCTTCACATCAAAGAATGACTAATATAAACATACTTTGTTTACAGTGCTCCTCAAAAATCACTGTTCAACATCTTCTCAACATCTATAAATCACTTATCAAGCCAACTTCTACCACTCCTAACCCAGCCAAATGCCAAGGTCTGCTGTGAGTTAAATCACTAACTCTCAAATCACTGCAATGCTCCAGCGGATGCCGTGGAGAACCTTTTCAAGAGCACTACGACAGCTTCCAAAGGATCTCAGTGGGGAAAATGCCCAGCAGGTCACCGTTCCTCAGAGTACCGGAGACAGGAACTACAGTAAACAGCCCTTCAGCACTGAACAAGACCCTCACAATCTAGTGCATGTGATATAAAAAGGCTGACATTCAACTAAATCGCGTATTAATAAGAGAAAAACAATTGCAATGCAGCCAGGGTAGGAACACATAACTTACTGAAAGCTGGTTTCAGCCAGCTGAAATCAAACAGGTGACCTAAGCAGGCCACATTCTGTGCTTGCATTTATATGTTTATTATTTGGATACAAAGTGAAGCTTTAAATACAACCCTTTCTTTCAAGTACTGGCTGGATGTTGTACATGCAAATCTGTCAAAGAAGTCCTAAGAATTCTCTGTATTGCAGACTTGAAAATGTCAGTTACAGATCCTCACAAATGCTTCACAAAAGGTATTTCTTTCACAGAAGCCAGAAACATTAACACACAACCACCAAAAGCTTTCACGACGATGTCCCTGGGCGGTGGGATGCATTCTCCCATCAAAGACTTCACGCTCGCTGCTAACAAACAGACTCGGCGCCCTGAGCCCCCACTAGCAAACACAACTCCTGCCCGTGAAACCAAGGACAGACATGACCAAACTGCTCATGCGAAAGGAGAAGCAGGCTCCTCGGTTCCTGCTAAGCCATGTGGTAATCCTAATTAGCAGTATTTTCCAAGTAATTATAGTCTTAGAATAATGATGTGAATAAAAACAACAAGTAAGAGGCCACCTGGGATAGTTCTGTCGTGTCTCGGTTGAAATTCCAGTAAACACTTCAGGAATTCATACCAGCAGACAGTTTGGGGAAAAAAAAATCTCAAATGTACTTCACAGTTCAGCTAAATCAAAGCAAATCTGATTCCCCTGAAGTCTGAGTCAATGTCAGTTGATGCAAATGAGCATTTGCTGAATGAGTGAATCCCTAAATGCATTCAGCCTCGGAGCCAGAATCACACATGGTGTAACTTGTTGATTCATTTGCCTATATGGGGCAGCAAGAAAATATTTTCTGCTTCTCTTTAAGAACAACACGGGTTATTAAATCTCCCGGGAAAAGTTCTCTAGTCAACAACAACAGCTACTATCCAGGATGCAATTCATTCCGAATCCCATTTTCCTTATCCAGATGCACGCCACCGTTAGACATAAGATCTGACACGAAAGACACTCTGGGAAAGACTGCAACGCATTAAAGTGAAAAATCACATCCACCATTCTCACTTCCATCATCTTTTCCTGCTTTTGAACTGCAGCCCTCTGCTTTTGTTTTGTCAGCCCTCTAAAGAAAGGGGATTTTTGGCTACCCTAATAGACAAGTTTGCCTTGAAACCATACTTAGGGAAGTTTTTTCTTTTCAGTAGTCCGTCAAACATGTTGAATAAGCCAATGTTCCAAAAAGCCCAGTATGAACTGCCATCTCCACAGGATGTAGAGAACTCCCAAGTTCTTTCTTCGCCTTTTCCTTCCTTTCTGTCTGCTCTTTGGGGATTTTAGGAGTCAAAACTGTGCCCTCCAGCAGGGCTGTCGAACACTATTTGCCCTGTGATCCCTCAAGAAACCCAAGCCACATACTATCCTCACTGTGAACAAAGTGCCAGTCACCAAATGTACACACGGTTCTCAAATATTCCTCGTCCTCTGACTCGTCCAATACCTACGATTATCACCAGATGCACTGATAAGACTCTCCGGCACTGGTCCCAGGGACCCATGTGCAGCAAGGAGGGGACTGAACGTGCAGCAGCATGACCGCAGAAAGGTTCTCCCTTTCTGACCACCCAGCCACATGCACGCCCTTCCTCGGGTCCCCCTCTGCGGTGAGGATGGGTCTCTGCTCCCTGGAGCACATGTGACTCGCCATGTGACCCAGCGGCGGCTGTGCCGCCTGCTACAGCCCTGCATTCGCACCGCTCGGCCACAGAGAACACCTGGGAACTGGCAGGCAGCAGGGCTGAGGGAGAGCTGCACCAGGCTCTCCTCCACACGCTTGGCAGGTACAGAGACCTGCCTACGATGGGGCCAAAACTGCCAGCATTCACCACGTCTGAGGACTGCACAGAACCATGGCAACAGCTAGGGAAGAAAGGAAGGGGTTAAGGATGGATTTAGTCACTGTTCTAACCGCCTCATCTGCTACTGACCTATGGAGAACTGCCATGCCAAAGCTTTAAAAGTAGCAATATCTGAAATGCCTCTCCTCCAATGAACAGTTTTGGAGACTTCTTCAACGTGCCAAATAAAGGCTCAGTTTTACCCTTTACAACTTCAGCAAAAGCTCCTGAATGCAGCTGAGAAGCCCAGCAAAGATGAGAACATGCCTTTGCCCACCGCTCTAGCCTCAGCCCAATGCAATGCACCGGACCGGTCCTTGACTCTGCTGGCAACAGCTACCGATTCTGGATTCACCCATTTTAGGCACTTCAAAACATTTTTGTGAGGGTCTCGACAACCTCCCCCTAAAAAGCAGCTGTCAAAATATATCATACAATATCCTAGCAGACCTCCTCCACACTGCTGCTATAATTAGGTTGGGTTTTTTATTTTGGCTTTAAGGCTGGTTGTAGAGAATATAATTTTCAGTTTGAATAAATGAAATGTTCAGAGTACATCAGGTCCCTAACTTCAATTTGAGAAGAATGTGTTCAGTGTAAAAGAAAGCAAGCAGCGTAGTTGGTGGTAATTTAATTTACCTTTCAAAGCTTCTGAAATTTCTGACATTTCCGAAAGCCAGACCCTCAGAGTAAATGCAGTTCACAAAGAACGCGGAAACTGGGAAACTCCATCTGAAGTGAACACGGCGTCCGCAAGTCCCCTTCCATGCGGCACTGTAGAGGAGAAGCTCGGAAGCTTTTACCCTCCAGTTCTCTTCCGAAGCTTCCTTGACTTCATCGGCTTTGAGAATTCAAGTTCCCACCTCAAGGGCCGTGACCAATTACAGACAACGCGACGCAGCTCCCGTCAGGGTCTGGCTGGTTGTGGTGCTCGTGTGACACAAAACGCTGATAAATAAGGCTTAACTGCCTTTACAGACACTCTGTGTCACCCTACCTATGCAAAACGGGCAGCAGTTAACAAGGAGCCTGGCTCCAAAAACATACACAGGCACGTATCTGACAGTTCCATGTACGTAAACCAGAAGGCTGCTTATATTCAAGAGCTGCCTGCACAATGAGAGGGAAAATAGAGCCATAAGAAGCTGCCGCGTCCCCTCTGTCTCCCAGGATGCTCTATCTTATTATTCCAACAAAACCAGTGGTGGCCAAGAGCAAAGAATTTAATTCCTGAATATCATCTCCCAGCTGTCTTAACTGGGCAAGAATCTAAACACAGAAAGAAAAAGCAGCAGTGAACCCTATCTACGACTCAAAAAGGCCAGCACCAAGTGACCAGCACTGCTTACTTTTTCTCCCTGCCTAATTTATTTCAACAAGTTGTCTGAAACAATGAACAACCCTGAAAATACACACAGGAATCTTTCACAAACAGGTACACACAAACATCTTGAAGCAGTCCACAGCCACTTTGAACCTCAGCCTGATCCTACCTAAACCATCAGCACTAGGGCTCTAGGGTTCTATTTTCATGCTGACAAATTGCTCTCTAATTATATTTCCTTCGTATTTAACAAGATGATTTTCTCCCCATTTCTTCAGCTTACTTTTCATTTGGCATTAAAAAAAAAAAAATCCTTTCTATTCATGCTTCAGCTTCTCCGAACTATTTGTACTCTTTCACTAGGCCAACAGAAAATCAGCAACACATCAAGCAAATCATGGTCTAGTCCAATGCCTTCTTCTTGGGAGTGAGTGTGAACCCCTCCTAAGGCAAGAGCTCCAGTACCCCATGTCCCTTATTGCCCGATACCACCCACTGGAAATGCAGTCCTATTTACCACGGCTATGCCTTGAAGTACATGTGCCCTTGATCTTTACCTGGATTTATCACATACTTAGTCACTGCTTTCTGTCAATAGTATTCCATATCCTCAATACTTCTATTTAGAACTCTGATACAGTTTTTCAGTCAGGTGGCTTCCAAAGTAATGCAAAAGTCCTCAGCACCAAGGATATGCAGGAACCTTTATGCCTTTCTCCAGTACGTGAGCATATAAAAGCAGTGTAATAAAATATTTCACTGGAAAGATAAGGAATGTTCAGGTGAGGCAGCGATTTCAGCGTCCCTGCAGAAGCCCTGCACATCTCTGATGTGCTGTCCTCAGTTTGTAGAAGCTCAAGGCTATGACATCACAAGCTGCCTTGAGGCACAAGCATGACCATGTACACCTGCAGCTACAGTCATTTCCTCGCTGCTGCCTGAGAGCAGCCAGCAGCATCGGGGCCATATCCCCTGGGCCAACTGTGCACCCTCTGCACAGCCAGAACACCCGGATCAGAGCAACAGAGCACTCACTACAGCAGGATCTGGCCAAACGTTCCCTACCTCTTTTCCAGGGGGAGTGAACACACACCCTAGGCCACACCTTTCCCTGGACCAAGTCTGGCTTTTGTGAAGCTCAGACTGGTGTCCCCACCTCACAGGACACAGCCATTGCAGCCAGTCCTTTGGCTCCATGACTCGGGGGTGACCTAGAACAGGGCCAGTGCGGTTGCAGCGAACAGCGCAGGCATTCAGAGGAGCTGGCACAGGCCTTCTGGGGGTTAGGAGAGCCCTCTCACAGCAGGACCAGCTGTTGTTTTCAAAGATGCGTAGGATTTACATGACTCGAGAATTCACAGTTACCGAGTATGAAATCGCATCTTCACACTGGGCTCTTCCAAGCACTGCAGCGGGGTCCCAGGAAGCGAGTGCTGGAAAGGCAGGAGAGGTTACACAAGCCTACGGGTTCAGGCTAGTGCCCACGCCAATCTCGGAGATGCCCTGTGTGTGCAGCTCAGGGCACAGCTGCTCGGTGGGTGCATCTGCCACGGGAACCGGGACACGCTCTCAGAGAGGCCGGATGTTACACAACTCAGCGGCTCCACTCAGAGGTAATTTCTGTTTCTAAACGCCTAACTGCATGGCATGCAGGTAAATACTGCCACTGCCTGCACTTACTGCATGTGCACAGGACATTAAAGTCATCTCCTCTGGAGGAGATGAATGAGTAACTGCTGACGATCACAAAAGAGATGAGTTTTCTGTCTAAGAGCAGATGGAGAGAAGTGCTTCGGCAGAGCCCTTTCATAACTCTCTCGGTGCCGAGCGAGAGCTCAGATCGTGAACACACATCAAAAGCGGTAACGCACGTTGTCTGTCTAGGGCAGAGGTTTAATCCTAACCCATGCCTTGCCCAGCTTCCCCAGCCTCAACTCATTCAGGATGGAGCGCTGTGTCAGCTACAGCCCAGTCCTTCCCCACAGACATTGTGTCATTCCAGTCTACAGCAGCAGTAGAGATGACACAGTATAAAAGAGAGCTGTTAATATCTGCAGTTACTTAAAGCTTTAACCTTTGAAGACCTTAAAAGAATGAACTAAAATTATGCCCTGAAACAAGACGGCCCCAAGCCATTAGGTACATCGCATGCTATGAACCAGGTATCAGACCAAATCCTTCCCCATCTCTCAAACTGACACGTATGCCATTCCTCTATCCCAGCACGCTGCCAGGATCAACTGCCTCTCAAAGCCTCCCCAGAACTGAATTTGATCTCACCAGGCCCAGCTCCGAGATTCAGAACCCCTAAACCCAACTGGGGACAAGGAGGGATTCATGCCATGGCACTCAGGGGGGCCAGCAAGGGTGGATCTGGAAGGATTCACAAACACTTCCACTACTTCAAACCCAAACAGCCAACATCCTTTTTGTAACGTGGCTCGGCAAACTTTGAGCAGCAATATTCAGGCGGGTTGGGTTTTCATCAGAGCCATTCGCGTGGCACTGACCCAAAGCAGTGTCTGAGTTTGGGGCCACTGTCCTTGCAGATTCTCTCATAAAACAGGTATGATTTTTACGAGAACAAGCTGTCCAGTAACCTCTCCCATTTTTGAACACATCCATTTTCTTCACATTGAATTTTGTACGGCAGCATCTCTCCATCCACTGGGATGCCAGAGGCAGAGCAAGTACAGAGGAACGTGGCAGCAGCACCTTTTAGGACAGCAACGCTGACAGGATGAGGAACAGCCCTGGCTGTTTCACCGTGAAACAAACTTCAATTCTGCCTATCTTCTGACAGAAATGACCTAGGACAGGCAGGGACTGGCAAGAAGTAAAAGGCATAATGCAGCTTTTTAGGGATTTCCTTTCAGTATTAAAGGATTTAATACATCATATTTGCCATCCGTGCTCAAAGACGGCATCCTCAGCCCTCACAGGATGAATGTTTTCCCTTCCTCAAAGTAAAGCTTTTCTTGCTGTTTTGAAACACATCCCAAGCTATCCCTGTAATAACAAACCAATTTCCTTGCACTGACCACAGGAAGAGATGGACAACTGAGGCAAGACAGTACAAATTGTAAACAGGATTCCTTTGTATTCTCTTTTATACCAGACAACTCCCACTATATACCCGCTATAAAAACACCCCATAAGTACAGTGACCACCCAGAAGCGAAGGACTGGATTCCAAGAGGTTGTGGGGAGGGATGCAGCTCAGTTACACATGTGTTCCTATTTAGGTAATTCTTAAGCAAAATCACATTGAGCTTTAAAAACATAAAATTAAATATTGATGTCAACAGAATGCAAATGTCTAGAACATCCGTGTTGGAGAAATACATTCATGCTAGTCAGAGCAGTGGATTGACTACAACTACAGCAATAAGATTTAAACAGAAAGGAGGTTTTTTTTTCATCCAAAGCAGAAGGTGCCCCGTGATGCGCTGCAGAAGCAAAAGGTTCTGCTTCTATATGAGCCAATGCTGCAGAGCAGCTCAGTCTGATCTTATGACTCCGATCCCCAAGTACACTGCTACCCCTCCGCTCAGGCGAGGAGCTTCCTCTGCTCTGAGGGAACAGCTGCTCCCCGACGTTTGCAGCACAGGGCTGCGCTGAGCAGACCCGCGCACAGAGGTTTTTGGAGTCTCGCAGATGCGCCTGACAAACACTGCTCAGCCCATCCAGGGAGAAAAGCAGGTCCGCACCAACACCTGCTAAACTGAAATTGCTAGAAGCTTACAGAAATCCACTGACCTAGGTGCAGCGCATTTAAATTTCCACCTGAGAAAGTCACCTTCATCACCTGGCTGTGACAGCAATACAAACCTGGAATCCGCCCTTAGACACTAATAGAGGAACCCAGCTATCCTGGGGCAAGAGGAGGGAATTGGACATCGAGACCATATTTTTATCTCCAATTTGGTCCAGTACACTTTCTAATTGCATAAAATAAGAAGATACTCATGCTTTTATCTGTCAATCCTTTGGCCAAACAACAACAGGAAAAATCCTGCATGTGATTTCCATCCTCCTCGAACTCTCTGCACTTCTCTGGAAATGAGCGAGCTTCCTTAGTTTACCCCTGCCTCGGAGAAGCCGAGAACTTCTAAATCATTAACGTCTTCATTGTCAAAATCACCCTGGTAAAAACTCAACTAAGGCAGAGATAGGTTATTAATGTCTCATTTTACGGATTAACAGCGGAGAACGCAGCCCGGATTAATATCCTAATCCTTTTACCCAGCCCATCATTATCTGACCCGAATCGCAGGAGAGGGAGCTCAGCGCTTTTCCGAGCTGGAAACGCAGAGGGAATGAGCAAACTGCTGGACTGGTGCATCCACAAGGAACACACAAGTTCCAGTCACATGTTATTTGGTTAAAGCCTACATCGTCTTGTCAGTACTACCCAGAGTTACTGCGATGGAGTCACCAATGCTGAAGTGGGTCAGCAATCTCCTGAACGCCAGATGACTGGAAGTAAAAGTCAGTCACTGTTCAGGTGTTTATCTGTAACTGCCTGTGGACACTCACCTTGGCCTCAGCATCCTTCCCCTTCCACTCACCTCCTCTCCACTCAAGCCCCTCAGACATTTCTACCCTAAGCCTACCGAGCAGTCAATCCAGCCGAGCATGCTAAGGCTCTGCTGGGTTTGAGCACTGTCTCTTCCCCTCAGCCATGCAAAGGCATGTTTTAAATCACACAGTTCTCCAGAGCCCAGGCCCTCCACGGAGTGCCACAGAAACACATAAAAGGAGTAGGGCACCAGTATGGCTGACCCTACACCGAAGCCAGCCTGTGACACTGGCAGGCACACGCCTGTCCCACAGCAGCAGCCACAGCCTGTTCCTAGACAAGGGCACTGTCCCGGGGCGCACAGGGAGCTCATTGCTTGGCAGGGCTCACCAAACGCTGCTGTGACAGCAGCGTCACAGCCGTGGCATCGGGCTGCTGCTGCCTGGCACGCGGGGCAGGGAACGGCTCAGTGCTTCTAATCCTGCGTTCAGGCAATGTTCCCATTGACGTCAAACATAAATATTGGACAGTTCAGCTGTGTAAGCCTCTGCAGTGGGGAAAACAAATATATTTTCAGTACTTAAATACTTGGCAGGTTCTTAAAGAGAGTTCAGATGAAGCCCTAAAGACAGGTTCTTCCAAAGAAGAACTTGCTGCTGTCCCCACCTTCACTCTGAACGATGTTCCTCCTTACGCTGTGGCCTCAGAGCATCAGGCCGAGGTACCCCACTCCGGCCATGCCATCATTCCCTAGGCACAGAACACGGCAGAATTTTAAGTCGGGGAAAAAGTGCTGTACACAAGCAGTGCCTGCACCTCTGCCACCTCCCAAGCTCCGCACATGCACGGACATGCCTGTAACGGCAGCAAGCTAGAGGAAAATCCTTCCAGGCTCCCTTAGGAGCAGGCAGGACAGACTGCCAACAGGGTACAACCATAAGGGCTCATTTGAAGTTTTTCCCTTCTGCTCATTCCTACACTCAGGGGTTAAAATCAGCACTGGAGGGGAGCTCCTCTGTGACAGGAGGGATCACGCTGCTGGGAGAATGAACAGGACTGCAGCATAGCTCACCTCGCATCCCTTGTGCGATGCAAGGAACGGTAGGACGGGACACAGCAGTTGCAGCCAGGGTAGTTTATATTTATTAGCGCAGAAGTGTAAAACTGTTTGGTGGTAAAATGAACCCAGCGGATGTTTTTGCTGGCAGGAGTCTGAGAGTGACAACTGCACCACGCGTTGTGAAAGAGCAACAGCTGAGCATGTGCTGGGGCTGCTTTCACACTGTCAACGAGGCATCCCATGCTCTGGGATTAATCGGATTAGAGTGGCTTTTCACTCCGCACCCAGATCAATTGGCATTTTAAGTAATTCACTTATCGCCCTGTAGAGTGAAAGGCTGAACTAACTTCAATACTAAGCCTTTTGCAGAAGTTTAAGAGCCTTCTCCTCTCCCCGAGCCTCTGCCTCCAGCTCCTTCCTTCCCTGCTTTCCTACATTCCTATGTTTTCACTGCATTCAACTTCTTGCGCAAAACGATCAATCAATTAACATGATGCAAAATAAAACTTTTGAGTAATTTCCACCCCCTTCTACCCACAAAGATAAAGCAAAGAAAATATTTTGAACTTCATTTTATATGAAACCAGAAGGAACATGCCCCATGAAATCCATTTCCAGCATAACTTGAAGTCCATTTCAAGAGCAGTATGAAAAGCTGCTCTTGAAACTTCATTCCAGAAGCCCTGTCCAAGAAGCTGCCTTCCTGGAGAGAAGTTACTCTGCCACTGCAGGGGTGCTCTTTATACAGCTGGAAGTTGATAGTCAGCAAATGCTTTGATCTTTCCTTTTACTTCTTGTAAGAACTAGGTGATGTCTTTCAGTAATTTCCTTTCTTTGGAACTCCCTGGCTCCACACTACAGGTCAGTACATTGTCAGCTTCTGAGAGGGCACAGCCATACTGGGGAGATCACTGATGGATATGCCTGCGGTGCAGACAGCTTTTCAGAGCTGGTAAAACAGACATTAGGCAAAACATGACTGAGGTAAATAACAAGTTACTACAGATTTTCTTTTGCATACAATGGAAGTATAAGAATAGCACAAAGTCTTTCTGTTTTAGGCCCCCCCCATCCCCATATAGTAGGGTATGGAAGAGTAAGTAAGGGATAAAGTGGCATTAAAGGGGTCATGCCAGGAAGTGAAGTGCCTGGTACCAAAGCCTTCATTAAGAAAACATACATGTTCTGAATATTTTACAGCACAAACTTTCTACCTCAGACCTCTAAAACTCATAGAGTCACCAAGGCACCAACAATGAGAATGGTAATAGTGTATCACAGAATACCTAGACTAGCATTTACACAACACAACGCAACTAGGCCAAGTGCACATCAGCTGTTTTGCTGGGATGCCATGAAACGTCGCTGGTTAATGGTGTGTGTCCTTTGTAGGTAGAGCACTAATGACTATTTTCTCAAAGAAACTACAGTCTCAAAGCTTTGTCCTGCAGAAGCTGATCCCAACTAGGGCAATCCTGTGCATGTATACCTGAAAAGGCGTTCAACAGCCGAGGTCTGCCCACATTCTCAAAGCAAATCCCTGTGCAAACCTGCCACGCCAGGCACAGACAGAGCTCGGCCTCCGAGACAAGTCGTGCTCCTTTAGTCACCCAGGCAGCAAAAATGCTACCCTTACTCACAACAATGGGGCTTACGGGAAGATTAATGGCAAGGCTAGGGCTTTCCCTTGTGTGACAAAAACAACCACCTGCTTACTGTCCTGCTATGGAATCGCACGCTATCGCCTTGTTCCAGCCGAGCCCCACGCACAGGTAGGAAGGACCCGACAATTCACACGGAAGGCCACAGCTGCAGCTAAGTAAACATTTCACCACCTCACCGAGCAGCTCTACCACTGATACAAAATAGTCTTCGTTAAATCATCAAAAGCCATCGACCTAGTGATCAGCCAGCCATAAAACAGATGCTCTGGGCCATTCCCTATCCCTGCACCTTATCCACTGGCAAGAAATGCCTGAGTTTCTCACAGCACATGGTCTGACATTCCCTTCCACAGCCTCACCAGGCACTGCTGTCTCCGGAGCTGTTCTCTGCTTTGAATTTAGTTAAATATCCATGAGAGCCAAGGAAGCCAAGCTTTGTGCTGAGCCCTGCATGAGATCCCAGGGCTGGTGGAGAAGCAAACCCTCCTTCTTACACCCTCCCGCCACCTTCCCCACGTGGAGCGGGATCCTTGTTTTGGGAATTGCTTCCACCATTAGAATTTCATGAGGATAAAACTTCCAGTTAAAGCAAATTCCCTAAAAAGAAAAGCCTTGGCAACCTCCACTCAAAAAAATAGAAAAAGGAAAAAAAAAAAAAAAAACTCTGGAAAAGAAACTCTCCCAGAAACACTCTTCAATGATTTTGAGATGCCATATCTAAAACAAACATTCATATCAGGCCATAAACTTTGTGGGACACAAAGTCCTTTTTAGTTATCATTACAGCAGCAAATCAGTTGCTACAATACAACACAGAAGGCGGTAAAACCCTTTCCTCCAAGCACCTTCTTGTTTACTGTTGCAGCATTTAATACACTAATTCATCATATCAAACTTACACAGACAATAAAAACTTGATAAGAAAGTGTCTGCTTTGCCACCTTTCCAGCAGGAAGGCTTGTGCCCTAGTTCCCCCTGGCAAGCCAGTGCGACTGGTGCCCCACAGCATCAGACTGATGCCGAGTACACTCAGGGTGGCAAGGCCGAGGCCCCAGGCAGCCGGAGGCTGGCACTTGCTGTGTGGGGACCATCCCAGCACTCCGGCTGCTGCAGCAGCAGCTCGGCGCAGATGTTGGCTGGGCAAGGACAGGGAGAGGAGCCCCCCAGAGCCAGGCAGTCTCCGCAGCATCGCCCTGTCACAGCCCAGCCGCCAGCCCTCGCCCTGCCCTGACGCGCTGTGCCGGCGCTGAGGATGCCGGCATCAGCCACAAGGGGATAAACCAGGGCAGAAAAAGAGGGAAATGCCAGGCACTGTCACACACACACACACTGAATATCATTACTATAATCTCTTTGCCCTCCTGATCAACTACAGAGAATTCAAGGGTCTCAAAGTCTCTTTCATATGTGTCCCAATTTCCCACCTAAGACAGACCCACAGATTTCATCTCTGCTTTTTATCATCTGAGTGTGTCACAATCCTCCTTGTCTGTGATGTTAGTGAGCCAGGGGTGAGAGGCTGGTGATATTTCCCAGGAAACACGGGGATACTCAGACATGGTAGACTCTACCTAGGCAGTGCTGGAGGTCTGGAGAAACAGGCAATTTGCTTTCCCTGGCCTGCCACTGACACCTCTCCTTCCCACCTTCCCTTCTGACACCTTTACATTCAGTGTATTTCCCCACAAGGATCTGAACCTTAAAAAGTGTAAACACAAGTCAACAAAAAACGGCATGAAAGAAACTAAGACTTTTCTTACGAAGAATTACAGCAGAACTACACTGATAAAGTCACTCCTGACAACAGCAGTACCAAATCCTTTTAGAACGTCCACAAAACATCCTAGGGACCAAGTGCGAGCGGCTCAGCTCTGGATGCTGCAGTGAACTGCCAACACCACTGAACTGCCAGCAGTGTGCCTGGCAGTCGTCATCCCCCTGAATTTGGGGGGAAGGACCATTTGGGATAAAATGGCAAGAGCCACCCTGCACCTCTTAAGGGTGGATGGAATGGTGCAGCCAGGGTGTCTCCATTGAAGAACAAACCCTCTGAGGGCCTATGGCAGTTTTCCAAAGCAGCACAAAGACTTAAAAGCAAAACCACTGAAATCCAATCCTTTCCTTCAAGTCTCCTGCCTTTTTCTGGCCCTTTTCCAAGCAGAGGAGCCTCCTTCCCAACTTTCTGCCCCATGTGTCTGCGCACCATGCACGGGACTCTAACGGGCCAACGCCAGGCACACCTGAAGAATCAAAGTGGTTTCAGTGAGGAGTGGACAAGAAGGAAACTCAGTGTGGATGCTCCTCGCAATAAATATGGGAATATGCTTGCAAATGGAAAATTTAAAGTGTAGTAATGAAGGTAAACCAATCAAGATGATGTTATCAACTGCACTAGCACACAGGTCACCCAGAAGGATCCTGGCTCACGTACAAAAATATGGCTGACAGCGCTAAAAAAAAAGGAAAAAAAGAAAATTCAAAACAGAAATGCTACATGGAAAATACAAAAGCTTATTCTAAGTTGGTCTTTTGAACCACCAGGCACACAAACCTAAAAATCCAGCGTAAGGACCTACCACTGTTTCCTTACTATGGATCCAGGACTGTTGGTTTTATCCCAGTGGACACAGAAAGAACAGGAGGATGATGCAAGCACAGGAAAGGAGCTGGCATCTGAAAAAGCCAGTACTGAATGTTTCCAGTCAAACCAAAACAATAACTAGTCAAAAAAAGCCTTGAGCCTAAAGGCCTTTGACCTTAGAATGGGACACGGGTTACTCAGCTGGCACCACTGGAGTCTGCAAGCCATTTTTTATAAGCCACTGTCTGATATGTACATCTGTATACATATCCATATCTATACATATCCTGGGACATATCCAAGTGCCAGTGAACATGCAGTTTAAGTTTCCTTTTCTCTTGTTTACATTTTTAAGAATTTGTATTAGTCATGGTCATTTAATCAGCTGCCTGAACTGTATTTCACTGTGTGACACAGGTTTTAACAACCAGAGCTAGTAAATATTATTTAAGAGCACTGAACAGTAACTCGAGTTTACTTATTAAATCCAGGGTGAAAACAAAACACTGATTCCCATTAGGAAAGCAATTCAAGTATTTTTCCACACATATAAAAACAGGTGCACCCCTTCAAAGACCAAACAGTCCCGGGGAAAGGCTGGCAGATGGTAAAGTCAAAATTAGACCAAACTAAGATAAAGAGACGGAAGAAATGACAAAGCTGCAAAACCATTGTGCAGGCTGCAGTGAACCTTTCCCAGCCAAGCTGGCGCAGGACGCTCCAGCCAAGGGAAGGCATTCCTCACGCACAGCATCGCTGAGCACATCGCTGCCAGCACGGGACCGGGAGCCATACCTGGCTGGATGCAGAAAACCATTCTGGCCCATTTCCAGGGAGCTGCTCTCTGCCACTTGGATCACTCCTGCCACTAATGTGGGGTGGGTGAAGCTTTCAGGTTTCCAGGCACTTCCCACCTTGCAGCTGTGGTTGATATTCCTTTCCTATGCTCACTGGGTTTTGAAAGCGGGACTGTTTTTTCTGTATTCTCAAGCAAAGCAGGCTCTGTACCATTAGCTGGCTTTATGGAAAAGGCAAAAAAAAAAAAAATCAACCTAAAAGCTGAGAGTAAACATCCAGAGATGGGGAGAGGGGAAGGAACCCTCAAAAAGACCATGAAAGGTTCATTTCCAAAGACTTCTGAACATGAAGCCGACACTTACTTCAACAACACCCACACAATCTTAAAGGAAAAGGAAAGGTGGGGGAATGCTCTAAAAAGTCACAGCTAAGGGGAGAATGTGCAGCACACCTTACAAACAAAAAGCGTGGCAAGGGATTGCCTTAACCACAGGCTCAAAAGCACGTACCTCGGCCCCCGCAATACTTTCAAGGAGCTTCCAAGGAAACACAGACAAAGGGAGGAGGTTACCAAACACAGCTAGATCACCTTAACTGAGGCATAAAAAAAGTTCTTTTCACCCCCACAGGGAATAAGGTCTCATCACCACAAAGCTAAAACCAGACGTGACAAAAGCCAGAGGTGAGCAAAACCTCCGGTCTGCTCAGCTGTCAGCAGAAATGTAGAGATTTCTCTTAAGAGATTAACGCTGATTTGTGTGGGGTTCTTGTAACAGTCAGTGTTGAAACCCAGTTGCTCGTGAACGGGCAACCATTCACGCTTCCTTGTTCTGGGATGTTGCACCAGTTCATGGAGTCAGCTTTCAAGGATGCCCTGCCTATAGAATAAAGTTTAAAACCCATGTCCTAATCTCAGTTGATCAGAACATCTTCGAAACATCTGCAAATTTTGGTGCAGTGCCCAGGAATCATAATCACTTCTGAGGAGCAGAAATGCAGATTTATTAGGACAGGGCAATACCTGGAAAATTAAGAATCTTAGGCAAGACATGCCATTGCTAACAGCAGTTCAAAACTCAATGAGAGTTAGCACTGCGGAATGGTGAACTCCAGACGTATTTTTAATGTTGTTTTTGGTTACACTCCATTTAAAAGAATCAGCTGTCAACACCGATCATTTCCTTTTGTATAATTCATAAAGTGGTTAATTTCAGAAGCAAAAGTATTACGGGTTTGAGTAATTGCCTGCTGGAGCACAGTAGGTGCTCCATCTCCCCATCTGGCGCCTGGGAGCGCGTGCTCGGCCCGCTCCGAGCTCGCTCCGCAGCATGCTGTGCGCAGGAATGTGCTTCCACCCGCGGGCTCGCCGCCCGCCGCAGGGGCACGAGCCCTCCCGGCCGGCACGGAGCCCGCGCAAGAACACGGTGCTCCGTGTGCTGCCAGCGCCACGGCTCCGTGCTGCGCCGGAGGTCACGGATCTACTCGGGCTCGCGGCACAGCACACCAGACGCCATGGTAGGGTGGAGAGAACCCGACCCGTGCCCAGCTGCAGTGCTCAGGGCCGCTACTGGCCCTGCCCCATCCACGCCATCCAAATGCTGCGGCGCTCTGTCAGAGCATCTGTCGGCCTGGGGTCACACAGCTCAACGTCCTTACACGATTCACAAAGTGCCGTGTGATTCCCAAGGCCTCGTCCTTGCTGAGGACACGAAGGGCCAGCGGGATGCCAAGCACCCTGTTAGCCATGCCCCCCGCGTGCTAACAGGGCTGTTGTCACACCGAGCCCCTCAGTAACTATTTTGTAACGGACGCTCATGAAATACTTCTCATTGCCAACCCTGTGTGTGTCTGGAGCAATCTGAAAACCAAACTGGGCCTATCTCACTGATCATCAGTGACAAAAATAAAGCAACCAGCTAGGCTCTGCACAGTGTCAACCATTCTGACAGGACGACTGGGATTAAGAGATGAAGTGGAATTTTGCTCACAGTTCAGCTACAGATCCAAGATAGGGACCATTTTTCTAACCATTTTTTCACAGAATGCCTTTGGGGGATTGTAAATAAAAACTACTTACAATTTACTTCAGTAAGTTTGCCATGGAAACTTACTAAGGATGGAACCCCCAGATTTCTTCCTCTGAACTATAAAAGTCAGTTTCCACTTGAGTGCTTCAGGAACTGACACGTCAGATCTGACTCGGCCTCCGGACGCCATTGGGAAGGAACCCCACAGTTTTACCTACGATGCTTTCTCTAGAACTGGGAACAGAGACAGCAGCACAGCCCTTCTTGCACAGAATGTCAGATGTTGTCCTGAGATTGGCCATCAAGCCAAGCAGGAATTTCTAATACTTCTGTGTTCTGAGTCTCTAGATTTCAGCAATCAGTAAATGGTAAGTGGTTAATTATATAGAGAAGTCTAACATGTACTGCCTGTCACCAATGGTTAGTGCAGAACAATCGTTCTGCAGAGAAAACCTTTGACCTCAATTCCCCTGGGGAAGTGACAAACACACCCTGTCACAACAGCGGTAGCCCAAGATAAAGTCTCCAGCCAGGTTCAGCCAACAGTGCATAACAGACCGAGAGCTAGCTGGCCACTGTAATTCTTTAGAATCTGACCATTATTCTTCCCTGATAATTAGGGGCTTGGGAAGAGGCAGGCTGCTTTCCCTTCCAGGGATGTTTGATCCGTGTCCAGCTGTAGTGCTGAATTACAGAACCAGCGGCCATACCGGTCCCGAGAGCTCTCGCCATGGGAGGAGACGGCAGAATTCATGCATAGCCAATGAGAAAGAAACAAGTGACGAGCAGGACTGAGGAGAGACAGAGATGCTGTGTCCAACTCCTGCTTTTCTTGCAAAGTTCAGAATGTCTTCCACAAGCTTTAATGTGGCCCTCCAATAATGTTCTCCTGGGGTAGCAAACCCAAAATACCAAAACCCAGTAGCTCTTTCAGAGAAGGAGCAACTTTTGGAGGAACAAGAACCTCCTTTTGGGAGCACCTCCCTTTGGAGATGTTTGTTACCTGGCTTGACTAACACTGAAGCATCAAGAACACGCTCGCTGCTCCCAGCCGGGGTGAGCCGGGGAGACAGGCGCTGCAGAGCCAAGCTCTGCAGGAACCACCTCAAACAGGGCATCCCCTAATCACCTGGCACTGAATTAAATGCAGCAGAGAATTCCAGGCACATTTCTGGAACTCATTTGAAACTGCTTGCTTTCGAGTTATTTGAGCCTGCATCAAAATGTTAGGCGAAAAAACTCCTCGACCATTCCCTTTTTCCAAGTGAACAGTGATTCACAGAAACCTTCTGGGGTGGGAGGGGAAGGGGCAAAGCAAACCTGACATTTTGAGCTGTAGAAGTCAGCAAACAAACAGGATGAAACCGAGGGAAGAGCAAGCGAAAGTCAGGGCCATGCCTCCTCAGCCATAAATTACGCAACAGGAAAACATGTTAAGTTGTCAGCCAGAGTGAGGGCAGAGGAAACCAGCCTCCCAAAAAATGCATCACAGCCCAAAACAAAGCTTATCCCACCAGAGCTCTCACTGGAGAGGGATGGTAAAAAAGCCTCAGAGCTCTGGATGAGTGCAATTTCCAGCAGGGCCCCAGCTACTTTTCAAAGACTTGACCTTCATTCTGTGAAACTGTTCAAGCTCACAGCAGAGCTGTCAGGAGAGCTGGATTCCCCTTCTGCAGGTGCAATTTTACACGTGGAAAATTAATTCCAGATGCAAAGCAGAGTAATTGTCCATCTCTAGAATACAGATTGCAGCTTGAGTGACATTCGCTTGCTGAAATTCCCCCCTGCAGCTCAGCTATGGATTAACACGGAGGGAGCCCTCTCCTCCAAACCTCTGGCTATCCAACTCCTCCTGCCCCACTGCCACGCACACGGTGACACAGGGGGCACGATGCAATAAACCTGCACTTCGGCCTTGGGCAAAGGATTTTAGGCATATAATAATCATGTATGCCAATTATTTGTGGCAGGTAAAAATACTTCTTCAAAATTAAATGTAAAGAGAACAACAAACAACTGGAAAAGTCTTTTGTGTACTTGCAAATATGGAATTTTGAAAGAGTATGAAATCTTTGGGGATGTCAAACTCTTCTCAATTCTTGATAATCACATTTCCAGTCACCTTCCCCCCCTCCCAGTACGCACAAGCAGCGGAATCTGAAGCAAGCTCAAGGAACAGCACTTCTGTAGAAGCAATCAAATGTCCCAGCTGGCCCTAAAGCAGTGCAGTGAGCTAAGGGGGTGATCTGTCTGGGATCAGTGCAGTTCATCTGCATCATTACTCCACATTCAACACTTGCTGACTGGACGCCCAACTCGAGGGCTGGGATCCCAGGCGGGCACACACTGAGCACGGTCTCCTGGGCAGATACATCACCTGAAGCTGCTTGTCCCAAACGAGTGCCCTGGGCAGCTTCCTGGCGAAGCTCCACACTCAGCCACGGCCGCTTGGGCAAACACCTCCTCTTACAGGTTGAAATTGTCTCTTTCATTTTTCACAAGATGAAAGAGGAAATGATGAGAAAAATTCATTAGTAGCACTCAGAACTGCCAGAGCAAACACAAACCAACTTATGTTCTATATACGGACCACTACCAAAAAGACAGATAAATCTCTCTAACCAGGGTCTTTATCTGCTGCCATACAAAAATGAATGGCAATTGGCAGCAATAACTCCCTGCAATTCATGAAGCTTCACTTGCCATCATCTGCGGCGCTCCGGAAAGTAGAGAGATGCTGTGAGGAGAGTCAGGCTTAGAAATGACAGCTGTAACGCAGAGAAACAGATCCCGAGTTGCCCACAACGGCGCTTTTCTTGCAGGAAAGCTGTTTGCCCTGAGCATTGCAAGGTGTAAGGAGACACACACCACCACTTCTGCCTGCATCTCCTTTTCTCGCCTGTTTCAATCTGCTCCTGTCCCAGCACATCCCAGTCCAGCTACGTCTGACCACATTCCCCCCTGCAGAACAGTGCACCCTCGGGCAGCAGGTACCACATCCTGGGAGGACATTTTGCCCCGGGCAGCAGATACCAGGCAGAATAACCAATAGCCACCCAGCAGCATCACCACCCACACAGGCCACTGTCTACTGGCATTATACATCGCGGACTTGGAAAAGCTGCGGCCCAGGCTCGGAGCTCTGGGAACTCAGCAGAACTCACTGTGTGCTGCCACCAAAACACAGCCTAGCCAAGAAAGAGGAAGAGAGAGGTGTATACTGGAATTACAGAGGCTTTTGAGCCTGCCACCACAGCTGCAAACCCAAAGTTTCTGCTAACAATTACTCACTCCATTAACCAGGTTGCTTTGGTGCATGAAAAGAAGCCATATCAGCAAATCTCACATTTCCTGGGCTGACTCTGTGCTGATCAAAGAAGCCCACGAGTAACACCACACCACCTGGCATCTGACCCTATTGAAAGCAGCATCCATGTTATTTGAGGCATATTGTTGGGGGAAGATGTTTACAAACATCCTAAAAGATGGTTTTCATTCCAGTGAGCTCACTGTGTCCATGAGACAAGCAAAGGGTGGAGAGGAAGCAGTGGCATAAGCCTGTTCCATGACTGCTGAAAATCAGAGAGCAGTTGAGCAAAAAAGTAATGTAATTTTCATCTCCTGATTCTCAGCCCAATGTCCTCAGCTAGACCATGCTGCTTCCAATCATCTGGAAATACCGTGTGCACCCATGGGCCAGTGAGCTTTTTGTCATAAGAAATGTCCACAAGGTCTGACAAGCAGTGTAGGTTTTAGGTATAATAAAAAGAAAAGTAGTATTTTTGGGGTACTGTCCCACTGAGCAGCCCTCCTGCCCAATTACAGTGGTACTTAACATGTAGCCCACTGTTTTTTCATCTTCCCACGACCTTGCGGCTGTGCCTGACAGAGCCCCTGAGCTCTCTGTGCCTCGCCGTGCCAGGACAGCAGCGTCCGTGTGTCAGTATCAAGCAGCAGTGTGCCCGTAAAGCCAAAGCTGTTGCAAAGGGCTCTGAAACTCTCCGGCACCGAGCTTGGCAGCGTGCTGGCTCTGCAGCCCTCCCCACCACTGCTGCCACCCGGGCTGCAGGCGCAGGAGAGCTGGGAGCTCACACCCCAAGCGAGGCCGGGCGCGACTCGGGACTGACCTATATCGGGACTTCAGGTGCAGCTGTTCAGGCGCCCAGTTCAAAAGCCGCGTGCCTTGTAATGCCCACAGCGAACCACCAAAGGAGCCAGGGGAGACCACGGGTATTTCCAGCACGCTCACACCGTGTGCTGGCTGGCGTGCGGACTTGTAAAGCCCACGGAATGCTTCCCCCACGGCCACCAACACCTGCGATCACCTACAGAGCAGCCGCAGCCCCCGATCGTACGCAGCAGAGTAATGCTGGAATCTCCCCAGCCCAAATGCTTGGGTCTGGAGAGGCTAAAGGGAAAGTTCTGCTTCCCTAAAACGCAGGCACGTTCTTTCCAAAGCACACCCAGCCAATTAAAAGCAATTTTCAAAAATTTCCTAGCCCTATTTCTGGTGAAAAAAAGAAAATTGAAACACGGCACCCCAGTTCTCAATTGGCATTAATAGGCTCAAAATGGATGCCTGAATAGTTGCCATCAGTGACAGCAGAGCAGAATCCCACAGACACAAGTTGTCAATTAGCAACTCTCATTTCACAGCATTTCTGAAATCATACAGCAAATGTGCAGCCTTTTAAGGATGCAAATACTGAATAACAAGCCTTTACCTTGATATAAAGGGAGAAAAATTAGCATTAGATCAAAGCCAATAGTTGAAAATTAGGACATTATTTTTAATGATCTGTAATTCTAAAGTAAGATGAGTAATTTAAGACACATAATTTGCTTTAAACGTAGCCATAATTTTCAAGCCAAGGCAATTTTTCAGGCTGCCGCTGTAGCAATATTGACTGGGGGGCACCTTTAGCCTGAAGAAACTGCTGCTGTTCACAAGGCACACATCGGACTGCAGCAACAGCAGACACTGCCTGCACGTAGTCTCGGTCTCCCAGGGGAGAACGTGACACAACTGTCCCTATTCTCTGCTCATCTGCCCTTGCTGCTTTTGAGAAGCGCTCCATTTTGCCAAGTTTTCCCCAGACACACCTTTAAATCAACACTGACAGATGCCTCAAACAAAATCTACAAACCAATCATCTCTAATACAGTGGATTTCAACACTACTTCACTCCTGCTAGCACTGATGCTAGAAACCAATTTTCAAAGCACGCCGTGTTATTGCTGCTCAGACCTGGCCTCTACTTCCCTCTCTGCCCTGGCTCAACTCAAGACATCCCCTCGAAGGTCAGGGGTTCACAGCCCTTTTGTCTGCTGGCAGCGCAGCAGTAAAAGTACACCGGAACCCACAAGGAAAGTCATGAAGGCTTGTAGTGGTATTGTTACGGACGATTTAATGTTACAAACCAGTTGCTGGGACTCAAAGTTATTGGGGTTTGGGATGGTGCATGGGAGGGGGTAAATTGGGAGCCTACCGCTTAGACGACGGGGTGACTGGACCTCGAGACTCAGCGATGGAAGCTTCCAGAGTTGCCCGCCCTGTGCCAGCGTACCGAGGACACCAGGGGGACACGCTGCCCGAGAGTGATTGGTCGGGAAGGACTCGTTATGGACCAATCAGAGGGCCGAGAAACGGCGGGCCCCCAAAGCGAGTGCGGGGATTGGTGCGTTCCTGATCCCCACCAGGGTTATAAAGAGGGGGCCTGAGGGGTCGGGGGGGATTTTTGGTGGTGGTGTGGTGCAGTCACAGCGTTCCTTTGTTCGGGTTCTGACTAGCCACATGGGACTCAGGTTCATCCTGGGTGCCGCGGGCAGCTGCTTATTGTAATAAAGTTACTGATCTAATTTTTGGGGTTCTCGAGTCGTTTATGACAGTATCAGGTGCTTCCACACGAGTTCAAATGAAAGCTCAGTATCTCAGGGGCGGAAAGTGCCTCTCCTGGCAGCAGCCCTATTAGCAATACTGCCTTTTATGCCAAAAGTGAGCTCAGATTAAAATGAAGGTGCAAACCAGAAATTCCCTCAGTTGCCAGCTGGGAATGACAACACCAGACACACTCTGCGGGTATCGCAGGGCCTTCAAACAGCCTGTGGGATTGCAGACAGGCTTTCTGCACAAAGCAAGAGCAACCAGGAACTGCAGCTCCTTTGGAAAGTACCTGTGTGCCTCAATCCCAGCTCTGTGGGCAGCACTGTTTACAGTGCTCCTCCTGTGAGACGCTCGGCATCTGTAAACATATCACTGACCAAGGTCACCTCAACAACTGGCCAGTGCTTCCCTCGCTGGTTGTAGCTCCTGTGTCTCGGAAGAGCCCCTGTCCTGGGCACGGGAACAGCACTGGCACGCAGCCTGCGCCCAGTTCCGGCACAGCCTCCCCAGCACAGGCTGCCAACAGAAACCAGTGCACGGAACCCCGGCTCTCATGCTGCCTTGATCAAAAGGTGAATTCCACATTTATTCCCACAAAAATCGCCTCCTCTGGTAAGGCTGGCAGACCGCCAGGTTTCACAGTTCCATAACACCGCGTTAAGCAGCCAAGTGCCTAGACACACTCTGTGGGTACCAGCGTCCCATCTCAGCATCTGCCTCCTGCCTACACAGCCCTGGCAGCATGTTCCTCTTTTGGAGGCTCCCTCCTGGGCAAGGAGGCTCCTTCCTGAGAAGCCCAGCAATGAGGAATTGGTTTTCCTTGTTATTTCATTCATACTGTTAAACCTGCTCACCTCCTGGCGACTGAGGACTGATAGGCTAAAACTAGAGAATTCTATACTGATTTCTGACCAAAATAATGTTAGTAAAAGCAAACTACCATTAAAACAGCAACTCCCCAGCACACAGCCACCTTGGTGAGCCAAGAGCCCGGCATCGAGGCACCTGCCACCCCCTCACTGCCCTCTGGAGATCCCGGCCCTCTTCCAAGCACCCGCTGCCCAACAGCCCTGAGAACTCTGGCCATGCCCAAGCTTCGGGCGTTCGCACGGTGTTGGGTCTTGCACCTACTGACTTTTCACCCCAAACCTCTGACCCACCCCATCCACATCGCAGTGTTGTGGCTGACCCTGGGTGGTGCCACCAGCCCTGGGTGCCCACGGCGCTGCCACCTCAACTCCGGCTCCCTGCCTTGGCAGAGGTGCTCCCGACTCCTGCTGCTCCCTGACACCTATGGGAAAGCACAAAGGGGAATTTCCCAAGCTTGGAAGTAACCCAGCATTAGAGACCCATAAACAGCTTTAAGCAATTCACCCAAAGTGAAAAGCAATACCTGTGGCCGGGCAGGAAAATTGAAGCTGAGCCTTTCCACAAGGCTCACATCTATCTGTGTGCCCTCCCCACAGCTCCTGCACCACCCCAACGCCTGCGGAGCTGCCGGATGCCCAAACCACAGCAGGCTGTATGGGTGCAGGCTCCCTCAGGATAATTACCCCCAAAGAGTTTCATTTAACTTGAGACTGTGGATTGGAACGCGATCTGTGTATTTTGTTGTGCTCTTTTCCTTTTTCTAGTACGAGCCCTCTTTGCTCCGTGTCTAAACAGAGCATAGTTTGTGAATTTCTTAAACAACCGAGTTGTGTCATTCCCACAACAAAAACCACTGGTCTTCCCCCAGCAGCAGTTTATGTGGTTCTTTGAGAGAAAGGGTTTCAACACCGCAAACTTTCCAGTACCAAAAGGTAAACTCTAAACTTCCATCGACACTTGTGAATGCCATGACTTAAAGCTCTCAAAAGTAAATCAAGCCCAAAGCAGGCAGCAGCAGAAACTGCATATTCAGGTGAGCACACTGAGACCATAAGTCCCATTGGCATCTCAGTTCCTATCCGAGAGAAGCCTTCCCTAAGCACAGAGACTCATCAGCCACTACACAGCACGTTCTCCTCTCTTGATATGCTGCCAAATGGGGAATTCCAGGGGCTGTGAGAGAGGGGTGGGACAGTGGGGCACTGGTGTCCCCTCAGCAGGCTGCATAGCAGCCCTGCCCCGGGAATAGTTCCTGGCCTCTCCAGGTTCCTAAGCAAGTGATGGGACCATTTGGTAACAGCCCAAACCCCTTTACTTTCCAGCCGATGGCAGCCGTCTTGCTGGAAATTAATCTGCTGCCTCACTCCCCCTCAGCCAAGAATTCAGCATAAGCATCTCTCAAACCTGAAGTTTTTACTTTTTCCACTTAAAGAATGTAGTATTGGATGAAATACTACATTGTGTAAACAAAAGCCTTATCCCTAGCTATTAAATGTAAAGTCCCTTGTTTTGTTAAAGACATACCAAAGCCAAGTCCAAAGTCCCCAGATATGCCCGCGGGATACTCGGAGCAATTAACCCCTCTGTCAGGCTGCCCTGACCTCCAGATGGATCAGTGATTTTCTGCAAGTGTTTCCTCAGATATTCTGGCAGCACTAACGGTCTGTTCTCACCTGCAGCAGTGGAGGTGATGCCTGTCCCGGGACGAGTGCAGGTAGGACACCAGGATAAGAAAAGGTCCTTCTAGACTTGGAATAGCCGGGTTGCTTATCTCGGTGCTGCCCACCTGCTGCAGACAGCAGTGCTGACCACAGCTATTTTCACAAGCCTCCTTTTAAGGTCGTTTCAAGGCAAACTTTGGCTATGGCCCCCAGCACAGTCGTTCTGAAACGTTGCATATAAATGGGATTATTCAGGAAACCCGAAAGAGCCCTCAGAAACTGAGCGCTAGGGCCCCAAATCCTTCTCCAAACACAAGTACTGCAGAGCATGTAAGAGAGAAATCCTGGACTTTCCCTCTGGAGAAAGAATTGCTGAAAAGTGTGTAAACTGCATTTCTGAGTGAGGAAATGCTGATGTTCACACTGCTGCAGAGCATAAGGCAGCCATGTCCTCATGCTCAAAACATGGAACCTAGAACTCAAAACTCAGCAGATAACAGGATAAGGGGACCACACCCTCAAAGAATATAAATCAGCAAAGCTTCTGGGCAACAGCTTCCAGTTCTACACATATTTGCATCTGACCTGGCAGAAGCCAGTCATTTTGAGACTCCTTCCATAATATTTGTGTGCAGGAGGTGCAATTCCGTATTTTGGCAATATGTCCTGCCTAGTACAAATGTCTGGTCCGCACGAGAACAATGTAGAAAAAAGAAGTTTGGCTCCGAAATCAGACTTCAGCTCAGCAGTAGTCAGACCATGTAAGCCCCAAAAGCCTCCACAGCCAAGACCATGGAAATCTGGTTTTCGTGTCTGCTCAGACTTCTAAATTAAAAAATGTATTTGCAGAGCAGCCATGGTGGAACTACACAAGAAGTGCTTTTCACTACAGTTCCAAACAGCAACACTGACTCAAAAAGAGGGGGGGAAAGTTAAAAAAACAAAAAAAAAAAAAAAAAAGAGAGAGAGACCTGTAATCAAAACCTTAGGAATTATATGGAAAACATATTTCTGAAGTAACACATTTCTTACCATTTTACACAGCTGAGAATGGCTTTCAAGGAAGGTGTTTTCCTCTAGCTAGTGACCACAAGGAAATGCCAGCAACCCAACTCTAATTGTTCATAGCTGAAGCTTGTGCACTTGCTATTAGCCATTTCTATCTTCAAATATCAATTAAATAATGTTCTCATTTTGCAAAGAATAGTTTACTCACCCAGCCAGCAAGCAAAAACAGGCAACTACACCGTACACCTGTTATTATGCATTACAATGAAATTAAGGTATTCGGAGAATTTGACAAGGCTGCACTGCTAAAACTATGCTGGTGGTTGTAACTGCAAATCTGCAGATGAATGCTGCGCCTGCCTGCTAGGAAAATACTGCTGCACAAAGAACTGCTGGTGTCCAGCAGCTGGCCTTTCAAGACAAGTATCCACAAACATGCCCTCTGTGACACCTGCTCAGGTGGCACGGGCGCCAGGCTCCGGCGCTGCAGCGGGAGCAGCAGGGAAGGGGCCCAGGAACGGCCCCGCACAAGTACTGACCTCAGTGGGGGAAGTGCAGAGCACTATTTATTCAGGTGCAATAACACAAATCTTTGTGGGTTGTTCCGCAATGACAAAACAAAGAGGATTCCAAAGAATGCGTTCCCTGTGTGACTTCCCAAGCCCCACTGTAAGCACACCGTGTTTGCAATATCCAGTGATGGCCAGAAGCAAAATTATTGTCGTTTGGGGCCTCCGAGTGCAGAACTCGAGCAGCTTTTCAAACTGAGAAAGTTTTATGGTGCGGCAGAGTGTAAGTGGGACATGGGGAATAACACAGGGATGCGGTGGAGATAAGCTTTTGGTCCCCTAGGCATCATTTCAGCTGTCCTAACCTTTTCTTGTAAAAATAAACAGGAGAAGCCTGCAATAAAAGGCAATTTATGTGCTGTAGCTGCACCATGAAAGCCTAGGGAGCTGGGGGCACCCCGGCACAGTCGGTGACCTGAGCTTGTGTCATTAATTACTGGGTTTGTTCAAGATGAGGCAATTTATGCTCACTATGAAACACCACCAGCAGAGGTGGAAGCCAGAACCCCATAATCTGTGGAAATGCTTTCCTCACCACATACAACTAAGTAGTGCAGACACCGCAGCACCAACAATACCCAGCCCCAGAAGATGCGTCCAAAGGCGGGCTTCGCGCCCAGAGGCTTGGCCATGTATGCGCACCTGGGGCTACCTGTATGCAATCGACCGCTCCTGCGCTCCTGGCACGGCCACGTGGCTGCAGCTCACAGTGTTAGCAGGTTACTCTAACCTCATCCACCTGGCCAGCAACATCCTCGTCCCAGGGTTTTCAAAAGAAAATATCTAAAGGACCTGTGATTTCCCAGCACAACACCGGCTGTTTCATATTGGATATATAAACAGGGCGATCCCTGACAATTTCCACGGAAACTTACACTCACTAATCTCTGGCGGTTTCTCTCTAAATCCATCAGAGACACACGCTGGATGCAGGTAAGCTGCTCTGCTACACCTGGCCTGTTTCAGGGGCAGAGAGGGACGAGATGAACCGAGGCCTAAGTTCAAAGTGCACTCAGGCCTTGACTGTGATCAAATCAAGTTGCCATCCTGAAGAAAGAACGTAAAAGAAAAACTGCTATAGAAGCTATGGAAAAATACTCCTAAAAGACATTTTCCCGCTTGTCAGTATGAGTCTGCCTTTCGCCTGTCAGCAACAGCTCTGTTGCATTTCTGAATACCCCTGGAGTTCAGGTACAACTATCCATCCTGACGAGCAGGAAAACTGCAGAGGCGCGGGACGCAGCAGAACACCACGATCCTGGCGCTGAGATGAAGCTTGAAGAAAGGCTGTCGGATGAATTGGGTGTTCCTTTGTCAAAGCCAAGCGGTCTTGGTCCTAGGAACAGATCTCTGCAGCTGGAAGCTTTTAAGAAAACTTAAGCCTTCCCCTGCCTCATTTTCTTGATGGCTGTCAGAGGTAAGGGCATTGGAAGAAAGGCACAGAGGATCCCTCTGCTATATGGAATGCCAAGGAATCCCTGTCCTTCACCAGGAAGTTTTCTAATTTTACTTGCTCCACTATCAGTCTAGGTCACCAATGCAACTGTGAGCGGGTACCATCAGCATGAGGCTGGCGGCACGTAGCCTTCAGCAACAAAGGTTCCTCTGGTGTCCCTCAGGCACAAGGAAGGTTTGGAAAATCATACCTATGCTGTTCCCACTGGAGTCTGAGTTCAGCCATCAGATTCAATATGTCCCTCTACAAAAGATTAAAGCAAAAGAGCAGAAGTAACAGGGAACCGATATACCAAGTTTAGAAATACACTTGCGTTCTGACCCATTTCAGTCAATTCCTTCTAAGAAAACAAGACGGCTCTTGAAAACAAAAATCACCGATTTTCTATTGGGAAAGAAGAAAGGCAGGCCTAAACTTCAATTCTAGAGTAGTGAGAAAACCCCAAAAGAAACAAGACTGAAATGTAACTCTCTTTCATTTAGACTGAACAGTCACTCGTAGGAGAAACAAGTTCATTATCACACTGCTGTTCAGACAGCAATCGTGTGTACACAGCAAAGGCACGCAGCAAGATGAACTCTGCTAAAAATGCCTACAACAAAGCAGGTTTTGAAAGAGAAGAACCTGTGTACGTCTTGCTGTGTAAACCAGACAGACGCTAGGAAAAGATGACAAGAGTTGTTTGATATGAATCCAAGATACAGACATTTTAACACAGCTGGTAAGAGCTCACCTGACCCACTACATGAGCATTTAGTCTTTATTTCTTTCAACTCTAGAGTGTTTAGGAGGAAAGTGATACAGAGATTGTAGCTGACAGGTACAGCTTGGTAAGGGAAGGCCCGGTAAAATCATGGCTCCTGCTGTAAAACTTAGGCTAAGCAGAGAAGGACTCTGGGAGAGTGGCTTAGCAGGAATAGAGGAGGCGAGGCTGGTTGTGTGCTTCCACCGTGGTGTCTGGTGGTTGGTCAGAATAGGTTTGCTGTGCCCGGTAAGTATGTAAAGTGACGATCGACTAACGGCATAAAAAGACCGGGATCCGGTAGGTAAAGTTCCTCCTTTGCACCTGCCTGGGGAGCCCTCGCTGCTTCATTCCGGCCTTATCGCCCCATCTCTACAAGAGATCAAGAAAGCAATGGAGCCGGCAGGATTCACAAAGTGGATATTACAGTTCCATAGCAGTACTGGCCAAGGTAGAAGGTGCTTTCTCCACATGCGGCTACCCGAGGAGGGGTAAATCCCAAAGCTGAAACACCCTCCCATTGATGGTTTGAATACAAACACATCTCACATCAAGCTGGACACATATCTCCATTAAGTGCACTGGGCTGTATAAGTTAATTAAAAGCACTTGCATTGCCAGCTCTCGCATCACTACTCAGCTTTTAGTTCTTTCAGTAATCACGCTGAGCACATTGCACAGAAATAAAACTGAAGATTCCACCTTATGAAGAATACTTCCTTTTGCCTGTGGAAATGACAGTTTCCATACAATGGATCTTCTTCACCGAAGGACAACAGAAAGGGCACCTGGGTTACAGCAACTCTGTGCTCTCTCCTGGTGAAAGTGCTTGCCATACAGTACAATCACAACTATTTTAAACAAGTCCTACACACGCATCTATGATTTGGCTAAGCACGCTATCAGCAGCTCAGTTCCAAAGTGTAGTAACTGCTCTAACTCTGGTGACTGGGGAAAGTCAGACCCATAATGGAAAGCAACACTGCTATTTTTAATCACTCCAGGCCCCATAAGAGACTCCCCAGTGAGCACTGAAAAGGGATCAATAAAGTTTTGTGCAAGCATTAGGGCAGATCTTGCTATTATGCTACACAGCGGCAGCAAAAGCACATCCCTGGAACGTACAAATATTATTTAATCAGAGAAAAAGCAAAGATGAGCAGAAACCTGAGAAGCAAAACACTCTTGATTTCCGGAGGTTAACATTGATTAAAAAAACCTCTTAACGAGGTTCAAACTCACAAGTATTCAAAGCCTCTTAACCTGTTGTTAAGTCAAAAATCTAAGCAGCCCAGGCAGTCTCCACATGAGAAAACACTGTTCAGAACAGTCATGTTGAAGACCCACTCTGGAATTCCTGTCAAGAACCAATGTGCAGGTTGAACACTGATTCTCCCACTGCACCAGGAGGAACAGAACTGGCCAAACACACCAAACCATGAACCTGATTGAAAACAGAAATGCCGCCCTGTGTAAGGCCTCCCAGGTCAACAGGGAGCACTCCCATCATGGAGCCTGCAGCCTCCCCTGCTCCTCTGGCACAGCCACACCACAGTTCCAGGGCTCATACCAATTCCAAAGCATTGAGCTTCTGGGCTGGCCAAGTACACCAGAGGTAATGGTTCATTCAACATCATCATCTTACCCTACAGCATTGACAGATCCAACCCAAATACAGGAAATTCACCACTGAGCTTGGTATAACACAAATGTGTGGCAGTTGGTCTTCTCCTCCCTATCTCCACGAACTTGGAACACATTAGGGTTCCTGGACTGGCCACCCTTGCATGCCAAAGGTAACATGCAGCTGTCTGATGCAGCCTGCTGCCTCTTGCATGTTGAAATTGACATACAGCACATCATGCAAATAGTCAGTTTATTTCCTGCTGTGTGAAGAGGATAATAAGGCAGGCAAGAGGAAACATTCTCTATGTATGTAAACACACACACATACATCTATATATATATTCTCTAATGAGGCAGCCCCTCCTCTGCACCAGCTGCCTGCTCACACCTGTGCCTGTACCCACCACACTCCAGCATCCGTGGAGATGCCCATGCCACTGGAGGGACTGGGGCACCAGAGCTGGGACTATCTCAGCCCACACACAGGCTCACTGTACCGGAGCCTCCGTGCCCGGCAAACCCCCGCCTCCGCAGAGAGACGCAATGCAAACGCCACAGACTTGCAGGGGAGTAAGACCTGGGTCAGCCAATAATCTCCCGATGCTCCGCTACCAATTTGGCCGCTCCAGAAAGGTTTCCTCAAGTGTGACAGTATCAAAGGGGCTTACAATGGAGGGAGGAAATAGAGGTAGGTAACTCTTCAAGCAAAACTGAAATAAAGAATTCAAGCGCTAAAATTCATAGCTGCCTAAATACTTTAGTAAATAAAGATTGATCCAAAACCTCCTTCCAGTCCCAGAAATGCAAGGCCATCATTTCACTGTGGTGTAACAAACTTTGGCTTTGGCCTCACACACATCTGGTTCAAATTAGCACCTGCATACCTCGGTTATTAAATAAAAACCAGCGCTCTCCACATGACCTGCAGAGTCCTTGTGCACAAGAACTTATCCAACGCCATCATGTCTTCCCGTATCAGATGTGTGTGGTATGACATAACGAACACAGTGCTGCAGCACAACTGGCACCAGTACAATTCCCAAGCACCAGGTCACGTTTCCCATTGCGCTGTTTTAACACAAACGCTATGGGCCTGGTGGCTAATGGACGGAGCCCTGGAATTTTACCTCAGATCCTTCACATTTAACCTAAGGCTGATGAACTAAATGCAATCTCTAGGGAAAAATGCATCTGTCAAAACGATCGCTTGCAGCATACCGAACCAAGAAGTATGCACCAGCCATTTCCATCTTGATTTGTAGCACCCAACCTCCAGCGTCTGCTGTACAAGCCAGATTACAAATGAAAAGTTTGCTGCTCTAGATATTTTTGCAAAACAGCACTTGGGGATTTGGATAGGGAAAGCAAACTTTTTTATTGTTAAAGAGTACATCTCGCTGTTAAGGAGACCTCGCTTCTATTTCTGACTCCCCGCATGTACTGTGCGAGCCAAGACAACCACGTTACTACCGTCTCCCTGGCTCACCCCCAACTTGGCATACTGGTGCTGTGGAGACAGAGAACTTGCACCAGCTGACGGCAAAACTATTGACTTCATACAGCTCTCATAACTGAACAGTGAGCAGGTTCAAGAATTTCGGAACTCCTTCAGGTGATGTACCTGCCACCAGTGTCCCGAGACTCCTCCTGCTGCCTCTGGGCACTGCACAGGTCCAGCCTTCTGCAGGCCTTCAAATACCAGGCAAAAACTCATTGACCCACAGGAGAAAAGACCGTGACTGAAAACCAGTTTTATGAGAGGGAAAAAGAAAGCATGGGGATGTATCTGCCTATTTTTTGTTCGATATAGCAGAAAGCGTTGGGGCAATAACATACAAGCACACAACACAGCATAAAGTTATACATTTAGCTGCCTGTTAAGGCACCCTGAGTTAGTCTTGTCAATTACTGTCCATTTCAATGCATTTCTCCAGCCTTTCGAGAGGCTGCCACGGGTTACGGCCCAGCAGATTTCCTTAAAGACTGAGAGGTGTGACAGTACAGCGCTAGCACAGAGACACCTCCTTGCAGTCTAAAGTCCTTGCAGTGACCACCCCGAGCACAAAGTGACTGGACAGATGAGAAGGAACTTCCTCACAGTGACTCTCAGGAACCCGAATGACTGTCTGTAGGTTGGGTCCCATCTCCAGCTGACACAAGCCGGACTTGGGCCCCCATGCCGCATTGTGAATTCACTTCCAATCAGATCTGAGCATCCTTCCTGCCTCAATGCAGGCTCGAGTTATCAAAAATGACCTAACAAAACCTTAGTTTTCATGTATTTCATGAGGCTTACGTTCTGATCTAAATCCCTGGTTAGCAAGTTGAAGAAGCTCAATGCATGATTTTACTCAGCTCTGCTCAGATTGATGCTTAAAAGCAATTCTGAGTAACAATGTATTTTTTTCTACTTCCTGTACCCTATGGCAAAGAGCTCTTCAAGATGTGCCTCAGGAGCTCCTGGCAGTAATTAGGCTCAGAGGGCAGTCTGTGTCAAACTGCAGCGTTAATTTGTTCTGCACTTGCCCAAAGACTGCAGCAAAGAAAACTTCCAAGTGCAAACGCTGAGACGTCCGAGGAGATTAGATTAAATGCCTCTTCGTCTCAGCAGAGCACTGGCCAGTAAATACTCTAACTGGTGTCAGACAATGTGGTGCAGCTGTTCGTTAGAGCAAACAAGAGGAAATCATCAAAGATAGCAACCTCCAGCCACTTGACTTCCACACCAAAATAGAAGTAGCAAGCAGACACGTCCGTGACGCGATTTCACACTCGCAGGCAAACTGCCGAGCGTGGCCTTGCCTTACAGCACAAATGAGAATTTTTCTCCACCATAACCGAGAGCTTGCCAGTTCCGCTCTCCTGGGCTCCCATGCCTACACATCCAGTAGCTGCAATTTACATAACTGCGATTTCATTTCGCAAATATGGTTGGGCTCTTTTTATGCCTGATTTTCCCAACAGCCGCTTCCTGGAGTTCAAGTCTTTGCTAATTATTTCAAACACTTAGCGGAAAAAAATGCAAACCATAATTGATACAATCATTACACAAAAAACAAGGAAAAATTCTCATGGTTTGGAAGATGAGGGGACTGAAGGTTTTTGTGTTGGGCTTCTCCCCCCTTTTGTTCTCCTTTGCTCTTTAAGAACAGCACATGCAAAACATTTGTGAAGCCAACACAGCTGTGGGGCCCGCTCACCAGACCAGGACTGTCTACTCAGTATCCTTTCTAGCTTTTTATAGATACAACTTAAAAACACCATGAAATTTATTTCCTGTAATAATGATCCCCAAATATTTTCTTTAAAAGTGGACGTTTCAGCAAAACTCTCCCAAGAATGTGGAATTATGCACTTACACTGTGTTAGCACAGACCTTCCCTCTCCACTTCCTTCATTATCCCCCCTCAGACTCTCCCTGGTGTTTTGGTTCACCTGCCGAGGTCTCTGAGGTGTGCGAAGCCAGGCCGGCACCACCACACCCGTACACACCTTGCTGGAAACTGGCACACCCCACACTGGAGAAAGGCTCCAATACACATCAAAAACATACAGGGTCAAGAGTTCTTCCCAAAAATTTCTCTTTTTCCTACAGTAAATTCCTGGGCAGGTAACTTTATAGCTCATTTTCCTCCTTATGCTTCAGGACACTCCTGGTCTCCATCTCTAGCCTAGCCTCAGGAAGGACCTCTAGAAGCCGCTATAAAGTCAATATTATTTTAAGCTAATAAAGATACGTCTCCCGTCCTGCATGCACAATCCAGTCCAACACACTGGTACTATTTCCTCATACAGCACTTGCTCTTTTAAACAACTTACAGCCTTCCTTCCATAGCAGCACTCCCTCCCTGGAGCAGGCCAAAGGGATCCACGCCCGTACACACCAGGTTCCAGCCTCTGCTGTGCGCGAGACCCGCTCACATCCCCTGTGGTCGCTGGAAGCTGGCACAGACAGCACCTGAGACACTGCTCACAGCTCGTCAGGGTTTGGTTCCAGAAGCCTGGGGAAGCTCGGGATCACCGCTGCACGGACTGCTCCTGCACCACCACCGCTTGATCACACCAGCAAAGCAGCTCTGGAATTTGGTGCAGGGCAAACTGGATAACAAGCATCCCAGAGCAGAAGGTAGAACAGTGGGCATGCCTGAAAGGCGATTTGCTCGTGCTAAATCCATCGCTCAGGCTAACAACTCACGCTGAGTCTCGCCATGTTTTGGTCCTTACCCTGCTGGGGTTATGGCAGCAGCCGAAAAAAATACAAAAACGCTCCCTCCCATACAAAGCCCAGTCAACTATGGACTCTGCTTCAGCACCTCGGAGTTAGACAGTGGAAGCACTGGAAGGGTAAGCACGAGCCCAGCTGGGACAGCACGGAACTTCAACTCCCGACGCCGGAGCACATGTCCAGGTAAGAGTGCAAAGAAGAAAGCCAGGACAGTCTATGTAAACATGCAGTTTAATAAAGCAGAAACAAAAGGCAGTTCTGGCAGATTTTCCTCCTTCGAGGACTTTGCTTGACAACATCAGGAGCATCCTTCTAAAATCAGGTTTCCCTCTTGTTTTTACAGCTGGCAAAGCTGTGGTTTAGGAGCTGTGCTACAATGCAGTACTAGACTGGAAAAGTGTCCAGGTTCTTGGGGCTGTAGCCCATCAGAACCTACACACACCAGGAGCACATCAGACCTACAACACTTTGCACAGACTTAGAGCTTTTCAGAGGGCTTCGGGTTGGCACCAGAGGCATTTCTATTTGTATTTTGCCAATACCTAGGTGTACCCGGTTGGCGATTGTCTGAGCAGACAGAAAAGCCAGGAAATCCAAGTACTCACAGCACACCCTTAACAACACAGTCCTCAGGCGTAGGGACACCCAACCTCAAACCAAGAGCCAGGCATCAGTCATAGAACGGAGGCCAGTTCACTTGCAAGGCATAAACTCTTTTGTTCTGCATTCACTGCCCAAGAAACAGTTCCCAGACACTTGAGACTTAGCCGGACCATTTAATTGCTTTATTCAGTCACAGTGTTACTGTAAAATCTTTTCCTAAAAAGTCACTTTGTGGCTTTACAGCATCACAAATATATCTTTGGGATCTTGGGTAAGCCTGGGCTAGGGTTTGGGGGTTATTTAACTAAAAAAGAAAGGGTGGCAAATGTTTCCCATGACCTTCTCTTCATATTTGACCAAAGTATCTGCTTTTCTAAGAAAGCACGCAGTCATCGTTTGCCCATGCGCTCGCCACCAAAGTCTGAAGCTGCACACCCTTGTGGGGGAGAGAGGAAGGCATTGGGGCAGAGCAGGGCTGTGGTGGAGCACACCAGCTGCCTCCTCCAATTCCTTCCCAACCACGGCCATTTGGGATGCTTGCTGTGAGGCAGAGGGAAGTTGTCATTTTCTGCTGAGATTTACTTAACTCACTGATATTTAGGATCTGAGGTGGAAGACAATTTGTCATCTCACTGCCTGTTTTTCTATTCTTAGCCCATTTAGTTCCCATCTCAGACAGGGGTTGCTGTAAATTCCCTCTGTACCATTTTGGTGTGACAGTAACCTCTGTGCCTGAGACATGTCAAAATGCAACCACCTGGGAAAAGCCAATCATTAAGCACAATATGTCAGAAATTGTTGCTAAATGGAACAGGCAGATCTTTGCTCCCAAGACCACATGTTGATCCCTGAGGTGTACGCTCCTGACCTGTGTTTTGATCCGCGTGGCAGCCAGCTCTGGTGTGCCTTTCTGTGCAGCAGAGGAGGCTGACCTGCCTGGAACCTCGGGTGCTGTTTCTGGGTTCTATTGCCCAGGTCTGGAGCCACAGGGGCGAGTGGTCACACATCTCCTGCAGCACAGGAGCCCTGAGGCCCTGACTCACGTGGGCAGGGCTCCAGCAGAGCGCTTACTCCTCAGCAGCACTAATTATTTGACCCTGCACTGTTCCTCTGGAGTGCTTTACTTCCACCTTCGATGGATGCTGGACTTACACACACACTGGATAGAAAAGGAGGGAACGCAGCACACAGGGCCAAGGAATAAGCAAACCGAATCGAAGGGGCACAGCCTGAGACTCTCTGAACCTGGTAATATCCACCATCGACGTCTCTGGCTTCTGGGTCTCAGCTGTGTTTAGAGCCAGAGGAAAGGGAATCAGGCACCGGGATGAAAAATGAATGACTCAATAAATAATATTAACAGATCTCTCTAATTTCATATGTCCAGTAGAAGGAAAAATTCAGTTTATTTTATCCCATCTTATTTTGACAACTCTGTCAACACTAGTTCAGAATCATATGAAAGATACTATTTTTATCTCAAATGCTGCCAGTTAAACAAAAAAAACCTCCTACAACTGTTAAAAATCCACAGAGAACAGAAGTTGCTTTGTGTGCAATCACCATCTCACCGCTACTGATCACCACACACAGGAGTCTGTCCCTAGGATATTCACTATGTCCGGTCATTCCTGTTGCTAAACAAAGCAGGAGCACTTACTGAAAAGCGCAGAGGCGTTATGGAAACCCCCTGGAGCAGAGCCTAGGGAAAAGCCTTTACAGGCAAGCACCTGACGGAAGTGGTGACATTATGCCCATTCCAACTGCAGTGCATTCCGAGAAGGAAGGGAGAAGGGGCTGCAGTGGCACTGCTGTTTATGTTTGCAAATACATTCCCCCTCCATCTTGTTTTCCATGGCAGACCAGGAATAATTAACTGAAGTGGGAGCAGAGGCAGTCACAAGTAGTCACCAATTTCAGTTGAACCCAGGCCATCAGGAGCAGTCCCTGAGCACTGAAACCATGGTGGAAGCACCTCCAAGCTGACTAAATATCCTATCTGTATCAAGAACATCCAATCCTCTTTCCGTCCTTTTATTTCACAAATATTGCACGGGTTGAAGGAATGTCAGGGCTGAACTCTCCAGAACAGATGTAGAACACATGTATTTGCATCAGTTTAAAGCAAGATTCCAGACACTAGAAAGCAGTTGTGGTTTGGCAGTGGAGATGTCTCATTTGAATTAGCTCAGGGTACAAATGATTTCTAGAAAGCCTTTCTCATGCTGGAGTAGGGTTACTTCTATCGGGACAGGTCTTCCAGGCAGATTTTCTTGAGGGGAGGACTGCAGCGGCACTGTTTCCAACACGACACGCTCAGCCCACGACAGCGAGCGCATTTGTACGTAAGTAGGTTCCCCGAGTCCCAGGGGCAGCGCCAGCAACCACCTCAGAGCTGCGTATGACTGTAGCCCACGGAGCACGACCCAGCACAGGCAGAGCAGCGCCAGGTGTGCTTCGCGGGGACCCTCCCATGCCTTGCAGTTTTCTTGATCTGTCTTCTACAGATGTGCATTTCTTCCTAGCTCAGCTCAAGGGAAATTGAGTCATGGTGGGACTAGCTCGGCTAGCCAGCAGTTGCCATTTCCTATCCACTAAGTAAAGTATTAATATCACCCAACCGAAAATCTTTGTTCCCTGTTGCAATTATTTCCCTCTTTAGTTTGCTTAGTTTTCGGGTTCTCAATAAGCGATTGTTCTGAGGAACACAGAGAATTATTCAACAAGCAAAAACTTGCTCTTAATTAGCAAGAAAGGAAATGTAAGAAAGAAACAATCAATATGCCTGATTATGTCTCCTGACATATTAAACTTCAAAGCCTGTGATATTGCTCATTTGTCACATCCTCAGCATCAGTGTTCAGGAGCAGCTGCTAGTCAGAGTCAATGACATCACCGTAGAAAACAAAAAAGACGGCATTCACCCTCAATAAAGGGAGGGCAACAAATAGCCAGTGACATGGAAAGATCAAATGGTTCAATTTCTTTCAAGACACAACTTAAGCCTACAGAGGGCAAGGGAGAAATGCAATGAACTGAACTTGGATTGACTGAAGCAACCTGAGAGCACTGGCTGACATATTACCAAAATCCCCCGTGCTACGCAGTCCCGGCCAAGAACCAGGTTCGCTCCAATGCCAGCCCCACCAGGAGGGCAGGAGCCGACCCTGGATGGGATGCTGTCCGGCTAGGACGTGTCCTTTTCCTTGCTATTTGAATAATTACCAGCAAGTGTAGCAGAACGCTTGTTACGCTCCAGTCCCTTCCTCATTTACAAGGTTTAAGGCATCAGCACTACAAAGCAGCAAGTTTTCATCATATCACGCTCTGGATCAGCCTTGTCCAAAGGGACAGAAGGATTTTTCCTGGAGATAAGGGCCACGGGCAGCCAGAGAACAGGGTAACTTGGCTGAGGCACATGCCCTCCACACAGAGCGGCGGCACGCTCCCTCACCTGCCATCTGTAAGCGCACACAGCCAGCCAGCTGCGCAGAGATCGGTCTGTGCTCACAACGAGACAGAACTGCTCCCTGAATTTTGTACTGAAATGCGCAAAGCTGTGCTCCAGTGACACCAGAGGCATTCAGCACACTTTGGAAGATGTTACTATTTATAGAATGTCCAATGCTCTTTTGCTGTACTAAGGTTTCATCCCTTCTCTGTTGTTCATAGATATTTTGCATAAAAAGCAAATTTTACTGCTCTGCATTTAATGGATAGATTCTGAGGGGAAAAGCTGAAAAGAAAAACAACATCCCTGGGAGTTAAATCAAAGGCAAGGATAGTTTTTCCAGCTGGGTTCTGGACGATGGAATACAGTATGTCATCCTGAGGCCAGAAAATATCTTTTACATACACCAGTCTCAGCAAACCTAGCTTGAGTTATAAGGTTTATTTTATAATAGTTTAAGTCTTATATTGTACTTGACTTCTGCTGCTAACAGCAAAGGCCTATGCAATAGTTACTGGTTAAAATGCAGCACCTAGTTCATTTTATTTTGCCAAAACACAACGTGCAGCCATAAATCCAAGGCAGTCCTTCCCATATTGTTTATTATTATTATCATTAGAATAACACTACAGTTTGCAAACTGCCACTGTAAGCAAGGAGTGTTCTTTAGGGACAGCTCTTCTGGGAGAGCAAGCGAGGGCTATAGACCATCTCCCGAGTGCAAACTCAGCCTGTATCATTCCGACACCTCAGCTCATTTGGGAATCAAATGCTGGAAATGCATCCCGTGGGTCAGCCCTGGGCACTTGAGACAGGATATATGACAGCAAAACGAAACACAGGGTAAGGCCTCGTAGCTGATGGAACACAGAGCTTTCTCCATGCTGGAAGGGCCACAGGAGACACCTGATTTGCCCTACAGCGCTCAAAAATGGTGCATGCTGTGCTTGAGGGGCACATGCCCCTCCCTGCCAGTGTGCTCTGCACGGGGTGGTGGGGATGCTGAATAGCTCTTGGAAAATCCCCCTCTGCCACACGCCCTTCTCAGGTAGTTCAGAGCCATCTCCTGATCAGCTCTTGCTGACAACAGCTGTCCAGTACTCCACCAAGTCCCACAGAGCAAGTAACAGATGGCCTGAGAATTTCCTTGAGCTTAGTTTGGGCAGACAGCCCCAAGTTATTGGATCTAATGGTTGGATAAATTCATAGGAAGCACTCGTGCTCATTCTCCCCTACTTATGGAAGCCTCTTCTGTGCAAACAGAGCAAATCAGGCAGGTGAGGACTAGGAAGTCCCAACTAACCCCAGGCCACACTTCCAAGCAGAGTTTAACTTGCTACTAAGTGATTCGAGAGAACGGGTCCTTGTTTTTAATGCTGGGATTGCTGCATCTGCATCGGACACCCAGTCAGGAACTCTGAGCTGGCTTGCCAGGAACAGCACCCTCAGCACGTCCCAGGCTGCTGACTTAGCAGAAACATGCTGGCAAAGCAGCAGAGCAGGCACGATGGATGCTCTTGGCTTCAGCAATTAAAGAAATACTTACATATTTACAAGAGTCAAAGACTGGAGAAAAAGCAGGCAGGAAAGAAGAAGAGACTGGTGAGGTTCCTAAATAATTGAAATCCTCATGAAAAGGTCAATTTAGCCAATCTTTTATTCAGCTTGGTCTTTCTACCAGCACCTACAACTGGGAGGGTTTTGGGGTTAAATCCAAGAGTGAAAAGATAAAAGGCTGGACATACAAAGAAATCTCTCCAGAGACCAGAACTCCCCTTGCTTTGTCCCATTCCAGCTGCAGCAGACTGATGTGACAAAGACCATTTTGATCTCAATTTGCTTTTTCACTTTTTCCAGCGATTAGTCTGAGCAATAACCCACAGTACTACAATTTAGCCGAGACACGCACAAGCTCCATCAAGTTCCTGTAGCAAGAACCAGAACTCTCCCCACCAGCCAAAATGAAAACTGATTCAACAGCATTGTTCTGCTCAAAATGAAGCAGAAGGGATGGGTTAGAAACCTTTTACCATCAATAAAAGCCAAGTGTTTGGACACACACTTTGAGACGGGTGTTACGCAGACTTCATGCACAGGGAAGAAAAGAGTCAACCAGAGTACTTGGAGCACATCAGCTAATCAGAGAGCTCAAATAAAAATTATAAAAATCCAAGAAAGGGCTGAAAAAAACCCACAAAATGATTATACACTGACCAAGAAGCCCTCCAGCCACTCCTCCGGGTGTGCAGACGCCCCGACACCAGCAGAGACCTCCAGTTCACAGCAATGTGTCTACTCGTGTCTCTGCTACGTTTGCACTACAGCGTCTCTGCCAACCTCAGGAGGAAATTACTATTTCCAAAAAATACCTTTTCCTTTTTTTCCTGCTTTGTTTTTCAGCTTAAATGCATAGAGTGTTGCGAACACTTTATTCATGCTGCTCTGCTTTGGTCAGCTACAGATAACAGCATTTATTAGAAGAGACTATCTATCACAAGTATGAAAATGTTCATTATCATGAATACTACTTTGTGGGGAGTGGAACAAATACATTCCTGCGTGATAATCAACACGGTGATTATCAGCTCAGGCTTCTGGTTTACTTCAGAGGTACAGGATACGTTTCCTTTCCAGTTTAGGAGTGTCAGAGCTTCATCTCCCACCTAGTTTGCTTTCCACATGCAACAATCACGCAGCATCTGCCAACTACTCACCTTCTAGGTATGGATGCTACCTATTCTTTCAGAAAATACCTCGCAAATACAAGTTTCCAGGAACTGCCTGAAAGGATGATTACAAAACATCCATAGACACCTGTGCATTCCAACCAGGTTCCCTGTGTTATGCTCTCCACCTTTGGCAGCTCAGCCTGTTAAAGCAAACATTTCCAAACGGGGCGGGTACTTTGTGTGCATTGTGCATCATCCCAGCAGCAAGGGCTTGACCCGGTCCATCCCTGTGCCACCAACTGTCCCATTTCAGACTCACTGTGGGCTACAGGAGCCTCTCTGCAGTCTCCAGACACCTATGCCCCACGGGCTGGCAGGGGCAGAGGGAGGTGAGGCGCTGACCCCACACAGTTCCCAGAGGCTCCTGGCTGGAGCCCAGCTCTCGACCTGCCTCCCCTCCCACTGCTCCCATGTGAACCTTGAGCACATTTCTGACTGCCAGCCCAGGTGTGAACTGCACCTGGTGAAGCATTTCCTTTGTTCTGTGTGTTACCAAAACAGGAGCTGCACAGGTGCACCTGTTGACGTGAGGCTACTGGACTGGCCCTGAGGGAAAGGTCCTCGGCTGCAGGGCAAGTGCCCGGCGGCGGCTGCTACACTCCAGTGAAATCATACAGAGCGCAGTTTCTTCCTGCAACAGCCGAGGGCTCTTGCGCAGTTCAGTTTGTGGTCCCTGATGGAATGTGTCATCTACTAGGCTGTCAAAATTCATTTTTCTAATGCTTTTGAAGGTCCAAATTTTCTGGGCTTTGCTTTATGTCCTCTTATATCCCAAATGTGGCCCCACCTTCCACGCACTCTAAAGTCCTCAGGAATTGAGCTCAATTCCACTGTGCCACCGAGCTACCCCAGAAAGCCAGTGTAACCCATTTGACTTCTCTTGGAAAGCCAAGATGTGCTTTCTGGCCACCAAATTCTCTTTCATCAACCAAAACCTGCACACAGTTCAGCTCCAAGTCCAGAAGCACCTTTAGCGCTGCTAGGAGACGCAAGTAATCATTCTTGCAAACCAAATTTGAAGGGGGAATGAACAACTCTCACCTCAAACGGTGGGATTTCTCTTTCATAATCATGCACAGGGAGGAAGAACAATTCAGTAAGACTGTAAGAAAAGTGTCCCTGCTCATGGCAGGGGGGTGGGACTCATGACTTCTAAAGGTCCCCTCCAACCCCACCTATTCCGTGATTACATTCTATAATTTTTAGACTTGGCTTCTATTTCCCAGGTTAATGGAAGTGATCAACTTTACTTTTGTCTGCCTCGGCCAGTTCCAACTGGACAGAATACGCTGGGGTGTTTCTGGACACTGCCAGGCCATGTCGAGAGGTCCCACATCAGCAGCCCCCCCCTCACCCCAGCAGCATTAACTACATCAAGCAATTATTTTTAATTCACCTGATGCTCACAAGCATAACCCAAATCCCACTGAAACACCTGCTTCTCAAGTGACTTCTGCAGCGCCAAAATCCAGCTGTACATGAACACAGAATCTGAAATGTCATCAAGTCCTGTTAGCAGTGACACCCACTTCCTGACAACTGTCAAGGTGTTTCACAAAGGCATTCAGGAAGGGGCACTTCATGGGTGCCCAGCAGCAGTAAAGTACTACCTCCAGAGGACCAGCTTCCCAGTGGAATCTCGTGCGAAACTGGTTTTAGCTCCTGTAGCAGTCACAGGGCTCACACCTACACCTGCGACAGGCTACCGCCGAGAACATGAGGCAACTACAGCTCCAGTCCTGCTCCCAGTTCCACAGAGGGAGAATCCAGCCGACAGCAGCAGAGGAAGACCGAGGTCAGAGTAGAACCCAAGAGCCTTCCTCCAACTGGAGAGCTTTAATTTCATGATACGCTGCTGTCGCAAGCCAGACTGTAGCTCAGCAGCCCGTACACAGAGATGGGGCTGTGGCTCCCCTGAGCTTAAAGGTGTCCCAGCAGCCGCTGCCTTCTGCAGGGGCACGACTGCACCGCCCTCCCAAGCACCCCAACACCCCCAGACACGGTGAACAGCCAGCAGGGACGTGTTCTCTGCCTTGTTTGAGCAGCCGACAGAACAACAGCCCCCAACACAAACCACTCAGCCTGAAGGGGAACCTATCTATTCATGATCTGCATTAAGAGCTTCATAACTGATATTTTCTGACCTTAAACATGGCAATTGTTTTGGAATACTTAATTAGCAAAAGGCTACTGCAGAAAGCAAATTCAGGACAGAGAAGCAAATTTGTAAGCCAGTCAATGTCAGAGACCAAAAAAGCCATCTTTAAAAGAGTATGAGTCCCACCACGGTCTGAAGACTATTTTCAGTCTTTAAGACTAAAAACCAGACTTCTTCTGGATAGGAAAGACATTTAGCTTTTATTTTCCCCTACAACACAAGTAACTGGCCATTATTTACAGCTGTTATGTCACTGAAATGATACAATTCATGTGCTCTATGAAATATACTCGGCTCTCCTAACTGGTGCTTCACTTCAATAAATTACAGCAAAGAATGAAGAAATAAGAGACGCTCTACATTTCTCTTTGTTGCCTACATGCTTTTCTACATGGAGTCACAGTCAGCAGCCTGGTCACGGGGAACGTGCACTACAGGAAATCATGTCATTTTCAGGCATTTAAAACCATCTACGGCCCGCGCACTACTACTTTTGTCCATGCTACCACAGCTATGACTTAAAGAGATGGATCTTGGGGAGGGAGGGAAGCAATAATTATAGTAATTGGTCCTTTGTAAGTAACAGCTGATAAACACAAAAAAAAGCTACACTGAACTTGAGATCTGCCTTAGTCTGCTCTACCATTTGAAGTAACATTCTCGGCTTGCTTTCTTATCCCCTCCCTGCTGCTTTTCCCTTTTCTGCTTCAGGGTTCTGTAAGTGAAATAACAAAAATCAATGTGCACTGTAAAGGGACAGCCAGCTTCCCCACAGCTCATTTTGGGCTTCAGAGGACTCGAGATCCAGTGGCCCGATTTCTGAGCATTCCAAGTGCTTTTGTGCTCCGTCACATGTGTTGTCAAAGGTGCAGCACAACATGCATGAGCAGCACGACGTGCATGAGCAGAGCATCACACCTATGGTTTCTGGAAATAAAAGGCTCCACTTGTCACCTGCACAAGCAGTCTCTACATGTAACACAATTTCCACACCTACCTATCCCCCACTCCACTGGGAAGAAACGCACGCTAAGCTTTCAGGAGATGAAACTGAAATCTGACATCTGAAGGAAGGGCAATCTCTTTCACACTACACTGTCCAGTGACATGGAATCTGATAGATATTTTGTATTGCAAGGGCAGAAGCGTTTGAAATTAGTTATGGTTCCCTGCATGACTCATGCAATTCCCATAGCAATTTATTAAACAGACAAAGGTGGCTTCATTTAAAAGGAATAGATATTTTTCTGGACTGGGAACCCTTTGGGGATATTGGGAAACAGCAAACGGGAAAGATATCTTGTCAGGAGGACACTGTTGGTAAGATCCAACACCACCCTCAGCTTCAGTGATTTTCCACACGTGAGACGGGTCCTCTGGAAGGCTTTCCCGAGCCATCCGCAGCGGCTGCCATGGGAGGCTTTAGGGGAACAAGTGTTACCAGTGCTCTCACCCAGCTTCAGGAACACACATTTGAAACCCAAAAGGACCATCCAACTGCCTTCACAGCCAATACCCAGGGGCAGAAAAAAATCCACTAGTTCCATTCTCCCAGGCATGGATTTCATCTGTTGATCTGGTTGTAGCTCTCACACAAACTGAGAATACCAACACCAGGATTTGGGGTTTTTTATATGTTTTGTAGCCTGGTTTTATTGGTGGAAACCTTTCCCCCCTCCCCTCCCCAACCCCAATCAGCGGAATAGCAGAGAGAGGACAAATCCTCAGCTTACTAAGTTCCCTAAGTTCAACCAACAGACTCCACCTAATTATTTGAAACGCCTAAACACTTTTGATGGCTGCACTGCTACCCCTAGAAACGCAACTAGAACTTGCTCCAGTCACCATGGAAGCCACATCCAAGCTTACAGGGTCCTCAGACACATCAGTGGGCCTGGAATCTTCTTCTCTGACCCATCACTCCAAGCCCCTCCCAAAAGATCAGCACAGTCGCTGAGAGACTTGCTTTGGGACGTAAAAAAGAAGTTCCCACGTATTGCATAATTTCCTAAGGCTTTTGTTGATAGCAGTGCTAACACCCACAGGCCCTTTATCACCTTGAATAAACAAGTAATATTTAATACATACCAGAGTAGAGGTTAGGGCTAGACAGGGTAAACATACACCTGTGTAAAGAAGTCAGGACCTGTCTGCCTGCCGAGTTCTTCTGGTCATGAGACTCGTACTGGCTTTCAGGTGAATTCAACTTCCTACATCTAATTTCTCACATACGCTTTTCCAGATCAAGTTTGGAACAGAACTAATAAGCAAATATATGCAACGCTTCCGTCACAACAGGCTCACTTTAGAGAACGAACCGCCCAAACCAACCTGCCATATGGGTGGTATGCAAAAGCCCAGAAGAAAAAGGGAGGAAATAGCAACCCCAGCTAGTGTTGTTGGGGTTGAGTTTCTTACAGAAGGATAGGCTAGCTGTACATCCAGAAAAGACACAGAAATTCATCTTCTGGCAGAGGTTGATTGCTGAGGGTCCAGACATAGCAGCAGGGCTCCCACAGGCAACAGCGGGTGAGAGCACTGACACACTGCTCACCAGAGCTAGCTGGAATAGCCCCGTCCCCATGACAAGCACAATAGTGCTGCTAGCCTTCCAATAAGGGGCTGAGCTTGGCTGTGGATAGTGTGACAGCAAAATAATGATTACAAAAAGCTTTGTCAAGATTAGACCTGCTCAGTTTCTGGAAAGCTCTTAGATTTCTTTCCTGTGACCTTTCTGGAGCAACCCTGACATCCAGCTCTGCAGCAGGTAAGCCTGCAGCTCGCACTGCCTCCATCTCCCAGGGAGGAGCAGGTTCCAGACCCCCCAAACTGTCCAGAGAAGTGCAGCAACCACGCAGGTGCCTTACAGAGCACAGCCAGGACCTCACCGGGCCAGCATCGCTCCGGCGGCCCAGGCTCCTCTGCAGCCACCAGCCTCTCAAACTGTACGGAACTGCCTGCAGCCCTGCTGCTGATACACAGGGCGCTGTCCAGATTAAAAACCCCACAGTTCCGCAAGGAATACCTGCTCTCTCTTGGCTCAGTAGGTATGCAATAGAGACAAACAAAAATCTCTTCTATGTGTCTTGTTGACCGCAGCCAACAGTAACTTCTGAACCAGCTGAAATTCCTTTCTACATTGAAGTGTATCAAGAAAACGTTATGGGGGCTCCTGTAAAGCAGCAAACTGCAGAGAATCAGAGTTGAGGCTGGAATCGCACACTCAATGCACTTTATTATACCTAGGTATGTATTGAACAGCTTGTAATAACACTCACTGTTCCAAAAACTTTTCATACTTGACCGGAGGCTGCCTCAGGGGCCTAGAAACAGCATCACTGCAGGAAGCCCAGGAACTGAGACCAGCTGTCTTGATTGCAATGGGGCACCCACAATTTATATTTGACTTTAATTTATGGCCTGGCTCACACTTTATCTACCTTCATTTCCTAGAATCCCACATGTAACTTGCAAGGCAGAGCACTAAAATCTTACTAGAGCTTTCCAAGTCCAAGCTCTGCTTAGTACAGCTGGGTTGGTTCCCACTGCTTGTTTGGACAATCTCCGTGACAGCGCTAAAAAGACACACAGCCCAATAGCAGGGAACTCCACAGATCACAGACAGGCCTCAGAGCAGCAGAAAAAAGAAACAAACTGAAAAAAATTACCCCAAAAGCCTTTTGAATTAGTACAAGTTCCCCAAAAAAACCTTTTTCGGCTACAAAAATTGAATCGTGGTGCCTTTCGGTACAGCCAGAAACATCACCTGCAAGCACTGAGAGCCCCCCGGCTGAAATGGCTCTGCCTAATCCAGAGGCGACCCCGGCTGGAGAAGAAGGAAATTGCAGCTCCCTTCCAAGGAGCTCAGAAAACTCCGGCCAGAGACGGAACTGAAGGAGCCACGGGCTACAACTGCCAACGGCTATTTCCCCTTTTTTTTTTACCATTATGCTAGATATGTGGAGTAAGCCAAAGAGTGCTTCCATTTCCAAGGCTAAACCATCACAGCACAGTTCTATCCTCTCTCAGTTCCGGCATAGATTTAACCTTGTGTGTTACATTTCTCCCTAAATATCCCAAGTAGAACAGTTCCCAGGACATTTGCTGGGCAGGAGAAACCATGACCCGTTTGAAGCTCACACAAAAGCTTGCTCACAGATGCTGTGGAATCACACTTCAGGCAGCATTTCCTCTGCCCATTCCTCTGCTAATTAGCCAGCCGTAAGAGAATAAACACTGACCCTGGAATCATGGAAGGGACAGAAGTGAATGACACTTTTTTATTTCAAGCAGGAAAGCCCAAGGAGATCAAAAAAATCAGTAGGGTTCAATGTCCCAATCAGAACCAGGCTATAAAGTCACAACCATTCCCGACTTTCGCATCACCCAGTTGTTTCTTTAGCACCAAGGCCATGTAAGAGATAGAAATCCAGGCTCAGGCCTCTGCATGAAAAAGGGGCCAAACAACAGCAAGACCACGATGCTCTTTGTCAGGCAAAACTAAAGGTCTTAAAAAGCCAAGAATACAGGACAATCCTCCCTCTGAACTGAAGAATATTGATCCAGCTCTGCTGAAAGTGGCAATTTCACCTTCAGCCAAACCATCCTGAGACAACTGGCTGCAGGTGAGGGACTGGCAGACGAGGCAGCAGCGATCCCAAGCGTGTCCTCAGCTCCTCGCTAACCTCTCTAGCCTTCCGGGGAGTGTTTTCAGATGCTTTGCTTACATAAAAACCCCTAACATCAACATATTTCTAGCTTTCAAGAAATCCAGTAATCTTTCCCACGTGTTCCACCTGAGGCTCTCCTTAAAAATAACGTGTTTTACCTTTCAGATTCATTTTGATGCTATTAGGATTATCATCTCACAGGTACTCACGGAAAGTCTTCCAACAGAATTTGCTCCTTCTCTGCCAGGCTGACAAGAAGTTATTGTTCAGTTCTTATCCCACACTTTCCAGTGACCTCAAGAAAAAAGACCAGGGCCGGAGTTCCCACGTACACAAGAACATCAAATTTCCAGTAGGCGGAGAGAAACTTGAACAGCTTTAAAACGTTATGCTTCAGACAACAGCTGAACAAATTTACTCCTACGCATTGCTAGACCCCCCCACGGAGACTCGGCGCCCTCCCAGGCCCAGACACCAAGAGCTCACGAGTCCTGCCACAGCTTCCCCGCGCTTACCTTGCATCTGCTCCGGCGCACGTCTCGCGCTCCAGCACCAGTCCCGCTGCCAGCTTTGAACACAAACGCGTTAGGAAGCGCCATTTCCACCCCAAACCGGCCGGAGGGCGGCCACGCAGCCGCCAGGCGACCCGGAAATGGCACGCGCCGTTCTCTCCCGGCGCTCAAGTTGGCCGCCCTGCCTCGCCATTGGCCGTTCCCGTGCACCGCCCGCAGCGCTGATTGGACAGCGGGCCAGGCCCCGCCCCTCCCAGGGGAGCGCGCGGCGGTCACGGCCGGGCG
>VYXC01003428.1:93306-110262 GCA_013397175.1 Platysteira castanea
CCCGCCGCCCCGCCCCGCGCAGAGCCGCCCCCGCACTCCCGGAACCGCCCGGCGCCGCCGTCACTCCTCAGTCCCCGCCCACTCCGATGACAGACAGACAGGGGACCGCGCCGCCTTCCGCCGCTGTCACTCAGCCACCGCCACCACCCCGCCCAGTCCTGGCGGAGACACCGGCCGTCCCCGCCCCTGTCCCGCCCCGGGCCCCGTTCTGGGATGCGATGCGTCTATGAACAGTTACACTCCCAGCACTTCATTTTTTTTTTTTTTAAATCAGTTCATGCCTCAGCTCGCAGCTTGAAACAGGAGTGCACATGAGTTATGGCAATAGCAGAACGAGGCAGCACCTGTGCTCTCGGCACACAGGCGCTGCTGCTCACCAACCACATTGACAAAGTACCTCTTACAAGTAGGTTTTGGGTCCTTAGAACAAGTCCCACCCAACACCCTCAAAAAAGAGTCTCTAGTTCTCATATTTATTAATTTCTTTTAATCAAGAGGCCAGAAAACCACACAGGCTCAAAGTCTGAAAATGTACAGAGTGGTTAAATAGTGGAGGGAAAGGATACGAATAAAAAAGCAGGGGGAAACAAATTAAATACAGTGAAGTGGGACTGCAAAGCACAGAGTTGTCAGGGCAAAGCTAAAAGCTGTGTAAGTACTGCTTGACCTGCCCTTGCCAGAGACTTCTGGGGAGTGCACATCAGCTGTGCCCTCAAAGGCACAGTGGGAGGTCAGCAGGAGGCTGAGGGCTCAGAGCAAGGCTGAAGCCTCAGTGCAAGATTGAGTGCTTGGCACGGGGGGGGACCCTTTGCCATTATGTCTGTTATTAGTCATAAGAAAAGGTTTAACTGAATTAGGTAGAAGAAAATACTTCACCTTCTCCTTTGAAGAGCTTTTGAAATAAGCCTCTGCTGGCCTCGCAGACCAGGAGCTGTTTGAAGCTCACGCAAAAGCTTGCTCACAGATGCTGTGGAATCACACTTCAGGCAGCATTTCCTCTGCCCATTCCTCTGCTAATTAGCCAGCCGTAAGAGAATAAACACTGACCCTGGAATCATGGAAGGGATGGAGGGGAATGACACTTTTATTTCAAGCAGGAAAGCCCAAGGAGATCAAAAAAATCAGTAGGGTTCAATGTCCCAACCAGAACCAGGCTATAAAGTCATTCCTGACTTCTGGAGCACCCAGTTGTGCCTTTGCAGTCATCTTTGCACTCTTCTTTAGCACCAAGGCCATGTAAGAGATAGAAATCCAGGCTCAGGCCTCTGCATGAAAAAGGGGCCAAACAACAGCAAGACCACGATACTCTTTGTCGGGCAAAACTAAAGCTCTTAAAAAGCCAAGAATACAGGACAATCCTCCCTCTGAACTGAAGAATATTGATCCAGCTCTGCTGAAAGTGGCAATTTCACCTTCAGCCAAACCATCCTGAGACAACTGGCTGCAGGTGAGGGACTGGCAGACGAGGCAGCAGCGATCCCAAGCGTGTCCTCAGCTCCTTGCTAACCTCTCTAGCCTTCTGGGGAGTGTTTTCAGATGCTTTGCTTACATAAAAACCCCTAACATCACATATTTCTAGCTTTCAAGAAATCCAGTAATCTTTCCCACGTGTTCCACCTGAGGCTCTCCTTAAAAATAACGTGTTTTACCTTTCAGATTCATTTTGATGCTATTAGGATTATCATCTCACAGGTACTCACGGAAAGTCTTCCAACAGAATTTGCTCCTTCTCTGCCAGGCTGACAAGAAGTTATTGTTCAGTTCTTATCCCACACTTTCCAGTGACCTCAAGAAAAAAGACCAGGGCCGGAGTTCCCACGTACACAAGAACATCAAATTTCCAGTAGGCGGAGAGAAACTTGAACAGCTTTAAAACGTTATGCTTCAGACAACAGCTGAACAAATTTACTCCTACGCATAGCTAGACCCCCCCACGGAGACTCGGCGCCCTCCCAGGCCCAGACACCAAGAGCTCACGAGTCCTGCCACAGCTTCCCCGCGCTTACCTTGCATCTGCTCCGGCGCACGTCTCGCGCTCCAGCGCCAGTCCCGCTGCCAGCTTTGAACACAAACGCGTTAGGAAGTGCCATTTCCACCCAAATCAGGCTACCCTTAGTTTCTGCCTGGGGAGCGCTCCCTCCAGCTCCTACATCCACACCTCTTACCTCCTTGAAAAGAGAAGCTGCATCCTCCTGGATCCTGCAGCTGGATGGCCCTGGCTCTGCACGGCTCCCACCCTTTGGCAGGGTGATGGCAAAGGGAGCTGTGGTGACACCAACAGTGGGTCCACAGAAACGCTGAGGAATCTCAGGGCTGGGCTCTGCTGTTTGCAGGGAACAAACAGCCAAGCAGGGATGCCTTTCCTCTGCAAGGACACAAACAGTGACAAAGAATTATGAGTCTGGGATACTCCAGGCCCCAAACCTGCCCAGTCTGCACCTGCTGCACAGACCTGAGGCCAGACAGGACCCAAATCCACACCTGGCACAACCTCAGGGGAGGTCTAGCTGCTCATTTCCAGCAATGACCAAACATCCAGTGCCAGTGTCTGTCAGTCCCTGTTCCTGTCTGCCCTGAACCACCGGCACCTGAGACGTGTTGGCGCTCCTGTATTGATTAAATATCCACAAATCCATATTGCCAATATCAGATTTCTCTGTCCACCTATGACACACCAACCAGGCATGTCCCCATCTCCCAGTCTTCCAACAGAGACCTCCTCACTCCACATCGCCTTCAGGGAACACCAACTTAACCCTGGGCTGGGAAAGGGAAGCCAAGAGATATTTAAAAAAAACTCCCTGGCTTGATGCTGTCCAAACGTGGGAGAAAGCCCTTCCCACCAGAATATTGGACTTTTCCCAGTCTGAGTAACTCTGGAAACGCACACTCAAACCCTCATGCAACTGCAATTGTTTTCTACACACCAAATTGCAATTCACAGTCTCCATGAACCTTGCATGGGAAAGCCAAGAGGTTTGTGCACAGAGAAAATAAGTCACAATTTTTAATAGTTAAAATGTCGGTGGAAGTTACTGGCTGCCTACAGCAGAGAGCTTCGCACAGCTTCCTATACTTACAGTTTCATCAGAAGGAGCAACTTCAGGTTCCTTCTTTTCGTAGCCGAGCTCCAGACGGGAAACTTCTCACACTTGCTCCTGAGAGAGGCAAATGGAACTTGAGGAGCTCAGGAAAGCCACTCCCTCCCTTGAGTCCTGTCTCACCTGCCCGAGCATCCACAGTGCTTCCATCCCACCTGACTCCCTGCTTTGCACGTTCATACTAATAAAAGAGACACCCAAGCTCTGCCTCCAGCCCCATCTTCCCTGCTCCGCTCCGCTGCCCCTTGGCACGGGGCCGGGCTGGGACAAACTCCAGTGTTTGTTCCCCAGGAAAGGCTCTGCCGGGGGACCCCGCCGTGCAGGCCGCAAGCCCCGGAGCCAGCCCCGCGGGTCCTCCCCGGCTCCGTGCCCGCGCTGGAACAGCCTTCGTTCCCCCCGCGCCCCACGGCGCTGCCCCCGCCGCCCGTTCCGGAGCCGCCTCCCGCAGGCGCCGCCCCTCTCTCCAGCGCTTTTCCCGGGCCCCGCCGTGTCGCCGGTCCCCGCTCACCTTCAACCCGGCCGCAGCCACAGTAACCGCTCGGCTCCTTCATTGTCCCGCCACGTCCCTCGACGGCCGCTACCGCGGCCGGGACCCACGTCCGGTGCTCCCACGCTGCTCCGCCCGCGGCGCTCCGGGCAACGCAGGCCCACGCTGCCGGGACAGGCGGCACCGGCCCGGAAACCGCCCCCGCGGCCTCCCGCCCTGCAGTACCGGCTGTTCCCCACAGGGCGGCAGCACTCCGCGCGGAAACGCCACGGCGCATGCGCACCACTGTGACGCTCACCCTCCCTTCAATACCACGTGACGCAGGGCGTCCGCCCTCCGCTGCGCATGCTCGCTGCTGCTTCCGCGTTGCCCTCAATGGCCACGTGATATGAGGCGTCTCCGTAGTCAGTGCGCATGCGCGCCTCTCCCTTGCAGTACCGCTCTCCAGACGGCAGGCGTCCCCACCGAGCGCCGCGAGCCAGCGCGCATGCGCGGCCCCGCCTGCAGTACCGGCCCCCGGCCGGCAGGCGCCACCAGCGAGCGGCCCCCAAGGGCCGGCGCCGAGGATTTTCTCGAAAACTGCCGAGAAAAAATGAACGTGTTCCTCATCTTCTCACTGCTCCCAGCCCTCGCTCAGTCCACGAGCCCTTGCGTGAGAGAGCTGCTGGGGTGGATTCAAAGCTCTTGCTGAATATTGCTATTCTGTGTACCCCCAAATAATTCACAGCTCCAAATAAAGCTTAATTCAAAACAATCAGTGTGCAGGGAAAACCAAATGAAGAGGCATCTCAGTGGCAAGGTGTTCTCAGGAAAAAAAAGGAGAAATTTCAGTCCTGCTTCTTTGCATAGGCAGGGACCCAACCTTGTGTCACTGCACAGAGACTGTAACATGGAAAAGAACATGGAAAAGGTCAAGGGGAAAACCGCCTGTAAATATTCTGCAATAGCACCCTATTTCGCGAAACACCTTTTTGTTTTCCTATCCAGACCAAGTGCATGGACTGAATTTAAGCATATCGGAGCATGCTTGAAAGGCCTTAACAGAAAATAAAGTCTGTCAGGAGAGACTTTAATAACCCGCACCCTGAGCTCCATGCATCCTGTCACTGTCCTGCAAGGGCTTTTCCTTTGATAACTTGGGTCATAAATGCAAAATAAAAGAGCTCTGTGAGCAGAACAAGCAATCTGGAGAGCAATTCTCTAGCCATATGCCACTCAAGGTGGGGTAACAAAGGAGCCCTGAGGGTGGGCACGTGCTTCCGTCCCTGTGCACGAGGAAAACAGCCTGTCACCTTCCACTCCCTTACACCATTGCCAAAATACACCGGCCAGGAAAATAAACGACCAAGGAGGAGGCCGCAGGATTCAGAGTGTGCTTCAGAAGACGTTAACAGCTAGAAGAGCACAATAAAAAACGAGCACACAAGTTTCTTGCCGGCAACAAAATCAAAACTGTGGGAATGGCAGATGAAAAAGGAAAAGGCTACAGAAACAAATTAGCAGAGGAAAAGAATACATAATCCAGCTGTCAAGTCAAAGCAAATGCATTTATTCCCACCCCTTGTACTCAGGCAGCAATGATGAAAGACACTTGAGAATCAGTTCCTCAGAAGCATCTTTTTTAACTGCTTCCACAGTGTGATGGCAATTTGGATAGGGGGAAAAAAACCCAACCTCTTGCAGGCTGGCAGCCTGCTTTGGGGCAGAGAAACCCCAGTGTGGGAGGGGGTGGGGCTATCCACAGGAACCTCCGGCTAGGCCTAGCAGTGCCGAAGGAACCGCGCGCCACCGGCCACAAGAGCCTCGCAAGGATGCGGCCTGGCTGGGTGCCAGCTCCCACACATCAAGGGTGCCAGCACACCATCCGGCCCTCTCGACACGGAATGCTGAGGGCCCTGCTGGCCTCGAGCACACCTGCACCCCAGCCGAGTCAGGATCTGTGCGGCCAAACCACGGAAACACTTGAGCAGGTATCCTCGGCAGATGTTCGGCTGCCGCGGGCGCCTTTGGGAAAGCCGCTTGCTCCCCGTGACAGAGCCCTGCAAGGCCTTGTTCGCCGCCGTGGAAGGGCCCAGGCAGAAAACCCTGTCTTGTCCCTCGTGGGGGCCAGCGCTTCTCCCTTGGCTTCAGCACAGGGAAATAGTTCAGCTCACAGCAACTGCTCTGCACAAGACTGCAGCCCTTTAGGTACTTCAGAGGGGAAAAGCGGCTTTGGTTTTCTCTTCATACACAACACCAAAAATTCAGTGCTCTCGGGATGTGTGTTTGTGTGGCACCTTCGGTGGAAGGAGCTGGAAGAAGGTGCAGTCATTGGAGCATCCCTACCCTTAGGCAAAACCACACAAAAAGAAAAATATCCAATTCTTTTGAAACCGTCTCTCTTTGTAAGTATTTACCTCATCTTAGCTAGAGTTTACACTTTCTTAATAGCTATCTTGTCCAAAGGGACCCTGATCCAGCAGGCCATGAACTGCAGGAATCCACAGGCAAATCTATTTCTCAGATTCCAGTTTCATTTGCTTAAGGATTCATAAGAAGACAAACCACCCCTTGAGAAAGGAAATACTTAAACACATTTGATTCATTTATGCCAAATATTTCCACAAAACCATAAGGAAAAAAAGGTAAAAAATGAAGACCAATTAATTCCTATGTTGATTATTGTAGGACACCTCCAGGTGAGAAAACACTTCTGCCGGTCTAACAAATCCACTGCCTACAACACAAAGCTAACCACAGACACCTAAGCCTCCTAAGAAGATTCTTCATGTTGTATTGGGAACGTTAAGGACGTGACACTCGGAACTATGAAAAAAATGCTCAGACTCACTAGTTCAGGGACAACTTTTAGGCCCGGTGAACTGACTGATCCCCAGATATAAACACACGTCCCTCCGAATTTGATACTAATACCTATGGGGCAGTGAAACATCCCACATAAAGGAGCGGGGACACACCGTTACAACATCCACAGTAAAACATGCCGGGTCAAGGGCCGTTCACCTCGTAACAACACCCACGGTAACACATCCCACGAGAAGGATCACATCCCCGGTAACAACGCCCGCAGCGAAACAGACGCTTTGCCTTCTCACGTGCCACCCCCGTTAGTCCCCCGGAGCCTGAAGCGCTGGAAAACACACATTTCGGGGCGGCAGCTTCGAAAGGATGACGCAGGTAGTCCTCTTACCTCTGGGGGGCCGCTGCCGCCTGCCCCTTGGAGCCACCCCCCCCGCAACACGTGCCCGGAGCGGCGGCTGCCCAGCTCCTCCCACGGCCGGCACCCGGCCGCGCTGTGCCACAGGGCACGGACACACGGGCAGGGTTAGCGCCGAGACGCCGGGGCCACACACCCGGGCCCCGGCAGCGGCGATAAGGGGTTCCCTGCTTGGCGCACGCCAGGCGATCCCCCCGCCGCTGCCCCCGCCCAGCCGGGCACGGGTGGCCGCTCTCTGGGAGCGCACCCGTAAGCGACGGCCCCGCCGCCGAGCGTGGGACAGAACACCTGCGGGCATCCCCTCTCCCCGGAGTGTTTCCTCCCAGCCGCGTGCACTGTCACGTCGGAGATCCAAATTCCAGCACTTCGGACCCTTTGACTGTCGCCGTGATGCAGCTTGTTCAAGCAGATGCATTCCTGGAAACGATTCGGCGCCAAAATCATACTTCGTGAGCACTGAACAGTACCTCCTTCGCATTTTTGGTTGAAAACCGGGCCAGAGCCAGCAAAAGGCTGCCTTTGCCCACCCGAGGCAGCCCCGCTGTCAGCTCACCCCACACCTCCGGACAGGTATTTGTGTGCCGAACTATTCGACTCTCGGGGCGGGGGGGGGGTGGCCGACGCCGAGGGCAAAGACACACACATCAGCACAAACACCCCAAAAGACAGAACGGCGCACGGGCAAGGCTGGTACGGCAGAGCCCGTTCCCGGTTCCGGGTGACCTCCACCTCGGCGGCCCAGAAACGCCCGGCACCGCCGTGCCCGCCCCAGGGCTCCACGGCCACCCGCTGCCGACGGACTCCAGCCCTGCTCGGGGGTCTCAAGGTCTCCGCCTCCTCCCCTGCCGGGCGCAGGAAGGGGGAGGTTCCCCAAGGAAGGGGGGAGGTTCCCACGAGCCCCCGCACGGCACGGGCACCGAGCGCTGCTCAGCAAGCCCGGCCACGCCCGGCAGCCGAGCCCCAGCCGACCCGAGCAGCCCCTCAGAGCCGTCCCACCGGAGCCACCGCGGCCGGGCCCGCGGCTCCTCTGCGCGGGGAGGGGGCCCCGTGCCTGCCCTTCCCTCCCATGGGCGGGGGCTGCGGGAGCGCGCGACGGAGGGGGGGAACTTGGGGGTTCCTTCTGGGGGGCTGTGCCCACCCTGCCCTGATCACAGCCCCACCCCGACTCTCCCGGACATCCCCGAGGCACCGTAAAGCACCGTTCAACCCCCACATTTGTTCATTTTTCTTTTCTCACCTGCCCGAGCTCGGCAGCTCCATCCAAAATCCTCTTCCTCCGGCTCCTCCTAAAGGATGTTCCTTCCAAGCCATGCATTCGGGAGCGCAGGACAAACACAAATCCTTTTAGGGGATCTGGAACAAGACCTACACCCCTGGCAGGGGTGACTAGGGTGAAAAAGGATGGGAAGGCTTTTTTCCTTCCGGAGTGTCAATGAAAGTCTCTGAAAACAGGGAGCTGGGGGACAGCACCAGCTCACCGCACTCTGCTGTACTCCCCGCATCCCTTTCCTCAGCTCCATGTGGATTTGCACCTCCTCCGAAGGTGGCAGTCGTCTGGCAAGAAATTTGGGAATCCTCTTTAGTTTCTTTGATTTCCAGCTTGTTCTGCCCAGCACCTCAGCTGTACCTCTGAGGCGGTTGAAAAGGAAAACAGAACAACAGAAAAAAACACCCCAGAAAAATTAAATTTAAATTTTACATTTAAAAGAAATATCGGCCAGATTCTCAGGCCTTTAGTCCTCTCCTGCTAGCCCAACCCACTGAATTCCCTTAAAGAAGGGTGTCTGAAAGGAAGAGGGAGTGTCTGGTGGATTCCCTCACCCTGCTCAGGCTGCTCGCTCCCTGGCACAGACATTTCTGTTGCAACAGCATGATTATGTTTTAGTTGTTACTGCAATAGCAAAACATCGACTTTTTTTTTTTTAATAAGAGTTTTCTGTTTAAAAAAAAAAAAAACAGAAAAAACAAAACAAAAAACAAAACAAACAAAAAAAACCCCAACAAAACAAAAAAAAAAAAACAAGACCCTTTTTTCCTCAGAGGGGATGTAGTGGCAACAAGACCAGCACATTCGCTCCTCCCTTACCTGCCCGGGGAGCTCCGCACATCTGCCTGGGCTGGGGCATCAGCACCTGCAAAGGTTCTGATTCCATTAGCTCACTGAGACTAACTGAGCACTCATTAATTACATCTACTCGTGCCTCACCGGCAGCACCCGGATTTTGTCCGCGCACAGTTAGACAGTCTGGCTGGAAGCGACGGAGTGGGCAGGACACAGCCGTTCACCTGATCCTGATGTGACCCAGGCCCCAACAGCTGCCCCGGAGGAGCCACTGGGAGGGCACATCCCAGGGCACAGTTTGGGCAGCACGGCAAAGGGAAGCACGCACTCCTTCTGCTCCGCCCCACCCCATCACCAACACCGCGCCTGCCAACGCCAACCCAGCAAAAACGCGTGGAGAAGCCAATTTTGTGGTGCTCGTTTTTTTCCCTCGGGCCAAGAAAAGAAGGCACAGCCAAAGCAAGAGATCACACAATCAGGTCATAAAATGAAACGCAACTATTTTATTCCAGCATCCCTATCCTTTCCCTTACATGGCGCATACGTGTCTGGCCAGGGGCTGCCAGAAGGATGACGAAGGCAAAGAACCACGATTCCAACAGAAACAGCCATTTGTACCCCGATCGGATGCGGAGAGGAGGCTCATTATTGCTGCCAGACACTGCTAGGGCTTAGGTCCCGAGGGGTTCCGCCAACCTGAGCCCACCTGGGCTCCTATTAAGGCTTCACTGGTGAGGTTCAATGCTACCAGTGCCTGTACGTACAGCAGCACTGCTAACCACAGATTACAAGCTCCATATGCACAACTACTCCACAGATCACACCACAACAGACAAACAATTCAACATCAGGGCCATCAGGCAACCCGGGTGGGAAAAACACTCCCAAAGGGACAAGCAGCTGTAACAGCACTTATTGCCACGTCGCCACATTCACTGGAAAATAAAAACCTTGCTCCCTGCCTCTGCAAATGCATTGAAAGTGATAAATCAGCAGCAAAAAGTGTCGGACGAAACCGGTGGGCACCTGGGGGCCACAGGCATCCCTGTCCCCAGGGAGCTGGGGTGGGGAGGGACTCCTCCAGGGAGCATGAATGCCCCAGCACCAGGGCAGAGGTATTTTAAAGCAGGCATCGAATCCATACTCAAATGGACAGGAAGAGACTCGCTCCTCCAGCTGTCCAGGGAAGAACGGGAGAGACCGCCAGGAGCAGACTTGCAAACGGCCACCCTCCCCAAGCCTGCAACCCTTACAAAATATATACACACATCTATTATTGCCAACAAAGAGTTCAAAGACCACCTCGCACCACAGATAAGGCGACTGAATTTGGAGGGCTTGGTCTCAGCTGTTTTGTTGTGGAAGGGAGAAGCTGGTTTCCAAGAGAAGGGGAAGGGACAGACCTGGATATTCGGTGCCTGAGGTATGGTCGGAGGAAAAAGTGCAGCAAGAAGGAGATGCAAGAAAAACAAACAAAACCGCTCGGCTCTGAACATCTCTCTCGTATGAAAATGATTGTCAAAGGAGTCACTAGTGAAAATAAGGGAAGAAAATATGTTCACTGTAGAGGTACCTTTCTACTTCTTCGAACAACAGAGCGCTAACCCGAGGTCCCTCCAGTGCTTTCAGTTCACCACAGGAATTCTCTCTGGCAAGCCCGAGCCGCGTCATCCCAGCACACGCCTCTGGGGACGCCGCCCAGCTTGCGTGGCAAAGAGAAGTCCTCGAGCCTGGCACGGCCACCTGGGAGCTTCTTCCCCGTGTCCATCTGCAGAGGGTGACACGGGCCTCCCGTGGGGTCTCCCCCGAAAGCTCCCCGGTGCCCAGTCTCTCCAGCGCCAGCATCCCCGCCGTGGCACTACCCAAAGCGGAACTTCAGCCGGTACCTGACAGGCGCGGGGCTCTTCCGAGGCGGGGACGGGGCGACCTTGGGCTTCGGCGGCGGGGGCTTCTTCTCGGGGAGAGCGACGGTGAAGGCGAGCTCGGGGGGCTGCGGCTGCCAGAAGCGGGGCAGGAAGTGCGTGGAGACGTGCTGGGGCCGGGCGCGGGGGCTGCAGCCCCGCTTGGCTTTGCCCCGCTTGTTGAGAGCCACGTACCACTGGCGCCCCGAGCGAGGGCTGCGGTGCACGGCCGAGGCGTAGGTGTTGTAGCTGTTCTCCTGGAAGCGCTCCCGGAAATGGCAGTCCACTGTGAATCGGGCCTGCGGGGACGGAGGGGACACCATCAGCAAACGGCAGGTGGTACCTGTCCCCCACCCCCAACACTTGCTGGTTTGCCTGTCTCCCGAAAGCAGGCCCTAAGGAGTGCATGGAAACACGGGGCACCAACACCGAGGGTGCCAGGCACCTGACAGTTTGGAAAACCCCCGATGCGGATGCTTAAGTAGCTGCTTGCCACCCAGGTTCGGGCTTTCTTGGGGATAAAAGGGCTTAGGCTCCCCCAGTGGTGCCCTTCCCTTCCCTCCAAAGAAAGCATCCCAAAACAAAAGAGCAGAGCCTAGCACTCCATCTGTGTGCCCACAGCCCTGGGACCCCCAGCTGTAGCTTCCAGCAGCCCCTCTGTAATTCTCTGCCAGATTTTAACCTGATGGCGGGCATTGTACCCGGTGCCCTAAAAGCGTCCCCAGCTCAATTCCACAGCAATACCTCCAAACCACTAACCCTAACCCAAACCGCTGACATGGAGGAGATGCTGAGCTCTCCAACTCCGAAAACAGCGAGGGAGTACGAGACCCGAACCCCAGCGGGGCTTTGTAACCACAAGGAAAGTGTTTGAAAGCCCTAGTTTAACCAAAGAAGTGGAGCCTTACAGCGCAAGTGACAGAGCCCACAACCTGCCGTGCACATTTTGCCTCATAGCATTTGGAATTAGGTCTTCTTTAGCTCGCTGCTTCCAAGGGACATCACCTCCGTGACCCCATTTTTGCTCTCCGTGTCTTTCATACACCCTCCCTGCTGTTAGCCCCCGTGCACAGGCCTTCATGTTTCCCAGCAAGGCTCTGCTGACCCTCGGTGCTCCCCGAGGCCCCGGTGCGCGCGGCAGTGCTCAGGCAGGACATCCCACGTGCGGAGGGAAGCCCTCGCCCTAGTCTGCTAAGTGCACCGACAGCTGCCTCACCGTGATCCTGTCAGAGATCCCCACGTCCCGGCCTCTCGGCTCATCACCGCACCGCTCCAGGCAGGCAAAGCCATTTTTTCCCACACAGGGCAGGCGGTGCAGCCGCAGCACGTGGCTGGCATTGGATTTGCTCTGCAGAGCTCCAGAGACAATCATCAAGAGCAGTCCTGAAGTCCATTAAATTTCAAAATCCAGTTGAGCAGAGATTTGCCCCAGCCAGGAATGCGGCTTTGTGGCAACTCCTGGAAAAGGAGAATTACCTGGGCAAATCTGTCCCCTGGAGTCCGTGCTGGACGGGCACAGAACCCTCCCGCCCTCTCTGTGCTAAAAATGGACAAACAGGAGAGCGAGGATTTATCAACGAGGAAAAAGCCATCTGTGCACGCAACTGATAATTGCCGGGATAACTGTCATTTTCTGAAGCTGGTGCCTCTAAAAATGAACCACTCAGTAATTTAATTAAGCTGGCATAAAAAAAAAGAAAAGAAAGAGGAGGAGAGCGTCTGTAAAACACCAAGCTGGGATGGAGCTGAGCCTGAGAGTGAGTTTCGAAGGAGCCCAAATTCCTGCAGGAACGACTTTGGTCTGTGGTTCAGCACAAAGTCCCCAGCCTGACTCCCATATCAAAGCACTGCTCTGAGTGACGGGCACAGGACGTGCTTTGTACTGCTCAGAACTCATTAGGCCATGAAATAACTTCAATCCTGCCAGCGCAGGAAAGAACAACAGATGCCGGGTTTGCATTATTAGCATTGTTTAGTCCAGCAATCTTTAGACATTTGGGTCAAGTTTCTACAAATTTGCGGCTTTCACTCGAGCGGGGCATCGTGTGTCCTCACCCCTGCCCTGACCCTCCTGATTGAGGTCCCTCTCTGGCCCTGCCCTTTGTGTGTCAACAATTAACCATGCACCAACAAGGCTTGATTTAATTTCTGCCTGTGCCAGGGCATAAATCAAGGCTTCAGCTCAGATAAGAGGCCCATTGTATGCCAGAAGGGAAGGCTCTGGTGGGTCCGGGAATCGCGCTCTGCCTGCTTCCCTCTCCTCTCCTCTCCCATCCTTTCTCTCTCCTCCTGCTCTGGCCTTTGCCTCACCTCATGTTTTCCTCCATGGGACCATTCCCCTTTTCCCCTAGATACCATTCGTGCTCCTACTTTATTTCTTACAAGAAGCAACCACCATGCTCACCCTTGAAGCATCACTGGGTTTCAGGAGCAACACTCCACAAAGACTGAAGGGAGAGAGATATGAGTTCATAAATGTCCCTGGAAGCAGTCTGCGGTCTCGGGCAGTGCAAGCACATCTGTGACATCCGCTCTGGGACCGGGAGGTTTGTCTCGGAACCGTGGGGTGAGCAACCGCCTATTCCCTTTCCCCAGCCGTCAGCCCTGACCAGGCTGTCCGGGAACCACCCTCAAAGATGAGATGCTGCCTTAAAAATGCCCTTCTTGGGGTGGTGCATGTATGCACACCTTTCAAAGGCACTGCCCGTCGTGTAAGCACAGGAGTTCATTGCATTGGTTTAAATGATCTCTCTCTGGGACTGACAACAAGAAACGGGGAAGCAACATCCTGAGGTTGAAACAAGCAGGGAAACCGACTTATGGATTCCTTCAACATAGAAAGCCGGAAAAAGCACAACGAGACCTGCAGGAAATGCCAGCCTTCAAGAAAACATCCAGCAGAGAAAAGTTACTCCGGCTGCAACATACCTGCACCGTCTGGACCTCACCTGCCCGAGCCCTCTCCAGGGTTCTTTGTCTCCGCGGGCAGCCCGAGCCCCGGGGCTGCCGGCGCCGCGCGTGCGGCTCGCCGGGAGACATTTGGCTAAGCCCTTCTGCGCGCTCTGCTGCAGAAGTGGCTAAAAATAACCCAGCCGTGCTCAAAGAGCAGGCTGTGCTGATGCAAACACCCAGGCGCACGCAAAAAGGCGCACTTCGCACGGTTAAACGCACTACGTAGGCAGGTGGGCTCGGGGGCTCCAGTCCCACCTGTCCCCTATCTGTCTGCGCGGCGCCGCTGCCGCTCCGCGCGGAGCCAGCCCGGCCGCCCGAGGGGATCGTCACTGCGGGGCCCTGCCCGGGACTGCCGCTGTGCCGACACGTGGAGGTGTCACAAAGCCTTTAATAAAAAACACGTACTGATAAGGGGGGGTTTTACTTACACTTGCATGGAGTTTTCCTTTTTTTGACATCGCTAAAAATTTGTTGCTGAAAACTCCTCGTATTCCTACAATCCCCTGAGACACAGCAAATATTTCCAAAATACCTAGGATGACAGAAATCCCAGAATAAATCACAGTTCTTTTCACATTGGCGTGACAAAGAAAAAACAAATACAACTCAGTCTGACAGGTTTGCATTTCCTCTCCCACGTCCCTGCTCCTCAGCTGCCTGGCTCCACCCAGCTCCTGCTCCATCCCTCTGCCCCACAGAGCGGCCCTCCATCCACTCTGGGATGGATCGAGGGTGGGACTTGGTTTTTTGAAAAGTTCCATTTTGGGGCACGATTCCTGGCTGGGCTGCAGCAGAACAAGTTAGCCCCTGGGGAAATCCCTCCCAAGGGTGCGAAAAGCCCCCCGTACCTACACCAGCCTGCTGGGATCAGAGTTGCCCGTCCTCATCCCACAGACACGGAACTCGGGAAGCCAGCGTCACACAGCTCAGCTGGGACTAGAGGTACCAATACTGCTCCCTCAGACCCCCTCCTCTCAGCAGGACTTCGGGAACGGGACACTGCCCAGCCCAGCCATGATAAAAATGGGAGTTTTCTGCGTGTGCTGGGGGTTCTGGGCCCTGAAGGGGCACACGTGACCCGCAACTCATCTGACAGAAGAGCTGCAAGCTCCGAGCATCCCTCAGCAACAGCACCAACACGTCACCTCCCCAAGTGGTGTGAGGTAACTCGGGCAGAGGGCCAGGCATCCCCCCAGCCCCTGCAGGGGGGCAGCACCACGTCCCCACGGCACCCTTTGCACCCTAGGGAACCAGCATTGCTGCCCAGCTGCAGCCCCAGGGGCTCCGTGGCCCCGGCCCCAGAGGTAGGAGCCCGCAGAGCATCTCGCCTGGCCCCTAAAGAGCCGCGGGATTAACATGCCAGGAGCAAACACGGAGCCGCGTTAAATCCCCCAAGGCTGGGTATCAGATCACCACTTCCCATGTTTATTTTAAGGAGGAAGCACATCTCCCTGAGGCACCCCAGTCCCAGCACCGAGGGCCTGGGGGGGGGAGGGGGGGGGCACTTTGCGGGGCTGATGGGCTGCCACACCCCTCGCCCCATGTGCCTCAGGCCACAAGCCATGAGGTTCTGCAGCCCCACTGCAGCAAGGCAAGTATCTTGTCAAACACCTGGCTGTCCTCAAGGGCACCCCAAAACCTCCAGCCTTTTGCAGGGTGGCCCTGCTGCCATGGCAGACATACTCTTGTTTATTGGGGTTGCCCGAGGTCAAGCCCTGTTTCCCAGGAGCCAAACCTGGGGTTTCCCGGCCAAAACCCAACTTCTTCCTCCTGAGGGCCTCCTCACCACAGCACTCAGGCACAGCCCTCTCCTCCCCGCACCAGCACGAGTCCCCTGCCAGGGCTGGTTCTGCTCCGACGTGCGGAGCTGGTGTCACTGCGGCCTTTCCGAGGAGGAGGGGGAGGATCTCAGGTTAAGGAGGAAGGCATTGCACATAATTCAGGTCTCTGCAAGACAGCTCTAGCACCAAACCTCTGCCAGCCCTTCCAAACCCACGTCTGCCAAAACAGCCGTGGCGTGGGTGCCCCGTTTTCCTATCCGCCCTCTAAACCCTCCAGGCCACGTGCCTGCTGTGCCCATGAAGCCCGAAGCCAAGCTCGTGGGCTCCCAGCATTCCTGCCCAGGGGTTGTTCTGCCTCGTGGGGCCACGGCTCAGTCCAGGGCCCAAATTCTTTGGTCCTGGGCAGATGTGGCGGCTGCTCCGTGAGCGTTCCCAACAGCTGAGCCATGCATGCTGCCTGGGTCACCTCGGGCCCAAGCCTCTGGGCTCTTGAAGCGATTTTTCATCCCCACCTGCCATTTCATTCCCTCTAGCAGGATATCATGGCAAGTCCGACCGGAGGATAAGCCATGAGTTAGCACAGCTTTCTCTCAGGGGAACGTCAGCCTCAGTCCTATTTTTAAACCGAATATATCCTATCACTGTGCTGGGAGAATGAGAATGCAGAGCGAGGGATGGAAAAGTTCCACGGGGAAAGGACCGAAAAGGGGCAGCATCTTCTCCCCCAGGTGCCTGGCAAGGGGCTGCGGTTGGAACGCGGACCTCACGCTCTCACACCATCCCCACGGACTCACTTCCTCGGGCCGGGTGAGCCCCCAGGTGGCACTTCCCAGAGGCAGACGGGCAGCTCTCACGGAGCCCGCAGAACACGGCCCCCTCGGCACCCCAAATTCCCTTTCGCGGGCCCGCCAGGGCAACGGCTCACCCCAGGCGAACGCGACAGGAGCCGGGGGCTCTGTCACCCTCCGCGGGAGGGGGAAGACCGCAAGGACAGGGATGCCCAGCCCCGCTACCCCGGCTCGGGCACGGCAGCCCCCCAGACCTCCCGTTCCCCACTCACTGAGCGGACTCGCGTCGTGGGCGCCGTCCACGCGGCCGTCGGGGTGCAGCTGGAGGTGGAAGCCGATGCCCACCCGGCAGTACAGCCGGCCCCGCCGCCGATCCGGGCGGCTCCGCGGGAAGCGGCTCGGCCCCGCCGCCGCCGGGGAGGAGGAAGAGGAGGAGGAAGACGCGGGGGCGTTGCGGCCCCGCTGCGCCCCGCCGGGCACCTGCTCTCGCCGGGCGCGGGCGGGCAGGGCGAGGAGGAGGAGGAGGAGGAGGAAGGACGGGCTCATGCTGCCGGCGGGCGGGTGGAGGGAGGGAGGGCGCCGCATCCCGCTCCTCTCCGAGCCCTGGAGGGGGGGACCGAGCACAGGGGGGAGCCGGGCCGCCCCTCCCCGCTATTTATAACCGGGC
>VYXC01003428.1:118384-144271 GCA_013397175.1 Platysteira castanea
CGGGCCCGCGCTCTTCCTCCTCGGGGAAGCGCCGCTTGGCCTTCCCGGCCGCCGCCTCAGGGCCGCCCTCGGGGGGCGCCGGCCGCCCCGGGGACCCGCCGCGCCCGCCGCGGGAATTCTCCAGCTCCCGCGCCAGGTTGTGGAAGTCCGTGGAGGGCTTGGTGCTGGCGGCGGGGCCGCCGTCGGGCCCGGAGAAGGAGTGGTGTGGCGGCCCGCCGGGCTTCCCGAACTTGCCGGGCTCCTGCTCCTTGCCGGCGCCGTCCTTGACGCCGGCGGCCTCGGCGGCGGGGCCGGTGTCTGGGCCGTGCAGCCTCTTGGGGCAGCGGAACCGGAGGTGTGCGGCGAAGGGCAGTTCGAACTGGAAGCGCTGGCTGCACTCCGGGCAGGCGAAGGGCGGCGAGCCTGCATCGGGCGGGCACGACAGTGAGAGAGCGAGAGAGAGCACCGTCAGCCGCGGCCGCCGACGGGCTATCGGCCGAGAGTTTGGGGATTGGGAGCGGGGAATCCCGAAGCCTACCGCCGCCTCCCGATACCCCCCGGCGGTGGGGATCCCCCTCCTTCCTCCCGCCCGGGACCGCGGGCGGCCGCGCGGGGCACCCACCATTGGTGCGGGCGGGGGCCCGGGCCGGGCCGAGCAGCAGCAGCTCGGTGAGCTCCTTGCCGTACCACACCAGCAGCTCCTCGTCCTTGGCGATGCGGCGTAGGGAGCGATAAAAGAGCTGCCCGCTCTTGATGTAGGCCTCCAGGTTCTGCTCCTCCCGCTCCCGCGCCGACTGCACCAGCCGCAGCCACATCAGCCCCTCCGACGAGCCGTTGGCCGCCGACGTGTCCACCTGAAACCCCGCGTTAATCCACCGGACCGACAGACCGACCGACCGACCGACAGCACGGGGCCAAGCAAGAGTAGGAGCGGCGGCGGCGGCGCGGCTCTGCCCTCGGGGACAGCCTCCCGGCGGCGGGGGCTCCCCGGGCCGAGCTGCGCTCCGCGGCGGGGGCGCGCTCGGGCACCGGCCGATGTGGCGAGCGGCTGGGCCCGGGGACGAACGGCTCTTACCCGGAATATGTAGGGGACGGTGCGCTTGTCAGTGGACTTGAGGGCGATAAAGGCGATGCTGTCGTACAGGGACGTGTGGCTCAGGACGCAGGGGCCGAAAATGGCATTTTCCGGGATGTCGCAGGTGGTGTAAACGCTGGTAAAAATGTCAGTCAAGCACTGCTGGACCGTCTTGGCATCCCCGTCCCATATTCCCCGCTGGACGCCGGCGTCCTCCATCCCTGCGGGAGGAGAGAGGGGCAGAGAAGGACCGTTACCGCAGCACGTCCCGCTCAGCGGTACACCGGGATGCCCCGGAAAACAAAATAAAATTGGCTTGAATTATTAGGTAAAACATTAAGAAATAAACCTCCAAAAACAATGAAACAAACAGAAAAAAAAAAAAAAAGAAGAAAAAAAAAAAAAAAAAAAAAGAAGAAGAAGAAAAGAAAATAAAAGAAAAGGAAAATTACGCGAGCAGTTTCTCCGATCTGAAAAGAAATTTAAAGCAGGCTAGGAGCTGCGAGCGGAGGCGAGGTGCGGGGATTCTGCCGCGCTGATTATTTTTTTTAGCGATCGCGACGGAGCCGGCTCCGGGCAGGGACCCGGGAATCCCACCGACCAAGTCCTGTCCCGAGCAGGCGCCGGGCACGCAGCGGCGGCGGGTCTCTCTCCGCTAACCCTCGGAGCCGGGCCGGGCTACGGACTTTGCCGGGGGAGCGGGTGGGTTCCAGTGGCTTGTCATTGTCGCCGATTGCGTGTCAGCTCACCTCCCGCTCCGCGCGACAAGGGGAACGTATGGCTGCTCATTATCATAATCCAGCACTTTCCCTCCGAGACTTTAATTAAAAGCAGCAAGCAGAGGTAATTATTTTTACCTCGACACGCTTATTTATGGAGCAGGGTGAGCCCCGGCTGCCGCGCGTTACGAGGGGAGGGATGCGGGCGGCGGGCAGCTGGCGGGGCGCGGGCAGCGGGCAGGGTGCGGGGCCGGCGGCGCCGAGGCCGGGGAGGGAGCATCGCGCCCGGCTGCGGTGCCCTCGCCCTTCCTGACCAGATTAGCACACGGCTGCCTCCCCCCGCCCCATCTGCCATCGAAATCCGTCATTTGGGGCTGGCTCGGGAAAAGACCGGTGCTCCTCCCGGTGCGCCTGCTGACGGCTGCCGCCGCTCGCACCGGGCACGGCTCCCCAGAACCGCCGCTCCCCCCCGATTTCGGGGTGCTACCGGCTCCCCGCACCGCCGGGAACTTCGCCCCCCCCGAGCGGCGGCGGGGGTCCCGGCCCCTCCCAGAGGGAACAGAGGCCGAGGGGATGGCGCTCCGGCCGCCTCCCCGGCCCCCTCCCCGTTCCGCCGCTGGCCGAAACATCCCTTCCCCGAAGGAATGATTTCGCCAAACGAAACCACCGGCATCGAGCGGCCCTCGCCGAACTTTCCCCCCGGCGGCGGCGGGCCCTGTACGGCTCCCCACGGCGCCGCGTCCCCCCGACTCCCCGGGCCGCCCCCGGCCCCGCGGCGCTGNTTGTTCCCGCGCCGGGGCGGCGGGGGGCGGCGGGGCCCCTCCGCCGGTACTCACCAGGGACGGTGGGGATAATCCTCGCGCCGACAGTGGCACAAAGGCGGCTTCGGGCTGGCTGCCTCGGGCTCTCAGCGCCGCTCCATGCCGGGCCGGGCCGTGCGAGCGGCGGAGCGGGAGGCGAGCGGTGCAGACGGACCCGGTGCAGTGAGGGGCTGGCACGCAGACACACACTTTTTGTTTGCTGCACATAATCTGCCCAATGACGCGTGACAGCCCACGTCCCTCCCGTTAACCCCTTCGGGGCTGCCCGCTCGCCGCCCGCCGCCCCTCACCTGGACCCGCCGCCACCGGGCACCTACGGGGAAGGGGGCGGGAAACGCGGGGCGCGTCCCCCCACCGACCCTCTACCGGGGCAGCGGGCGTGTTTGGGACCGTGGCTCCGCTTCGGCCCGGCGCGGGTGCGGGGCGGGGAGCGGGGGTGCCCGACGGCCGCTCCGCCCGGCGCCGGGATCCCGGCGGCACCTTCCCGCCCTGTCCCCGCACCTGCCAGGTAGGGGTAATTGGACCCGCAGAAAAAAACCTCCTCGGCGGGACGGAGGCGAGTGGGGATGCCCTTGCCCGGCTCCGCGGAGCGGCCCTCCTGCACTGCCGGCGCCCGGCGGAGGCCCGGCGTGCGGAGAAGCGGCACCAGGCAGCCCCGCGCTCTCCGCCGGAGCCGGGTTCCCTCAGGAACGGGACAGGGGGCAGCCCCGGCCGGAGCCCCCCGCCCATTCCTAACCATTCCGGGGCGGGGGGCGGCCGCGGGCTCTCACTCTGCACACGCGGGGCTCCTGCATTCACCGACACGCGCGCAGCTTCAGGGAACAGAGACGCCCGTAGATGCTCTGTGCCGAAATAAGAGGTTTACCGCGCGGAAAAGTGTTTACCGGTCCCTCCCTGATCGGCGTCATTTCAGAAACAAAAGAGATTTTTTTTTTTAAAAAAAAGAATAATTAAAAATAGAATTTGAAACCCCTGAAAGAAAAGGAGAGACAAAGCGTTTTCCAGGGGCGAACGGAGCGGGCTTTGCAATCAGAGAGTGGGCTGATGTTTGGCTTTCAAATTCACTTATCCTCCACATAATTACGATTTTCCTTGCATTAGGATTAAAGGCTGCATATAATATGCTTTCAACATTTATCTTATTAATTCGACAAAACCCAGTGTCTCCTAAAACGGAGATTTTCATAACATTAAAAATATAGGAGTCTGTAAAAATTCGGATGTTAATTCCTGCTTCAGTGTGGTGGGGTTTTTTTCCTATTCCTGTTTCTTTTTCCTTTCCCCCCCTACTCCCCAATGCTGTAGCTCTCGCTGTAAGATTGTAAGATTGTAAGAATTGTCCGAATGACTGTCATTAGTGGGGGGAAAAAAAATGTACCCGCTAATTTTATTCGCGAGAATTTTAAGGGACACCACGGCACATAAACGATCTCGAACTGGCTTCGGCACGATCTAAGCTACCGAAATTCCTTGGGACTGGAAAAGACCGCGGCGGCATTTCTGAGCTTTTATCCAGCTTCTGATGCCGCTCGAAAAGTGGATCTCAGGGAAGAGCGTCCTTCGACCCGCAGAAGGGCACTGGAATGGGCGCGGGCTCTTTCTTTTGGAGTTTCTGCTGGAGGGCTGTCCCCGCCGGGAGCGCCCACCGCAAACGGCGGCGCTCCGCGGAGCCCGGTGCCGGCGGCGCTCCCCCAGGCTCGTGGAAATGCCTCACCAGGATTTTTGGCAGACACGGCGCACGTGCGCCGGGCCCGATCCGGCCCCCGCCGCGCTGCCAGCGGGCGCGGTGTCACCCTACGGGGCCGTGCGATCGCTGCCCGCCGCCTCCCGGCTGCCGCACGCTCCTATCTCGGTACATCCGTGCATTTTCTATTCGCTTATTTTTCCAGAAAACCTCTTGCAGAGGGCCAAGGACAACCCGAGCTGAGGAGCTCCGGCCGTTTTCCCAGGGAACCCCGCAGCCGGCAACCCCCCCGCCGCTCCCCGCCCTCCAAAAGCACAGCCCCTGCTCTGCCGAGCCCCTCTCGACGGCACCAGCACGGCACAACCAACTCCTGGGCAAGGGGACGCCCCAGGAGCAGCGGACAAGCCCGGCACCTGGGCTCGGAAGGGGCTGGGCTGGCGAGACAAATTCCCACAGGCAGGCCGGCCCTGACGGGCATCAAGCCCCGAGGGGGGGTGGCCAAAGGTCTGCTGCTCCCTGGCCGGAACCTGATGGGGATTCAGGCGGCCGCAGGGGCTGAAGGGCCGGCAGAGCGAGGATGCCTGGATGCTTGGACACTGTTATCACTAACCACTGTGAGAACCATCTTCTGCCTGCGATGAGTTATCACGGGAATGGCTGCAAGGGACAGAGCACCTGCTCACGGGGGTGTCAGTCTTCTCTCTCCTCCCTGAGCTTCACCCAGGAAGGGGAGAGAAGGGAGACGAGGAAAGGCTGCTCAACCTGTGCTCAGAAATGCTCCTGCATCCTTTGGGAAACACTGCCTGAGTTGTGACACACGCAAGGCCTACTGGTGTGTGGTTACTCCTATGAGAAGACACACACACAGCTCCCAGGTGACTGCAATAAAGTCACTCATAAAATAAAATAAAATCACCGAGAGAACACACGAGTTCCCAGAGGCACACGAGCCCAGCCACGTTCACTCCCGGCATGCCAGGGCACCGTGGGAAGTGGGCACGAAGGGATGCTCAAAACTGCCTTGCTGCCCTCTCTGCCCGCTGCTGCCGGAGTTAGAGCCAGCTGTGCTCCCCGGGAGCTGCGCACCAGGTGGAATGGAAAATCCACTGAAAACGAAACATGGAGCCGCAAGCTTTCCTGGTGCCTGGAGAAATGCAGCCAGAATGGTTCCCTTCCCTGGAGACAGACAGGCCTCTGTAGTGGAAATAAATCAGGGCCTCAGCTGAATGACAAACCATCCTTTCTGCTTGTCACCAGGCTAGTGGATGGCGCCTTTCCCCGGGAAGCCCTGTGCTGGGGTGCCCGGCACATCACCACCACGCTGCAGACACGGCGCACAGAGGAGCGGTGCTTCTCCCACTGCTAGTTCTGCTGAGCAGCACAGGGATCCCACTGGGAATCCTCAGACCCACAACCGGATGAATGTTTGCCTACCTCCAGGTCCTTGCCGGGGCCAAGGCACACCAGCAATGTCCTGTCCTGTTTCCAGCTCAGCTCCCAAACACACCGGGGTTGCCTGTCCCTTCCTATCCCCTCTGACCCTTCAGCCTCACCTCACCAATGCTGGACTCCCAGGTCAGGTCACCGCTGTGCCACAGAAGCACAAATCCCTAAAAAGGGCCAGATACCAGCTTTAGCTGTGGTTCACCCCTAGGATCAAATGCTCCTGCTCCCCAGGAGCCCCAGCGGAACCCGACGTACCTTCCCTACCTGCTTTCTCGTGGTTCAGACACACCATAGGCATGTCGGCTGCTTCCTCGCCCCTGACGGTGCCAGAACTTCCCCTCTACGTTCTTCTGAGCAAATGCAGACTCTAGTTAGAAATATTAATTTGCACGTTCACCAAACGGTCACAAAAATTTTTTTATTGCTGACCGAAGCCTAGACCACTGAACACAATATAGGCAGCTGGTTAAATGGTTCATACATAGCCCACTACCACTGCTGGCTTTCTATCTCAAAATTATTTTTCTCAGGCTTTCTGCTTCTCCTCCTTACTTGGCCTGACAGCAGCATCAAGGTTTAAAACCCGGAAAGCTTTCACCTAGCTTCACCTTCCTTCAAACATTTAACAGCCTGACAGAAGACATGATCGGCTACGAAGGACAGGAAAGGGAGAGAAATGGAAGAAGGGGAACTCCTGCAAAACTGAAATCTGCTTCTGCCTCCTGTCCAGCCTTGGGCCTTTCTGTCCCTGGGTGCCACCACCAGTGTCCCACGCTGGGGCAGAGCCCACCCCACAGCACGGCCTGGGCCGTGCCTCGGTGTAAGGGCAGGCAGAAGCCACGCTGCAGCTGGAGGGCAGCGCAGAGGACGGAGCCCGGAGGGACGGTCCCACAGCCCTTGGCCCAGCGCTGCCCAGCGTGGGGTGCATGGGGCCGGGCAGTGCTGGGCTCCATCTTCTCAGGAGACCTGAGCTCAGAGAGGTGGCCCGGACGTCTCTTTGATGGCCGCACGGCCTCCCTGCTGTCAGGTCCATGAGAACATCACTCACAACTCCCCACCGGACACTGGGTGGCCGTTGAGTTACGTGTGGCCAAGCTTTGGCAGGAGCTGACTGCCCAGCATATTCCCATCAGGCGGATAATCCCCATGCAGGGATGGCCTTTCCCTTCCTGGTGCTGCCTGGGGGCTCTGAAGGCCTTGGCTTCTCCAGTGAGTGACAGTCCCTAAAGTTAGCAAAGGTTTGCTAAAGCCTGGTGCAGAGGGGGTGGGGAGAGCAGTGAAAGGACAGACAGACGGGGCGGGGGGGAGGGAAAAAATAAAGATGCTGAGGATTTCAGCTCCGGCTCTGCTACAGCAATTTGACGTGGGGTGTGTGAAGGAGCTTGAAACTTAAAAAGATTTATTTTCTCTAGTCATAAATCTCATCCCGTTGTTCCTCTGACCAACCAAGCATGATAAAGTCTTTTTCCATAAAGTATTCAGTATTAAAGCCACAAAGCTCACCCAATCAGTAGCCATCTGCTTCTCCCATAACTGCTGCTCCAGAAGCAGGGAAAAGCAGCCAGAAGAGAAAGGGCACCACTGTTACGGCTCCGGGACAAATGAGGAGGCACTGAATAGCAGCCGAAACCTTTGGTTTGCCTTGTGTATCTGTATCTATAGAGACAGAGGAAGAAAGGAAGCATTATATTGATACAACAATTGTAAAACAAAAAAAGGAAGAGGCATCTAAAGGGCAATACAGCGGGCATCAGAGGGCCCCGCGGGGAGGGACGCTCGCAGATTCATACAGACCTTTAATTGCTTTGCAATTGAAAAATAAAGAGGCCGAGGAAAAAAACGGGGAGACCGGCAAAGCGACCTGCGTTACACGGTGCATCGGCGCCTGAACGCTCGCAGCCAGCGAGCCGGAGCACTGCTCATTGGCGTACGATATTCCCGGGACCGACGGCCCCACACGCTCTCCCCGGCTGCATCTCGGCCCGGCCACGCCGCACTGAACTTGGCTTCCAGCCGGCTGGCAGGGAACAACTCCCAGGCGCCCCCCCGGAGCTCCCCGTAATGTAGGACACGTCCCGCAGCCGCCCCAGCCTTCCAGGCTGCCCCCGCGGAGGGTGTTTGGGGGCACCCCTCCTCGCTGCACCCCCGGCCGCGCTGCTCTCGGGCGCACAGAGAAAACTGGCAACGATGTCACCCCAAAAAGGACGCGTGGAGGCGAGAGGGGGTGCAGAAGCCTGGGGGGGCTGCAGGAGCACCGGGCGGGCAGCGCCCACCCGAGAGCGACCCCCTCCCCTTCCCGCGCCGCCGCCCGCCCGGTGGTGGGTTAATTAACAGCGGGTTAATGACCGAGCTAGGTCATTAACAGATTTACGTCCCTGAGAGCCGGGGGTTCGACGCGAGAGCCCAATGCACGCTCTGGGGAAGGTCCCCCAACCCGCGGGGACACGGGCGGGGACCCACGGACACGGGCCGGGATTAGCGGCGGCGGGCCGGGATTAGCGGCCGCCTGCTCTGCTGCCGCTCTCCGCGATTACGCCCGGATTAGGAGGCGGCCCCGTCCCCACTCCCGCGCCGGGCGGGGTGAGGGGGAGTCCCGGAAGATCGGAGGGTCTCGGGGTGCCTGGGGGGCCGGTGTCCCCCTGGCTCCCCGCTGTGTCAGGCGAATGCTGCTTCCCTCCGATGGAGGGCAGGAGAGGAAAGACGAAGCCCGGGATGCTGCCGGCGGCGAGATGCAGGTGCCGGGCACCTGCCCGCAGCCATTCCAGCTCCCGGGGGGCACTGAGTCCCCTGCTCGATTCCCCATCCTGGGACCCGGCGGGAGGCTGGAGGGACCAGCAGGAGCCGGCGTTGGAAGCACAGAGGACCAAAAATAAAAAGGTGGTGGGTTTTTCTTTTAAGATCCCCTGGCACGTGAGCGAAAGCAACACAAATACGATTTACGCACCGATAAGACCAGGGCTGAGGACCGGGAGATGCGGATGCGCTTCCTTCCCTCCCGCAGGTTTTGTCTCTCTCACAGAGCACGAGCGGGACCGAACGCCACGTTGAAGGCACGAGTCCCTCCCTGGCTTTTCCCAAGCACTGTCGTGTCCAGCAGCCCTGTATTATGTCAAAAATCTGGCATGGCAAGCAGTGGCACATCTGCTAGGTGTGGATGACATTCATTAGCCAAGGTTCTCTGCTAAACGGCCTGCCAGAGAGAGTCTCAGCAGCGGTGCCCAATGCCAATCACTCATTTGCTGCCAGCTCAAAGGCAACCCTGCTTCAGGGATGGCTCCTTTCCATGCTGGCAGGAGAAACAGAGGAAACAATGCATTTAGATGTTTGGGATGTGAGCGGGGTTGCACATGGGAGCAGCAAGCAGATGTAGCAGGAGAGGAGATGAAGTTGTGAAGTGTCATTTAATAATTGCGGCACAAGGGAGATGTGCTGGTGAGCTGAGGTTTGGGAGGGGAAAGCGTTAACCCCTTGCCAAACCACAGGGCAGACAGTGGCGGATGCTTTTTGGAAAGGAAACATAATGAGGCTAATGCAGCAAATGGCCTGCTTGTGCTCATGGAGGACACACAGAACAACGCAGGAAGATCCATGCCAGCACAGCCGGGAAAAGCACCCGGGCCAGGGGAGGGAGCTGCGCTGACCTGCTCAGCGGGCAGCCTGGCTCAGGTGTCCTTCCCCTCTGGGGGTCTACCTGCTGCAGCCTGGACAGCCGCCCTGCTCGTGACATAGTGGGCTCAGTGCTGGCCCTGACAGCTTGGTTCACAGCCCAAAGGGGCAGCTGCACACCCAGGGCAGGCTGGGCACTCATCGCCCTCCCCCACAAGAGATGTGGAGACCAGAGGTGGAAGGAAGGGGCACCAGCTTGGCACTGCTACAAACATCATTCTCTGGGAAGAGAGGCTCCATTTTCCTCTGCTCAGAAGCCCTGGGAAGGTACTTGATCCTACAAAGAAATTAAAACACCCCGATCGGAGATAGACGTACAGATGTTAATCTTCCCCTCTTATTAATTTAATAATTTTACAGCCACATAATGAAGCTTGAATTTCAGCCACTATGTGCTTCCCAGGGAACTTGGGAGGCAGCCTCGACTAGGTGCTCAATGAAAGCTCCCCTCAGCCCTGTTTTCCCTTAGCTTCCATTCTGACTTTTATTTCTGTTTACATCTATTCAGGTAGTGGTTCATAAAATGTGTAAGATGCTACCTACACACACACACACACACACGCAGCTCTTGCCTCAGAGAATTCCTGTGAAACAGCCTCAGTTTCTTAAATGTTCCACTACTATTGCTGGTACCATGAAAGACCACTGGCAGCTTGCAGTGCCTTTCCTGCTTCTTTCAACCAGGCAGGGAATTACAGGCTTCTCCCCCAGCACTGCCCCCTCTGCAATTACCTGTGTTATTAAACCCCTGTGTACACCAAGAGCCCTCCCAGGCTGGCACAACTGTTCCACGATGGAGCCCATCTCTGACACCACACGTGCTCTTCCCACAGGCAGCGGCTTCCCCGACGTCCCCTGCCCAGCCATCTGCGGCACGACTCAGCTGTGAGCCCTTTCCTTCTGCTCCCACCTCCCCGGGAAGTCGTTCTGCTCCGGCTGCATTCTGGACTGAGCCTTATTCACCTTCTGTTTCTGCGCTGAGTTTGTCTCTGTTCTGGTTAGTTGGTTGGCCTCAACCAATGAATGTCTGCACATTATAAGAGATTTCCCCAATTTCCTACTTTTTGTGGTTTAACATGCGCTGTAGCACACACACACCGACACACCGCTGGCAGAGGCTGTGTGAATCCCGTAACCTCCCATCCTCAGACACTAGAACTGGGTGGCCCTAAGAGCAGGAGCCAAATCAAGAGACAGAGATGTGATGCTTCTCCTGCCTCTCCAAACATTATACCTTCGTTTAAATACTTGAGTAATCCCATTGGATCTACTCCGGTGCTTAAAGTTAAGCCTATTAAGTGTTCACGGAGCAGTGGTCTGCACACAGAGGAGCCAGAAGAAAAGGGAAAGGGGAGAGCAGGGCACTGCTCCGACAGGGAGCCATGGTGGCAAGAGACACCTCCCTGCTCTCCTTCCCCTCAGGGTCACCTTCTCCTCTGGCTACTCCCGACAGCCCGAGGCTCCCCTCAGTGTTCGGCGCTGCCACCAGCATCAGCAGTGTGAGTGCAGTAATGGTGAGGCGAGATGGGAGAAGGAGGGGGGAGTGCTTTAAAAACTTGTCAAAAAAAAATCCTGGATTCATTTTTTAACGCCAGGTTGGGCTTTGCGGTCACCGCATTGGAAACTATATTTTGTTCTGTTTTCAAGATGCTTCTCGCAAAACTCGTTGTGTTCATCATCATCACTTTCAGACAATGACATGGGAGAGAGAGCAGAGTTACCCCTGCTCCTACAAGGAGGGTTGTGTAGGAAAGCACTCATGCACGTGGTTTCCTTTACTCTCCAAGGATTTCAAGCACGTACTTAGATTTAAGTCTGAGTACTACTTTTCGTAAGAGCGAGGATCTCTTAGAAACGGGACTTGATTCAAAACCTGCACATTCGTGGAGCTCTAGCTCTTGACTCTGCTTCAAGCATTGGAAAACCTCCTGCCTTGGCCGCACAAAGCCGTGTCCCACCCTTTGATGCATTTCTTGGCACGTGCACATTCTAATTCCCGACACCACCCTTTCTTTCCCTTTTCTTAGCTGGCTTTTCTCTGGGCACAATGCATTATGTTTTCCTGTATGTACTACTCCATACTGCTTGCACAATGTTTTGCATGATCTAATATTCTTTGTTCAAAACTGCAAAAAAATCTAAATAAAGACTATAGCGTGTCGCATCAGTATAGGCATCAGCTAGCGTTTTCCACGGCATATGGTACTTCAGAAGCCATATGTACCACTGTTTAGTGATTCTGGCAAAGAGGCACAGAATGGTGAAATCCAACTGCCAGGATTTCTGAAAACAAATATGTAAATGCTCCAGTGCTTTTGTTATTCATAACATACCTCTAACACAGCACATACAATATGCTGTTCATTCTGTAACGAGTATACTACTAAACTATATTTGCTTTCCTTCTCATTTTAAAAGATTTTTTTCTTCTGTATATGATTCCGCCATCCTCTCTATCAAAATCAATCTAGATTGCAATTCAGAAAAGGCATTTTATCTATTTTAACAAAAACACTATGGGGAAGATTGAGTGCCTACGCAAGGGTCTCGCATCCGAACAAAGACAGACGTTCTCTCTGCAGCCTGACTAGTGGAATGAAAGCAAGGAAGGGAAGTGCACTTAAGCAGATCAGTTGTGTGGAGCAAAGCTTGTTCAGCCACGAATAACCTCCCGGGGAACGCGGGTGGGTTGGCCCCGCTCACGGGCTACTGCAAAGCAGGCGGGCGGACAAAGCTTTTGTGAACAGGCCCTCAGAAACAATAGCTGGGATGGAAACTGAGGATTTCAGACACGTGGTCCAAGGTGGATGACGGCTGCCAAACTCTGACCGGGGCTGGGATCGGTCCTGGTGAGCCGCGGCTCGGCCAGCAGCCGTGGACAAAGGGCACGGTCCGTGGCTGGGGGCTTGTTCCCAGAAGGGCTGGCACCACCAACACCGAGGTGTCGGGGCAGTGCGCAGGGCTCACGTGGAGCACTCGTGCATCCCTAAAGGCTTCACATCCCACCAGCCAAGGCAGAAGCCCTCCTTCCAGAGCCAGCACCGGCAGGTAAGTGGGATTCAACACCCAGTTCCATTAATCACCTCTGACAATGCTACTCTGGGTGCTCCTCTGATCCACAGAGAGCTTGTCATCTCTGCCTGGCATCTTGATGTGCTGAAGGATTCCGAAATGTTGCTGTTTAACATTAAGCCTCCCAATCACAATAAATATTTTAACATTACCCGTTGCCACCATTGCCTCTGTCTTTTGGTTTATCAGTGTCCACAAAGACTGAAACTACGGGAGTGATCAAGCCCAAGCACAGGGCGCTCTGCACCTCGCTCCTGCCTCAGAAGCGGGGCTGCTGTACATCTCGTGAGCTGGCACACAGCACCCCGCAGCTCCTGGCAACACCAGGGGACCAGGGAAACCTCGGTGGGAGGGGACAGATACCAATGCCTCCAAGAAACACGTGGTTTTTCCAGTCTATTGCTTAACCTACGGTGCTAAAAACAACAACAAAGCCACGACTTCCTGCACGCAGTCTCAGCAAAATGCTGTCATCCTACAGGGTCCTGAAAAAATTCAGCCATCTCCAGACATGACAGTGTTACTCAAGACACACAGATGCCTTTTTCCCAAGAGATCGAGGACTGCTGCTCCTTTCTTTGCCAGTCTTGCACTGCAGCATCCCACTTCAGCAAACACAACCTCCCTCACCAGGGTCCTGTGCCCACCACTGCCTCTGCTTGACATCGCTTGCACATCAGACCTGCTCATTACCTCTTGTCTCCTGCCAGTCCCCAGTGCATTATCCTGAGCGGCAAACTACCCGGGTGCCCGAGCAATTCCTTTTTGGTAGGTTTTTCCCCCTGCAACATAAACTGGGATCCCACTTTCCTCCTTTCCAGTTACAGAGCTACTCTGTTCTAAAGCTTAAGCCGGAGCTCTGCATGCAGTCGGACTGTTCACCTCTAAACACTGTTTTTTTCTATTCTACCCTCAAAATAAGCCTTTATATTTTCCTACTTTTGTAGGTCCTTCAGCCAGAATCTGGTTTCTTTTCCCTATTCTGTTCTAGCCAGCAGGTGATAAAAAGTTGCCATAAGAAATGTTGGCTTTCAGCATAAGTGCCTGGATCAGAAAAAGAGACAATTAGAAAGTGAAAAGTGGCAAAAAGCTCCTAAGAAGCCAAAAATAAAAGAACAAACAAACATGCAATCTGGCTATCAAAAAAAGCCACGTTTCCCCCTTACTGCAGTAAAAATCAGCATCGTCAAAATAACAAAGTATTTTGAAAGCTAGGAAGTCATGGGGAGAGGGAAAAGCAGTTCCACGGGGTCAAAAAGGGGAGGCCTGGGAAAAGCCACCTGAAGGAGCTGACAAAGGAGGGGACTGGGAAAGCCAAGCACCTCTCACCATGCTGCCAGGATGCTGCGCTGATCCTGCAGCTGCCGGGTGAGACGAACTACCCCGAGCAAAGGGAGGCAAAAAAAGGGCCTGCTGATTGAGCTGGTTCACGTGCACCCGCATTTATGGCAGAGCAAAGGTCTCGTATTACCTCTTGTGAATCCCTCTTGAATGAGCAGGCTGGGGATTTGATGAGCTAAGGACGAAGATTTATCGATATGCTAGGGGCTGCTGGCCCTAACTCTTAACCTGCTGGCAGAGGTTGAGGCTTTTCATTAAGGGGGGGCTATGCATGGAATACTTGCAGGCTTAGGCCAAGAGTAAATGTGATCTCAGCCCACACAATTTGCCACTGCCTAAGAGACAACAGATAATTTTCTCTCAGCACAGAAGTCAGCAGTCCCCTGGAACCCTCTGAGCAGCCGAGGGCATAGAGGGGATAGTGAGGGGAGAGCTGGAAGGGTATATTGTTCATCATATCCGTGAGCTCTAGATGAGCAGAGGAAACCCAACCGCCCCTCTAAGCCATACTCCCGTGCTCTGGATGCACCCCCTTCCTGCAGCCAGGCAAGTACCCACTGCCACTGCCAGGACAGGCCCCTCTCCAGGGCCATTCACAGCTCCCATCTGCAGTCTCCCTCTATCACCACAAAATCTGACCACTTTTAAGGGAGAACAGTCTTCATGTGGGAAAGAACCCCCTGGACAGGCTTGCTCCCTCTGCTAAATCCCCTGTCTTGATTGCACAAGCAGCAATGGCTTCAGGAGGAAAGAATAACCCTACAGCAACACATCCTTCTGCCTCTCCTATTACTTCTTCTCATTGAGGTCCACATCTCTGCACCCCAGTCCCTCCACATGGATCGCATCACCTCTGACTGCACGTACACGAGCTGCCGGGTTATTTTTCCCCTGTTCTCCCTGGGGTGTTACTGTGAACTCTCTGCTGCATCCATCATCCTCTTGTTTTACAAGATCCAGTTCCATTTCGAAACCCTTGAGCTTTCCCCAGCAACTAAAAAGAAACCAACCCCAAAACACGGACTATGGGGTTTTACACTTGGTGTTGTTGCACATTTCACACTCGTTTCTACCTGTTTCTTTTCCTGTTGCAAACTGAATTCACTGTGGTGCTGGCTGAGGGCACGGGGCAGCACATTCACTCCCTCCTTCTCTTCCTGCAGCCTCTTGCAAAGCTCTCAGCTGCCCTCTGCTTCCCTCATCGTTCAGTTGAGAGATGCAAAGATTTCTCACCTGAGAGACACTATCCCAAGGAGTTTCCCAGCCCCTTTGGGACACACACCGCCAAGCCCCTTCAGGCACCTGGGCTGCAGCAGGCACAGCTGGAAGAGCCAGGCAAGGACTTGGAGAGGGATTCCCAATACGTGCTCCTGCAGAACGAGTGAATAATTTCTCTCCCGCAGTTAGTGCCAGCACTTGCTCTTTGCCAGTTGGCAGAGGGTACTGCTTCCTTTTCTGAGGAACGCTTAACATCCATCTTTCCCCCACCCCAAGAGGGAAGCACAGAGGCTGGGGGGAGTCTTTCCAGGCAGCCGGGCATCTGAAGGAGCTGCGGGCTTGGGGAAGGAGGAGGAACCCAGCAGGGAAGCCAGGTTTTACTTCACAAACTTCTTTTAGCCGGAGCACATCTCTCCTGTACCTGAGAGTGCCCATAGGAACACAGAAGGCCAGTGTAACAGCAAATTTTGGAACAGGCACGTCTGCGAACAACTTCTGATACAATATTTGAGTCCTCAGATGTTCAGCCACTTGCACATACTGCGCGAGCGCCTGATTTGCATGGAATTTGTATTTGTTGGTATTCACATTCGTAGGAGAACGCATACATTAGATTAATGTCATCACAGTTTATGGAGATCATCTGTGCCACAGCACCAGCTCAGGGCTCTGACTGCTTTCTGTGCCCTGCGGCACATGGCAGCCTCTCCTGCCCTGCCAGGGCCACCGAGAGCCGTGACGGCTGTGCCAGGCTGAGCTGCGAGATGGTCCTTCTGGGCTCTCCTCTTCCTAACATAAGAGTTTAAAGATCGTGCGGAGCAACTGTCCAAAACTGCTTGGCCCACATTCCAAAGGTAAAATTAATCCAACTATTTGGATTTATTCTCTTATATTTGCTTGTATGAACTTACAGCACACTCCACACCCACATTTCTGGTGCCTACTTAAGGACATTCAGCTGTCAAACAGATCAGCTAGGTGGCCCCTTTTTGTCTTGCAAGAGCATGCCGCTCTCAGCAAAATGGGATGGTTATGATTCTCTCCCTGTTTGCCATTACACCTGGGTGCTCTCATCTGCTAGACAGCTGGAAGCTGTCACTAGAGATGCTGTTCTCATGGAAGCGTTGCTGGGCTCAGTCAGACACTCTTTGTAAAGCAGATGGAACACCTCAGAAGAACAGCACTGCAGCAACAAAAGCTCATTTTCTGCTAGGAAATTTCTGTTATTGGGCAATGCTTCCATCAGGTGACTTCACACCCCAGTGAGCCCACATGCCCGCACAGTCTAATGACGCTTCTGTTAACCTATTTCCACTACTGAGGCCCTGGAGTTCCACTTCCCAAGGCTGGCGACCAGCCCCCTTCCCATCTCTGTGCTTCCAAATCACACAGGAGCAATAGCTACGGGGGCTCCACCCCCACTGTGGCCCTGCCACCCAGGATTTCCAACAGATCAGGATTTCTGCTGCGTCCCCACGGAGCCGCGCACGCACGAGCCTCTCACGCTGGCATCCGCATCCGAGTCACTCCTCGTGCATGGGATCTGCAGAATCTGTCTCAGTCTCCATGGTGCAACCCAGAGGAAGTGGGTGGCACAAAGGAAGAGCGCACATCTCCACATCTGGTCATGATTTCACACTTACCCCAGTAACAGGCCAAGTGACACCTTTGGGTGGCCCTTAAAAGCCTTCTTCTCTGCAGCACATGCCACCAGCCCATGCTCCAGCTACCTGCACCATCCAGCTGCTTCCAGTGCTCCTTACTCAGGCACAGCTCTCCCACCTCACAGCACAGCTCCCATCCCACAGCATTTGACACTCCGAGATCCTGTGGTATGCATAACTCACCCAAGAGAAGGGCATGCCCTGCTCCAGCATGGGTTAGCAGACACAATTTCAATTTATGGCTCTTACAAGCAAAGTCTTCAAAAGGCCCTTCAATATCTGAATGCTTCAGTCTTATTTTCCAAGCGATTTATACACTAAGAAACCTAGATGGAAACCTCCAAGTGATAATCAAGATATCTCAGAAAATGTTGCCCCCATATGATCTAATACCCTCATGACAAACAGCTCCCTATTTATCTTTGTGATGGTTCCTACTTCCCACCAACATCTGTCACTATGATTATGATCTCTAATGAGCTTCTAAATTATATCACAGCATTCTGCCTTGATGAGCTACATTCAGTAACTTTCATTCTGCAAGACATGGAACACTTCCTACAAGATGCTGAATGAAAATTCCCTCAGCACAACAGCTGAAAAACTGGTTTGGGGTTTTTTTTTTTGGTGTTTTTAGCGTTCTGTTTGGTGTTTCTTGTTATGCATCTTATTCCAGAATGCCTAGGAACTTTACAAACGAGGCACAGAGATTTGAGCCTTTCTATTGCACATCCCTAAAATCTCCGCCTAAAGATGGGAACTGTCTCTCACCACACAGCAGCAGAGGTGGCCCATATCTCTGTAAGGCAGGACAGAGGGAAGAACCCAAGCCAAGGCCCCAGAGAAACTTGCCATTATTTTTACGCTGGCTTCCAGTTACAGGTGAGAGTTAGTTTGGGTGATGTATCCAGACACTTGGGATGCTGTACAGACTCAGCTTCCCTGTGCTGCCAGGATGCAGCATTACACTCCACCCTCCTCCGCCCCCCCCTTTCCCCCAGTGATCGCACCGGGAGACTCCAGTATAAGTGAAACTGGTAAAGTGAATATTAACCTGCAAGGTCTGCTGCCGTGGCTGCAAGGAACCAGTGCCACAGCTGTGGCCACTCAACCTTGCTAACACATGCCCACACTGGCTAGCAATCTCTAGGGGACTTGGACGTCTCAGATCCATGTTCCCGTTGATTCCTCAGACAACAGTAGCCCCACTCAGCATTCTCACTCAAAGCTGTTACTAACATGCATACCCAGTGACACACCTTGCACTAATGTTACCTGCCCATCTGGAAAAGTGCGTACAGCGTGTCTAAGATAAGGACAGAGCAGGCTGACAGGCTGATGTTTGTGTGTACAAACAGTTCCTCTGAGGCAGCAGGGTGCTGACTCCTCGCTGGTGACTCAGCTGCACCTTTCCCTGCTGCTCATCCAGGATCTGTGACGTGGCTCATGAGAGCTGAGCTCTGTAGGGTTTGATTTGCAGGACAGGATTTAGGGGGTTATTCCTTACTTCCTGCAGATAAGGATGGGCAGCGCTGACGAGCAGTTGCCACATTTCTAGCTCAGAGTAGGTATGCTCTCTGTGTAACTCCTGCCTGTGGCCAACCTCGCACTTGGTGCCTGCAAAGCAGCTCCAAAACTGCTGGGAGAAAACATGCTGAGCACAGCAAACTCAGGCGTGCACACTGTTCACCTCTCCCAGCTAAACTCTGGAGAACCGACCGCCATTTCCCACAGTTCCAGCCTGAACAAGCACTCGGGTGGCAGGCAGGTAACAGGGAAGGTGCTGAGAACACAGGCTGAGATGGCAGTGCAGTCCTGGAGGGGACAAACACTTGCTGGCACACCGATCCCCGCTGATGAGTTCCCACGTGAACTTTATTTCTAAGGGTATAACTCTAATTGCAGAGCACTAGACCGGTTCCAAACAAACCCTGTCTACCTGGAACATCTGCGCACTCACTGCAGCTGACACCATCTCGCATTTCTTGCGCTCTCTGTGCATCCAGGACTTTTCCAAGCCCACGGTGACTCCGGCTCGCTCTCCGAGGTGCAGTTGGTTCCGAAGGTTCTTGCGAGGACAGGAGCACAAAATCCTGCAACGACAAGCAAAACAAGTAAGTGCTCCTGAGTAGAGGGAGAGGGAGAGCACAGGACTGGCAGGGAGCTGCTGAGGACCTAACGAACCACGGCTTGTCTGTGCCACAAGGTGAGCTGCCCAGGTGAACGCACACTGACTCATCACTGTCTCCGACTCAGGAAATGAGTTTTCCAAGGAACTAAACCACACTTTGCATATCCTCAGCAGGGACTGAAGGCCCTTCCTGCTCAACACGCTTCACGACAGGCGCCCTGGGCTATGGTACCATGGTACCATTGTACCATGAGCTCTTTTGGTTCTTCATTAGCTCTGCCGAGCAAAATGTTTCCTTTAAGATGCCTTCTTACAGGCACAAGAATCAGTGTGAACATGAAAATACTGGCCCACGGGGATGACGTGTGTAGCACCCCAGCTCTCTTCTCGTGGCTACTACTGTGTGGCCACTATAACTGTTCTGCAAAAGCAATGCTGATCCGTGAAAACATAGGAAGCCCTTGCCAAGCTGCTTCACCTGCTTTTCCCTGGGGGAAGGGACACGACCCTTTCCGCCCTTGTAGCACTCGCTGCTCTGCCAACAGAACCGCAAAACATGAAGCCTGCAATCCAGTCAGCACTGCTCCACCTCCACCCATCCTAACTGCCTAGACATAGGAAGAGAAAAGGATAAAATCTTGGATGACAGACAACAGGCCACGAATGCATATAGTACAAGTTAAACTTTTTATGTGTGGAGAAATTGAGGAAAAGCTAATTCAGAGCCACACAGATGTAAACACTAGGCAGATGAGACACATCCCAGCTGCCTCACTCCTGTCTTAAGGCCAGCATAGTCACACTGGTGATCAGAAACGCTTGTCATCCAGGCAGCCAGGGGAGCAGCTCACACGAACAGGGCAAGGCTGATGTACGCCAAGTCACTGGCGCGATTTGGCTGCTGAATAACCAGGCAGGGCCCTGAGTCAGCCAGCAAACACTCCCACATGCACCCTTCCTGCCCTGCGGTCTGACAGCAGCAGAACCTGGAGCTGACTGCAGAAAAATCCCATCCTACCTTCTGAATGTGGTGTTTCCCCAAGCATATTCTCTAGATGGTCTGGCCAGAGTTTGGTGTACAAATCTTCGCTAACCTGAAGTTACACAGTGGGCAGTGGAACAGTGCTGCAGCCAAGTGCAGGCAAGAAGGAAAATCACCCAATCAGGTTGGAAAGTACCTCTGATGGTTTTACCTCCTGCGCAAAGCACGGTCAACGCCAAGTCCAGATCAAAAAACTACATCTCTGACGAGTCAGGCCTTAAAATCCCCAGGGGAGCTGAGCCCAAATTAGCTCAGTTGGCGAGAGCCTGGTGCTAAAAATGCCAGGGTTGTGGGTTCCATCCCCATTTGGGCTGTTCACTCAAGAATTGGACTCCACGATCCTCATGGGTCCCTTCCAACTCAGTATTCTGTGACTGTGAACCTGACTGCACCTCTACGGCTGTCCTCTCCCAGGGCTCAGCTCTAGCTGTGTGGTGACAAAGTTCCCCCACATCCTGATGCTCGCCCCTCCCAGCCTCAGGCACACAGCCAGCCTGCCCCTGAGGAGCTCTGCACCCAGAGGGTAACCCTTCTCGCAGTGATCCCAGATCCATCCACCCCGGTGTGCACATGGCATCCATCAGGGACAGTTGGAAGGTCTGCTCTTCCCACACCTGTCATGCCACAGGGACCTGCTCAAACATTCCTTGGAGCGATTTGACCCCTCCCAAGGGCTCTCCAGTCCCCCCCACTCTGCACGCCCAGCACCTAGAGCCCCACTCCACAGTGCTCCTTCCCTCACTTGCTACAAAAAGCAGGGTCAGAGCCCTTCTCCAGCTTCCAGGTGGCACAAGCTGCTGAGGACCCAGCCCCACCGTGGAGCCTCCGTCCGCTTTCGTGGCAGCACCACCTCCAGTCAGCCCTCTTCCCATGTGCCCTGACTCTCACCCACAGGCAGGTCACTGCAGAAGCTCCATCAAAAGTCTGGCATCTCCCCACTTGCTCCTCAGGTGGTGCTACACAGCCTCTAACCCTCCTCCTCCAGCTCTTTCCTCCACCAGGCTCCCACAGGCCAGACCCCAGTCTCACCTGTGCCAGCACCACATCTTCCTCAGGACAGCATCTGCTCCACCAGGCATAGGAAGAAGCAGATACCCTGTGGCCACCAAGCCCCCACTGCACATCTCTGATGTCCTGGGAGCAGTATCTCCACCTCTCACTGCCCTGCAAACCTCCACAGTACCTCTGTGCCAAATTCCCACGCACCATCCTCTCTCACCAGCAGCAGCAGCAGCAGCAGCAGCAAGCCCAGGTGATCCCCAGGAATAGAGACGGGAGCTGCCGGTACAATAATCAGAGTCCCACAATCAGGGAACAACTAACAGCTCCTGGTGGTGTGGCTGAGCCCAGGAGCAATCAGGAGCAGTGACCCTACCCATGCAAAGCAGGATCTGCACAAGACAACAAATGTCTAATTCCACAAAGAGCTGCTGGTGGAAAGATGGGAAGAAAAAATAAATAAAAATTCTAACCCCCAAGAAACTTCCTCAAAATGTCGCACGAGAAAAAAGCTGAAAAAAATCCCCACAACACCATCCAAAAAGCCTCTCCCAAACTTACAAAAGCCTCCGTTTAAATAAATAAACTAAATAAATGCGCCGCTGAGAAACGTCAAAATTGGGGAACCCCTCAAATTATGAGGGAAAAGGAAAAAGAAGAAAAAAAAGGGGAAAGAAAAAACCCAAATAAACTTGCAAAAACCATAGAGAGGAATGGTGAAAAGTTGAAAAATACACCAGCAGTAATACCGGCACGGGAGTCTCCCTGGTGAAAAAACAAAAGGGAGTGTGTTCCGCCCCCCCAATTCCAAAATTCATGCCCCCACAAATGAACAGTCTCTTAAGTGCTGGTCTCTGCGGAGTGCCTACACCTGCCTCGGAATGTTCCCCCCAGCACACAGCTCCCTGTCAGCAGGCACGATAACCTGCAAGAGGTAAAACAAGCCAAGCAACTGACCCAAATCCCAGTGGGTTGCCTGAATTTTGTTTGTTCCCAGTTGAATTTCATTTGTTCGAAGCATGAGCCAGGTGTTTGGGCACACAGAGCACACGGCTCTTCGTGACTGTCACTCGCCCCGGCCTTGCAGCCGGAAGAACCTGGCACAGATGACTTCATGAAACCAGATTAGGGGTCATGCACAAGAAAGGACATTGCCACATCTCTGGCGTAATTAGGGCCCATCATCATCAAGGACAGGAAATTGGCACATCTGCTTTCCGGGCTGCTGATCCAACGGTGGCTCGGGCACAACGTCCTGCTGTGGCCCACTGGCCCTGCATAAATACTGTCCTGATTGCCCCCAAACAGTGATACAAGCGGTTGTTTTATCACTCATCCTCCCAATTGCTCTTTACTCTTTCTCTCCTAGGGCTGGGAGGACAGAATTGACACAATGCTCTCTCTCTCTCCTTGGCAGCACTGAAGGCTGGATTGATAAACAACCCTTTTCCTCCAATGTGACCCCAAACTGAACGCAAGTGAGGCTTCTCTTCGGATGCACCCTTGGAGGGTTTGATCCTGTCCCCCTGGAGTCAGTGATAAAACTGTCACAAACTGGATGACTGCTGGATCACGACCTGTGCTTTCTTAAAAATGATTTTTCTTCATGCACTACTGTGAAATGTGTTATTCTTTTCCTGGGTTGCACTGCTCTGCAGGGAGAGTTCCTGCCTGCTTCATTCTTCTGTCTCCTCTGGCTGGGCCGTTGTTTCCCAAGAATACCAAAAAGGGTCACTACAACTCTAGAGTTGTGCTAAACTCCCAGCCCTGGCGATGCCTGGGCACTTCTCAGAGCCAGCAGCGGCCTCTGGGCCAGAGTGGGATTTCCATGTTTTCCGTCCTGCTTTTTTTGGCTCTCCCAGGCCAAGAGTGATTTATTTTTATTCCGTGGTGGCTTGCACCAGGACAGCCCATCTTTCCCTCTTTGTTTTCATTCCTTCTGCTTGTCTGAGCACTGTGGAAACAAACAGCTCTGGAAAAGTGGAAACAAGCGGCTCTGAGCCTTGTCCAGGACATCAGGCAGCAGAGAACCACAAGCAGCACAACAGAGCCCGCTCCACTTCGGCTGAGACAGGAGTGAGTACCAGGGCTGAACCTGGCTCCTCGGGGCAGCCGTTGAGTCAGCGTGCACACAGCAGGGATATCGCTCCATACTTCCACACTTATACCTTCTCTCATCCAACATACTGCTAGCATTTCCGTTTCCTGGTTGTTGGAATCGAAGAGGTTTTTCCCTCGTGTTTTTCTGTGCGTATTTTCAGTGGGTACTGCAAATGTTTCATGATGTTGGAAAGGAAGGGTTATTCAGGAATTCTGAGCTTGCATAATTCCCAGATTTGTCTAGACAGATACTTTCCATCTGGATGATGCAGGCAATACCACATGGACAGAAGAGTGCCTGTGTTACTTAATGCTGTCCTTTTTATTTATTCATTTCTACACTGCTTTACAGGATGAGCACCGACACACGGCTACAGCTGTAAAGGGAACAAGGATTTGTAGCTAATCCTTTAGAAGGCAGCTCTCAAAGAGATCCTGCATGTTGTATAACTGCTGGAGTCCCTCTGGTTTCTCTTTCCTTTTACAAAGCATGAGACTTCCATGTGTGGTTCACACCCTGTGAGAGGAGAAGAAAAATATTTTCCTGTGAGCTGCCCTGGCTCAAGGCTTCCCATCAGCATCACCTGTTCTTGGGTTTGCACAGCTTAGGGTGTCTGGAAACGCTGGCTGGTGCCAGTGCTGTAGAGGTCTCCCCCTCCATGCTGCTCCTGGATCATTTGGCAGAAGGGCAATCCCAGACCCGAGTCAGAAATGAGATTTAATTAATCAGCATTGCAGCTGCACACACAGACACACCCAAGTTCCACTTTTCCCAGACAAAATGTTGGCAATCACTGGGCATCCTGAAAAAACCAGGCTGGCTCACAGCTGTCGGGCAGAGGTATCCTGGACCTGACCTGGATTTCTCAAGCAACAAAGCCCCCCTGACCCTCTGTAGTGTATGCAAAAGGCAGCCAGTGTGGCCACCGAGCCACTGTTTGACTCAGGCCCTGAGGTCACCTCACCACAGCACTGAAGGATTTCCTGCCCCAGGCACCACCTTTCTGCTGCAACATTCCTGAGGGCTCACAGGCAGGGCCAGGCTCACAGCCGGATGAGTTCAGTTTGGTACCGTTTGCCTGAGGTCTTCCTGACCAGCCTGGGCCGAAAAGAAAGCGGGAATTGGTGGGTGTTGAGGGACAACATATGGGGAAATCATCTGCAAGTGTTGGAGATGAAGAAGGGAACTATATAACCCCAAAGCTGCTGTAAGCTCCTCCGTTTACTACTTACTCTGCAGTAAACCTGGGCAGTGAACTGGTGTTCACCTGCGCATTGACCATCCACATGAAAACTTCTGCTTCCAGAGCTGGGTTACTTTGAAGCTGTATTTTTTAAGAGTTTTGTTTTAAATGACTGAGGGTGGTTTCTTCCTGGTCCCCCTGGTTTTCCTGCCACCCCAGCCTCCAGGTACAAGAAGCCAGTGTAAAGGAGGTCCTTGTGCAAGTGACCTCGATTCCAGACGGAGGGGATGGAGACTGAGGGCAAGCTGTGCCTGCTTCAGATGCGGAACCCACACCCGGAGGCAGCGGGAGACTCAGCTGGGGTTGGGGCAGAGGTCTGCAGCTGGCCTGGGTCCCTTTGTGCAGCCAAGAGCATGAGTCGTCCCCTCCTGCTGCTGCAACATGGTCTTTGTTTTGGCATTGGCAAGCTGCTGATGCCCCATCCGGCTCCTCAGACATCAGAAAGATATCAGCTCGGGAGGCTGCTTTCCTGAGGGTTTGTGTGTGGACACACGGAGAAACACCCGTCCCAATGGGGCTGGGCATCCCAGGCCAAAATTTATGCAGCACTGTGGTGCTGGAGGAGGGTAGAGAGAGAGCCAAGCATCAGCTAACGAATTCTGGGAACCGGGAAAGGAGGCTCCAGGCCCTCGTGTGAACGAAGCCAAACATGGGCAAATAGCCATGAGCCACAGCCCTGTACTTCCTACATGCCTATCTCCCTCTCATCCAGCCATTCCAGCAAAATAGCCATGATTTATCTGCTTCTTCAGCAGAAACCACAGGCTAAAAGAGGAATTCACACACTTGGAAACAAGTTAAGCGTGAACTGGCAGTGGTGGCTTGTTCCAAACACAGTGGGTCACATGTGCTTGAAGCAAGATTTCCAACATCTGGATAACATGACACGTACTCCCAGGCAAGGCGAGGGCTCCTGGGGCTTGGAGTGGACTCGTGCAGCTTGGAAAGCTGGAGCACAGCTGGTTTTGGGAAGCTCAGCAAGCTTGCTTTGTCATCCTGCACGCCTCTGCACGGCCTTTCTTTTGGCTAGGCCTTTGGCAAAGCCCAGGCTGCTCTGTCCTCTGTTTTGTGTATCCACAGAGACCGTAAAACACCGCTTGTTTACCCTTTGGCCTTGCTAGCTTAAAGGCATTAAGAACTTCGTGAGCCAGATCTCTGGCTGACATTATTCACTGCTGGTCCGTGGGCTTTGGTGAAGTTTCCAACTTGCATCAGAGGAAGGCTTGGCTTGGTGTTGGGCTCGCCGTGGAGAAGGCACTGTGACACAGATGTGTCAGGTCAGAGCACTGTGGCTACAGCACACCATCCAGAGACAGCAGGAATGGGGATGAAGTGAGATGAAGGGAAAACTTTCCAGCAAGATGACTATGACTTCCCCATCTCCTCTTGTGGAGGGAAGAGCAAGATTCGTTTTGCAGACTGATTCGCCTCCACAGCCTGCGGGAGACACATGATCCCTGTTAGGTCGTGGGGTTTTTTTGTTTCAAAATCACAATTCTGTGGTGTTTGTGCAATCCCCAACACCCCTCAACATTAAATGTATTAGGGGCTTACGTTCTGGCACACGAGCAACGCTGGCAGGAACACGAAGCGGAGTGATCCTCAGGGCGATGATGGGACGCAAGGGGGACGCACGGGCCGGGCGAGCGGGGGCGGTGCGAACCCGCCCGCCCTGTCCCCCGCCCC